>QRFJ01002971.1:30979-222143 GCA_006176705.1 Cocos nucifera | reverse complement strand
ATTAGAAAATGATATGTTATCTTTTTTAATAATAATAAACTAATATTTTAAAAAATATTATTATTATTTTTATAATATTTTATTTTTTAAAAAATATTTTTCATCTCTTATCCCTTTCCTACTTTTATTTTTAAAATATTATATTTTTAATTTTTTTTAAATACTATTTTATTATTATTTAAAAAAATATTTTGGTTTTACTTAATATAACTAAATTCATTTATTAGAGTTAAATCCGCTTCTACCGAAGTTCGGCCTGATATCTAGTCCTAAGGTGGCCGATCTTCAATTGGCCAGCTAATCTTCTTGACGACATGAATAAACCGCAAAGCCTACGAAGCATTGTGAACACCACCCAAAAGAGCTTGAATAGTGAAAGTGATTGTTTCTCACTTGATGGTAAGACTTGAGTGGCGGAGCCCGATCGGTCCGGCTTTATTCGATGACAAGTTGTAAAGGCAGCCAAATTCCTCTATTATAAGCAATTAGCTTCAATTGAACTCCTTTCATAACAGTGAAGGCAATCACCTAAGTGGTTGGCTAAGCACCCGATCCCTGCATAACCTAACCTGGCCGATCTTGAGACTGGCTGAACTCTTATCTAAACTAAATCTCCTTCAGACCAAGTCTAGCTATTGTGGATTAAATCTCATGACAAGAACCACAAGCTGGTAGAGCTTGCCCCTAGACGAACTTCTATGCCTTACTAAGAGGCAGATCTTGGCCCTATCGAATCTGAGATCTCGAGTGTGTGACCTAGGATAGACAGAAGAACTCCATCATCAGATTAAGCCTGAACTCCTTCATGAAGAACTTGGTCGTAATTCTAAATTTATGAATCTGCTGTCCTTACCAGCCTTTAATCAGTGACGGTCATTCA
Source organism: Cocos nucifera (assembly GCA_006176705.1). Taxonomy (NCBI): domain Eukaryota; kingdom Viridiplantae; phylum Streptophyta; class Magnoliopsida; order Arecales; family Arecaceae; genus Cocos; species Cocos nucifera. The sequence continues at coordinate 221,263 of QRFJ01002971.1, read as the reverse complement.
GTTGCAGACGACTTCGAAGATAGTCGAACCTCGAAGAAGCGATTAAGACTCACCAAAATGCTCTAATCATGCTTGCCCATCCTACCAGCTGAACTCCTTCCGATCACCAAACTCCATCTAGTCGCCCAAAGGGCTCCTTCCAATCGATCTCCATCCAGTGGTCCAAAGGGCTCCCTCCAATTGAATCCCTTCCAATCACCTAGTAGGTTCTTTCTGGCCGAAGTCCTTACCGTCATCTAGAAGGACCTCGTCGTCTATGCAGATTCAGCTTCCAGCTTAACGCGAGCCAGTTAACAAGTAGATAATCTTGAAGAAGTCTGAACTTCTCCAGAACTATTGCAGTATAAAGCTCTTTATTGCCAATAACTATCCCATTCGAACTTTAACTACTAAATCTCTATAGACTGGTACGTCACGACAATGAATACTACCCTCCTCTAACAAACTCCACGTGGTTCTGAAGGATCCACTACCAAGCAGTTATGGCTATTGCTATCAGTTTGTTACATGCTCCACCTATATAAGGGATCCTCCAAATACATTTCTTCCTTAAGCTCTAAACTCTGCTCTAAATTCATTTGAGTGCTCCATTTCTGTGGACAGAGAACTGGCTTAACCATCGAAGAATCCTGTTGGAGCCACCCCACCTCCAGTCCGAGACTTATTTTGTAGGTGTCGTCGACGACCTCGTCTTCTCCAACTCCAGCCGTCTCTGGTATCCATAGTTTTTTGCACCAACAAAATTAGCGCTAGGAGGGACACTCAACCAAACCTTATTCTAAAAGGAGCGCTCAATAGAGATTCTTCTTCCTCAAAGACTCTTCTCCCTCGACCAAGCTTAGCCAAGATGCCTCCCAAGAAGGCATTGGCTCGACGGTCAATCATTTCATGGCCATATCTCATCCAGATCTATCTATCCCAGTCTCATCTCCAGCTTCTCAGGCTCCACCGATTGCAACAGTGGATGCAGAGCAGTTCAACCTGCTGATCTAGCAGGTTAGAGGCATCACCGAAGCGGTGCAGGCCATGCAGCGGCAACACCCCCGACATCAGTTTAGCTGGAGTAGGCCTCACCAAAATTTCGAGATCTGGTGCAGGGATGACCTACTTGGGCAAGTCATCCTGTAACTCCTGGAAGGAAAAAGTAGAAGGTAGGGAGCCCCTATTTTGATCACGATTCTACTCCTGGTGGATCTCTACCTCCATTCTGCTAGAAGACCTTAGAGATGCACGATCAGAAGGATTTTCTGAACTAAAAACTGTAAGAGATGAATCGATGGATCAAGGAACTCTACCATGCTCCCCCCACTCACGATAACGACATCTACACCAATCCTTCTTTCTCCCAATGAATCATGAGGAGCTAATCCCGCCAAACTTCAAACTTCCTTAATTCGAGAGCTACGATAGGACCATTGATCTGGTTGACCATCTGAAGGCCTTCCGAACTATGATGCTATTCCATGGTGCACCAGATGCCATTCTATGCTAAGCTTTTCCATCCACCCTAAAGAAAGCAATAAGAAACTGGTATTCGGCTCTTAAGCCGGATACGGTCTTCTCTTTTGATCAAATGAGCTATCAATTCATGGCTCATTTTGTTAGCAATCAGCATATCTTCTAATTTTAAAAATAATAACAACCTCATTCATTTTTTTAAAATTAATATTTTTATTATTTTTTAAAATAATATATTTCGAGATTTGAATTGATCTATTAGATCAGATTAGATTAAATCTAATAAATTATTCACAAATAAAATACTTGATTTTGAAAGCTAAATATCTATATTTAATAGCCTCTGAAAATTTGAAAAAAATATGAGTAAAAGTAAGGGGATGGGGGTGCAATTGAGATTAATATTTGTCAAGAGAGAAGAGGAGTCATGGTGGGGCGGTAGGAGGTGGCATGACACTGGTGGGCATGAAGAAGATATGATAATAGAAAGGAAGAAGAAAAAATAAAATAAAATATTATTTTGTAAAAGAAAGAAAAAAAGGAAGAAAAAAAGAAAAGGAGAGAGAGTTTCTTTCTCTCTTTCTTCAATGGTAGCACTAGTGGCAGTGGTACCGACAGAATTGCTGAAGGGTGCAATCAGAATCGATGTTTGTTAAGAGAGAAGGAGAATGGTGCTGGAGTAGTATTGATGGGTGTGGAGAAGATATAAGAAGAAGAGAAGGGACTGAATGCGATCAGAATTGATATTTGCCAAGAAAAAAGAAGAGCTATGGTGAGACGATAGGAGGAGTACAGTGGCACTGGTAGATACATAGAAGATATGGAGATGAGAAGAATGAAGAAAAAAAATTATTTTATAAAATAATAAAATATAAAATATATAATAAATAAGTAATTAAAATAAAATATTAAAAAATTAAAAAATATTTATTATAAATATTTATTATTATAAAATTTTAATAATTATAACCCGTAATTATCCATCCTACGCAACGTGCGCAGGTCTTCGACTCATTAGATCTAAACACAATACAATAACTTTTAGGGGCTATTTCTCAAATCCAAGTCCAACCCTATATTTTGAGTTTGATTGCAGGGTTGGTCTCTTTTGGCAACCCTATCCCTCGTCTCCAATCTTCTTTTCACGTCTTCGCGAGCACGCGACCGTCTCCACCGCCGCTCGCCACCGTCTTCCATCGCCGCGGAGAAGTGGAGGCCGTGCTATATTCTTCTCCGCCGTCTGTTACCCTACTTCAGGTGAGAAGCACGGCTCTCTTTGTCCTGAGGGTCTCCATCTTGCTTTCCCCATCGTGTTGAGCTCAAGAGAGAAAGGTTAGTTTTTCCTTTTTTTTTTCCCTCCTTTATTAATATCTATTGTTTGGGCTCTATGCTATCTGATTAAATTTTGTTTTCTTTTTTTTTTTATAGAAAAAAAAACTCTCGTTGGATCATTTTCTGAGTTTGATTTGTGATTTTCAGTGATTTTTATCGGATTTGATGGATTTTCAGATTATGATTGCAATTTACTTCACAACTACTTGAGATTTTTAGGCACTATTTTGTAGTGATCTGTAGTGTACTTCAAATGCTCGTTGTTTGCTGCCGTGGCGTAGTACATTAATTATAACTCCTGTTATGTTCTATATGAGTTGGTAATTTATTGGTTTCGTTATTTTTAATATGAGAAAATATTAAAAGGTAATGCAGTGGAAAGACAGAAGAGAAGGGAAGAGAAAGAGGGTAGGAAGAGAGATGCAAGAAAGAAGAAGAAAGGAGACAAACACAATAGAAAAAAGGCTTATAGCCCAATAGCACTGAAGAAAAGACTAAGCTTAAGTTGTGAGGTCCAACATGCAATTCTAGCCCAATCCTTCAGTAGAATCAGCATAGTCTCCAATATTTCCTCTAGGATCGAGATGTGCCAGTAAAGATTCTTTATTTTCTTTCCTACAAGAGTGTATCATCAAGAAGAAAATGAAAACCAATTTCCTTAGGAAGTGAAGGCAGATGGATTTGGTGACAAGCTGCTTAGAAGAGAGTTGCAAAGAAAAAAAACCTGAGAAGACCAATTTCTTTTTCAGAAATTTAAATCCATAAGAATTTTTTTTCTTATTTAGTAGCCAGATTAAAATTTTGACCTTCTTTAGGGCAAGACACTCCAAATAATTTTGGCTACATCTGAAAGAGGACCTCCATATTTTAGAACTCTGTTGGACTGCTTGCGGTTATATAATCAATTCAAGAAACTCTCCAATCTGAGTTCTGAATTCAATGGTTCTCAGGAGAAAGCCAGTAATCTGTTGTCTTGGTTTCTTTCCAAACAGTCAAATCAAAGACTTGAGGAAATAAGCAATTTAAGAATAACCCTTTCTAACCAAGTGTTTGATGAAAAGTTTATACTCCGACTATCACCCAAAATGAATCTTCCACCAACTTTTTTGAAATTCTTTTGGACCTTCAGCACACTTTTCCAGAAAGGGGAGGCTATGCTTTAATATAATTTTAACCTGAAGAGTGAGATCTGTGAGTGTAGTAATGTTGCTTGACAAGAGAATTCCAAGGCCCGTTAGTATCATTGAAGAACTTTTCCATTTGACCAGCAAAGCATCATCTATATTTGCTAGCTTTTGACCCCTTAGCAACCTAGAGATTTATCCTTACTAACCTGCTCCTAATTCAATAGGCAAGGTCCAGCATTATTCTTTTCTTTTCCTTTCCACATGAAAGCTCATATTAGCTAATCTATTTTGTTAGCAACTCTTTTAGGTAGTTTCACAGGTGGCATCCAATAGGTGGTTTTAGAGGATGGTACTGCATTAAGTAAATTTAGCCAACCTTCAACAGATAAAAGTTTTCCTTTCCAAAAGTTTCTTGTTCATCAATCTTGTCAATTAGAAAAGAACCCTCATGCTCAACTCAGAAAGATGAACTTTGATATCAGACACCTAAGTAAGAACTTCCAGATAACACAAGATGCTTCCAGCAGAGTGTTCCCTTCATTTCTGAGGACTCCAATACATAAGTTGACTTTTTTCAAAATTGTTCTTTGAACCTGTTATGAGTTACCAACCATACTGAAGAAATTTTGAGGCAGCTAGCCAGTGATGCTCTGCTTCACCAAATATTATAACAATCATCTGCACAGAGGATTTTCATTATTCCCCCATTCATACCTACTGACCCAAAACTTTTAGCCGATCCCTTCTCACCAGCTTTGTAGAAGTTTCTTCCTAACACACCAACCAAAAGGACAAAGGGGTAACATGAAAGAGGACGCAGCTTGCTTGAGTCCTCTTTTACCCAAGATCCACTTGCCAAATTTTCCCATTCAAAAGTTAGCTGGTTTGTTAGTATGTATGTATGTATGTATGCATGTGTGTGTGCATACATATGTATCTATATGTATGTATATATACATTCATATATGTATGTATGTATGTATACATACATACATATATGCATGTATGTATGTATATGTATGTATATGTATGTATGTATGTATGTATATGTATGTATATATATGTATGTATGTATATGTATGTGTATATATGTATGTATGTATGTATATGTATGTATGTATGTATGTATACATACATACATACATCTACATATATGTATACATACATACATACATATATTATATGTATGTATGTATGTATGTATGTATATGTATGTATGTATATGTATATATATATATGTGTGTGTGTGTATATACATCTACATGTATGTATATGTATATGTATATAGATACATGTACATGTATGTATATGGATATACATATATATACATGTACGTATATGTGTATATATATACATCTACATGATGTATATGTACATAGATACATCTACATGTATGTATATGTGTATGGATGTACATGCATGTACATGTGTATATATGTATGGATGTACATACATGTACATGTATGTACATCCATACATATATACACATGTGCATGCATACATCCATACACATATACATACATGTACGAATATATGTACATATAGATACATGTATCTATATGTACATATATTCGTACATGTATGTATATGTGTATGGATGTACATGTATCTATATGTACATATATTCGTACATGTATGTATATGTGTATGGATGTACATGCATGTACATGTGTATATATGTATATACATACATGTACATGTATGTACATCCATACATATATATACATGTGCATGCATGTACATACATACATATATACACACGCGCGCGCGCGCACGCACACACACACACACACATATATATACACACATGTATATGTACATACATGTATCTACATATATACATGTATGTACATATACATGTATATATATTTATATATACTTATACATGTATATATGCATCCATACACATACATGTATGTATATGTATATACGTACACATATACATACATACATATACATATACATACATGTATACGTGTATGTATATATATATATATAGATATACATGTATGTATATACATGTATATATGTATACATATATGTATATGTATATATATATATATGTGTGTGTGTGTATATATATATATATGTATATATATATATATATACATATATACATGTATATATGTATATATATTACATACATGTACATGTATATATACACACACACACATACATACACGTACGTGTATGTATATACATGTGTATATATATATATACATACACGTACGTGTATGTATGTGTGTGTGTGTATATATACATGTACATGTATGTATATATATACATATATACATGTATATATATACACACATGTACATGTATATATACATGTATATATGTATATACATTACATACATGTACATGTATATACACACACACATACATACATGTACGTGTATGTAATATATATATATATATATATATATATGTATATATATATATATATATATATATATATATATATATATATATATATATATATATATATATGTATATATATATATATACATATGTATATATATATGTATGTACGTACGTACATATATATATATATATATATATATATATATATGTATATACACACACACACACACACATGTATATATATATACATGTATATATATATATTAGGTGTGAATCCTTTCCTGCTGAAGTCCGACAGGATATCTGGCCTTAAGGAAGCTTCATCCAGCGAGGATAGTCACGCCTGACTCTAGCCAGTGAAGAATTTACGCTTAGGCGTCGAGATTGTAGGCCTTCAACCTGAATTTATCGGTCGATCTTCTTCATTCAAATTTCTAGCTCCTTCGGATATCCCCAGAACGTACAGGGCATTGTAGATTTCGCTCAGACGAACTTGAACAGTAATGACAGCCTCTAGGCAGCTGAGTGATAGGTCTAATTATGGCGTGATTTGGCCGACCTTGGCACTACTTGAACCTCTTCCCCACAAAAAAAAAATCATCCAAGGTGTTCGATATTGGACCAACGCCGGATCAATAGAACTTCTGTTTAGATGAACTCCTACAATATACTAAGGATGGCAGACCTCAGGATTCCTGCATTAAGAGCTCTGAACATGCAGGCAAAAGGACCTCATCTTTTTTTTGTCAGCCTCCAGACTGCCTCGAAAGCAGTCGGGCTTCAAAGGAATAGATAAGCAGTTGGACTTCTCCGCCAGTTGAACTCCATCTGGACTTCTCCAGCGGATCTCCATCTGGATCCTTTCAGTAGAACTACTTTCGGATTCCTCCAGTGGACTTCCTTCAGGATTTCTCCAGTCACAGGACCTTTGAACTCCTTTCGGCCGAACTCCCTGTAGTCGCCTAGAAGGGCCTTCACACCTATGCAAATCCAGCTATCTGCACAGCATGAACCCACTAACACACAGGCGATCTTGAAGGAGTTCAAACTCCTTTGGAATTGATGAAACTCGAAGTTCTTCGTCGCCAGCGCCTACCTCCTTCAAACTTCAGCTATTAAATCCCAACAGGTTGGCGCGTTATGACAATGGACACCACTCTCCATAACAAACTCCACGTGGCCTGAACGGTCCACTACTCAGTAGTTACGGCTGTCACCATCAATTTGTTACAGGCTCCATCTATAACGAGGATCCTCTAGATATATTTTTTTTAAGCTTTCTTCTCCATCTTGAAACTCTGCTACTTTCTCTACTGAGCATTCTATTTTTATTGGTTGAAAGAGCTGACTTGACCATCGGAGGGTCCTACCGGAGCCACCCCTCCAATTTGGATTTTTTTTGCAGGTCTCGGTGGCGACCTCGGCTTCTCCAGCTCCAGTCAGTTTCGACGTCAACCAGATTCTGTACCAACAGAATTGGCGCTAGAGGAAGGGATCTCTTTCTTTTGAGGTTTTTTTGTTCTTAAAGGAGTGCTCAGTAGAGATCTCTCTTCTTCTCCCATGGAGTTCTTTCTCAGCTGATCTCACGAGGATGCCTCCCAGAAAGGCTTTCATTTGGTGGTCGACTGCCTCCGCGGTTAGATCTCATCCAGATCTGCTCGCTTCCATCTCATCCCCGACATCTCAAGCTCCGTCGGTGGTAATGGTAGACGTAGAGCAATTTAACTTGCTGGTTCAGCATATTAGGGGCCTCACTAAAGCAGTGCAGGTCATGTAGCAGCAACGGCCTCCGGTGTCGGTCAGGTCGGAGCAGGCTTTTTCGAAACTCCAGGATCCAGTCTGGGAATGACCGACTTGGGCGAGTCGATTGGTAACTTCTGAAAAGAGCAGGGGGTAGGGAGCCCCTGCTCCGATCATGATTTTACCCTTGGAGGGACTTTGTCCTCATTCAGCCAGAGGATTTTGGAGATCCATGACCGTGAGGATCTTTTGGATCGAAAATTACAAGAAATGAATTGGCGGATTGAGGAACTCCACCATGCTCCCTCCTCTCATGATAATGATATCTGCACTGACCCTCCCTTCTTCTAGAAAATTATGCAGGAATCCATCCCGTCGAACTTTAAGCTTTCCCAGTTCGAGAGCTACGAAGGGACTACTGATTCGGTCGATCATCTGGAGGTCTTTCAGACAATGATGTTGCTCCATGGTGCGCCTGACGCCATCCTATACTGAGCTTTCCCCTCCATCTTGAAGGGAGCAACCAGAAACTGGTACTCGGTCTTTAAGTCGGTTACTATCTTTTCTTTCGATCAAATGAGCCATCAGTTTGCGGCTTATTTTGTCAGCAGCTGACATCCTCGACGAGGCTTGGACTCCCTCATCAACATTAAGCAGGAGAAAAAATCCATACGGGCCTATGTTACCCATTTCAACACTGCTGCACTGGGGGTCCGAAACTTGGACCAATCTGTCATAATGGCTGTACTGAAGGATGGCCTTCAAAAAAGTGATCTGCTATTTTTTCTGGAGAAGAAGTATCCCCGGGATTTCGCTGATATGCTGACTCGAGCTGAAGGTTATGCCTGAGCATAAGAGGCCTTCAAGGCTAAAGGATAGTGAAGCCGTTGAAGAGTGGCGAGCGGATGAATCAAGTATGCGCACTATTGATGAAAAGTTGAGTGAAGCTCGGCCGCGCTCTCGAACTCTTCCTGAGTACAAGCGAGCTCGAACTCGGACTCGAAGGCAAAGAAGCCCGGATAGAAGGGCACAGCGGGACTCCCTTAGAAGATTCTACAATTATGCTCCCCTCAATGCTCTAAAAATCCAAGTGCTGATGGAAATCAAGGAGCAGCTGCCAAGGTCAGAGAGGATGCACACTCATCTTGGCAAGCGCAGTCCCAACAAATACTGCCTTTACCATCGTGACCACGGTCATGATACTAAGGAGTGCATTCAGCTTCATGACGAGATCAAGGAGCTCATCAGGCGGGGCAGGCTTGGCCGGTTCTTGTGACGTCGGCTTGAAGGACGGGAAGATCGGCCAAGGGCGCTGCCGCAACCAGAGCCGCCAAAGAGGAGCAACAAGGAGATCGGCCCCCACTTGGCATTATCAACACCATCTCTGAGGAACTTCGACAAGAGGAGGTCGGCGGATCTGGGGGACCGACAAAGAGGTGGAGAACTGAGGAACCCCTAATTTTCACTGAAGCAGATGCATAGGGAGTTCAGTTTCTACATAACGACATGATTGTAATGGCTTTAAATATTGCAGACTATGATGTATGCCGCGTCCTCGTTGATAATGAAAATTCGGCCGATGTCTTGTTTTATGATGCTTTCTCCAAAATGTTTATACCTAATAGCTGGCTTGAACCAATAAACTTCCCATTGGTAGGCTTCACTGGTGATGCCGTACCAGTTGAAGGCATAATAACTTTGATTGTGGCTGCAGGATAATATCTGAGATAGTCCAGGGCACAGGTGGACTTTCTAGTAATAAAAGCTCCATCGGCTTACAACGCAATTCTTGGCCGACCTGCTCTAAATGCATTTCGGGCAATGGTGTCGATCTATTATTTGAAAATGAAGTTCCCAACAAGCTATGAGATCGGAGAAGTCAGAAAAGATCAAGCTCTGGCAAGACATTGCTATTCAATTGTCTTGCAGAGGGGTGAGCAGTCAGATCCTTGTCCGGTTGACGGGTTAGATATCCACGATGATCTAATTGAAGAGCGGGGTGAGCCCATGGAAGATCTTGTTTTCGTCCCACTGAATGATGGGAATGTAGAGCACACGGTACAAATCGGCTCTAACCTGGTGAAAGAGATAGGAGAGCAGCTTGTCGAATTTCTGCGGAGGAACACAGATATTTTTGTTGGATCCTCGATGACATGCCTGGAATAGATGCTGAAGTCATGGAATATCGTCTGTCTGTTGATCCCAAATATTGGCCAGTGAAAGAGAAGATGCGCAGCCATGCCCCAGAGAGATAGAAAGTAATCATAGAGGAAGTTGACAAGCTCCTCAAGGCCGGATTTATTCGAGAAGTCAACTATTTGAACTGATTCTCCAACGTCGTGCTCGTCAAAAAGGCGAACGGCAAGTGGAGAATGTGCATAGCCTTAGAAAAGCTGAACAAAGCCTGCCCAAAAGATAGCTACCCCCTGTCCAGGATTGATCAGCTGGTGGATGCGACCTCGGGCCACGAGCTCCTCATTTTCATGGATGTCTTTTCTGGCTATATAACCAAATCTGGATGGTACCAAAGGACGAGGAGAAAACTGCTTTTATTACTGACCGGGGTCTTTACTGTTACAGGGTTATGCCTTTTGGACTAAAAAAATGCAGGAGCAACATACCAACGCCTGGTCAATAAAATCGTCAAGGAGCAGATCAGTCGCAACATGGAGATATATATAGATGACATGCTTGTCAAGAGCCGAGCTTGAATAAATCATATTGCCGACCTTGAAGAGACCTCCAGTACTCTTAGGAGGTACAAGATGAAGTTTAACCCAACCAAGTGTGCCTTCGGCGTGACTTCGGAGAATTTTTGGGATTTGTGGTGTCCAAGTGCGGAATTGAAGCAAATCCGGAGAAGATTCAGGCCATCAAGAGATGACTGCTCCAAAATCAATCAAAGAAGTTCAGCGCCTGACTGAAAAGATGGCAGTCCTGAATTGCTTCGTCTCGAGGTCGGTTGAGTGATGCATGCCCTTCTTTCAAGTTTTAAAATAGCCTAAGAACTTCTGCTAGATCACTGAATGTCAACAAGCCTTTAAAGATCTCAAGGATTACCTTTGTTCACCTCCCCTATTAGCAAAGCTCGAACCCGGAGAGGGATTATTTTTGTACCTGGTGGTCTTTCCAGCGGCCTTTACAACAGTTCTAGTCAAAGAAGAGGCGAAAGTACAGAGGCCGATCTACTGCATAAGCCGAGTCTTGAGGGACGCCGAGACCAGGTATGCTAAGTTAGAAAAACTAATTTTTGTCCTACTGGTTGCAGCTCGGAGACTTCGACCTTACTTCCAAGGGCACACTATAACCCTCCTCACTGATCAACCAATCAAAGTAGTTTTTTATCAAACGGATGCCTCCGGAAGAATAACGAAATGGGCAATTGAGCTTATCGAGTTCGACATCAACTATCAACCTCGGCCATCGATCAAAGCCCAAATTTTGGCAGATTTTATAGTTGAATGCATTATTCCGGATGAAGCCGAGCCAGAACAGAATGAAGTTAATGTTTTTCGATTACAATCGAGTTCCTCTGAGGAAAGAGTCGACCACCCTGAAGATTTCTGGGCCCTATATGTAGACGGCTTGTTCAATGCTTCTGGTGCAGGCGCAGGGTTGATCTTGGTTAATTCAGAAGGAGTCATCGCCGAATATGCACTGCGCTTCGAATTTCCTGCTACAAATAACGGGGCCGAGTATGAAGCTTTGATTGCAGGATTAAGAATCGCTGAAAAATTAGAAGCAGATCGACTCCAAGTCTATAGTGATTCTCAATTGATGGTCGGACAAGTTAATGGCGATTATGAGGCTCGAGAAGAAAGCATGATAAAATATCTCGAGAAAGTGAAGAGCTTGACTCTGGCCTTCAATAGTTTTGACATCAAGCAGATCCCAAGAGCGAAAAACACTAGGGTCGACCTTCTCTCAAAGTTGGCAACATCGGCCCCGACTAAGCTGCCTAAGAAAGTCTTCTTTGAAGTCCTAAAACACCCGAATCTGGAAGAATAGTCTGTAATGCAGATCGACCAGGAGTCGTGTTGGATTGACCCATTGGTTGCTTATTTCAAAGATGGATCTCTCTCTCATGACTCGAAAGGAGCTCGGAAACTCAGAAATCAAGCCTCCCGGTATGTTCTGTATGAAGGCAAGCTATACAAAAGGTCATATTCCTTACCGTTCTTGAGATGTCTCAGGCCTTCAGAAGCCGACTTTGCATTATGGGAGGTGTATGAAGGAATCTGCGAAAGTCATGTGGGGGCTAGATCCTTATCACACAGACTACTTCGGCAAGGTTACTATTGGCCGATCTTGTACTATGATTCTATATAGAATATATAAAAAAATGTGACTGTTGTCAGAGAAATGCAAATATTCAAAGGCAGTCAGCTTCTGAACTTACTCCCTTGAGTGCCTCGTGGCCGTTTGCTTAGTGGGGGATGATGGACATACTTGGACCTTTTTCCATGGCATCTGGACAGCGTAAGTTTCTCTTGGTGGCAATAGATTATTTCATAAAGTGAGTCGAGGCTGAACCTCTAGCAAAAATCATTGAAGCAAAAGTGCAGGACTTCATCTGGAAGTCGATTGTTTGCAAATTTGGCTTGCCTTGAACCCTCATAACAGATAATGGGAGGCAATTTGCTAGAGCAAGATTTGCTGAATTCTGTGAAGATTCGAACATCTCCCATCATTTTACATCAGTAGCCCATCCACGGGCAAATGACGAAGCCAAAGTAACAAACAGAACCCTGCTGCAAGGTATTAAAGTAAGACTTGAAAGAGCAAAGGAGACTTGGGTGGATAAACTCTATCATGTGCTCTATGTATACCGAACTATCTAAAGATTGCCAATTGGGGAGATCCCATTTTTCTTAGCTTTTGGAACAGAAGCGGTCATACCAATAGAACTCAAACTCCCATCAGCATGAGTCGTGGCATTCAAGGAGCAGCATAACTCACAGGACCTCAGGGCTAACCTCGACTTGTTAGAGGAAAAATGAGAAAAAGCTCAAGTTCGGATGGCAGCCTATAAGCAAAAAGTGGCCTGTTCTTACAACTCTAAAGTCAAAGGCAAAATATTCAAAGTGGGGGACTTAGTACTTCGGCGAGCAGTTGTTTCACAACCTCAGAATCAAGAAAAACTCGCTCCAAATTGGAAAAGGTCTATACGAAGTAGAGAAGATCGTCCGACTCGGAACTTATCGCTTGAAGGAGTTTGGAGGAACAACACTCCTACGGCCTTGGAATTCAGAAAATCTAAGAATGAAATAACTCTCTGAAATAATCAAAAGTTGCCCTGTTAGGAATAGGAGGAGAACCTCGTCCTAACTTGAGCAAGCTGAAAGCCTCATTAGTCTAGACGAGATGAGGGGAGAGGCCCTTTCAACAGTCCTTATGTGCTCCTATAGTCCTGTTAGGAATATGAGGAGAATCTCGTTCTAACTTGAGCAAAGCGAAGACCTCGTTAACCTAAGGCGAGATGAGGGGAGAGGCCCTGTTAATAACTCAACTGTGCCTCTATTGCCATGATAGGAATAGGAGGAGAACCTCGTCCTAACATAAGCAAGACGAAGACCTTCTGTTACTTAAGACAGGAGGAGAGAATCTTTCAACGGCCACAATGAGAACAGGAGGAAGGCCTCACCTTAATAGAAGTAAAAACCAACCTCATCGGGAATAGGAGGAGAACCTCGTCCTGACATAAACAAAAACCTCCGGTTACCTAAGGCAGGAGGAAGGACCTCGTCTTGACGAAAGGACGAAGGAAAATCAACGGAATCGAACATGGAAGGATAAACTCATCCCAGCGTAGGTAAAAAATCTCTGGTTATGAAAAAATAGGAGAAAAACTACTTTTTCGATAATTTTTTTAATGACAGTCAAAGCAGAAGAGAAATGAAAAAATCAATAGGCACCGAATCTAAACAAAGCAAAAAGATGATTGAAGAAAATATTCCTTCATTAAAATCAAAGTTCATTACAAAGTGAAGGTCCACGAGACTATGTATAAAAAAGGGAAAAGAGAAAAACGACAAAGTCCTAAGAAGGCCCAGAACCCTCAGACTTCGGGCTATCGACCCCCGCTATTACAAGAGACTGCTTCAAGCTAAAGATTTCTTCCTTAAGATCCCTCTTCATCAGCAGACCCTCCATGTACATCCTGTCAGCTTGTCGGTAGTTGTCTTCAGATTCTCTTAATTGCCTCCTTAGAACTGCCGACTTAGTCTCCGCGTCCTTCACAGCGTGATGCTCATGTACCACTTGGATCTTTAGTTGCTGGAATTCAGCCTTATCCTTCTCGTATGCGACTAAAAGACCGTCGAAGGACTCCCTCAAGAAGGCAAGCCGCTCTGACTCTTTATCAACATCGGCATGCTAATTATTGGACAATTGTCTCTGAAGATGAGCCACCTCTTCATTTGCCGATTTGAGCTCATTTTCAAGCCTACTCGCCTTCTCCGCCCAACCAATCTTATGCCTGTTGTACCGAGCTTCGACATCATGGAGCTGCCTCTGGAGCTCGAAAAGTTTCTTCGACCAGTCCCAATCGCATCGTGCCTTATCTGAAGACCATGATGAGCTCCCCTCCAACAGTCGGATTGTCTCTTTCGAATTAAGTTCGACTTCGAGGGAACTGACCTTCGTAGTTAACGCCCAGAACTTATCACTGGCGCACTTTCTAAGTCCGGCCAACTCTTTCTCGAAGTTGTCTTTCTTAATGCTGAAGCTTACAGTGTTAGATATATGCCCTAGAAGCCAGATTAGCTAATACTTGTAATACACTTCTAAGGGCAATTTTGTAATTTTGACTATAAATTAATAAAAAAATTATTTTCTATCACCGTGTGTATTTAAAGTGTATGTAATACATTCTTTGAGTTAATGGTAATGATAATTCATATTTTCAAAGAATTGAAAATTTAAGACATGAATTTTCATAATTAACTTATAAACTGCTCTCGATCGTAGGATCATCACGAGGATGGTGATTGATCCGGAAGATTGGTGCACGATCCTTTCTTTGAGTAGATAAGTCTTGAGTCTACGGTGTGGAGACATCAGAGCGAGAGTATAGGTACTCGTTAGAGAATGAGGGCACTGAGCATGACCACTTCGAGCATTCATAAGGAAGTCTACCTTCTCGTCGATGACTGGCTTGATGTTGCAGTAGTATGTCTGGTTCTTTGACCTGAGGTGCATTGACAATTCACCTTGAGGGTGTTGTAGTTTGACTACACTATAACTCGGTCTTCTAGTCATTCGGAATCTTGAGGTGTATGTTGACTATAGTACGTTTATTGTAGAAATTAGATTGCACCAATGGGATCTATCTACCTTTGTGGATGAGGAATAGCCCTATGATAATTATGAGAATCGAGTCCATGAGCCCATGGCTATGGTAGAGTGAAGATGATAGAAAGAGTTTCTATAAGAGTTTCATGGAGGACTCAAATCGAATGATTAATTTATATGACGGATATTGGGTTTGATGAGTTCATCTAATCCTAATCCTGTCGGAGCTCAAGATAGAATAATCCAATCACATAGGTAGCTGCACCGAGAGATTCACTTTCAGTTCTGATGGGTTGCACCATATACTATTAGGTATCACTGGTGGATTTTGGGAGCAATTAGAATGATTTTGATGATCGATCATTTTAATTGTATGAATCAGAAAAGTTCTGGTCCATCGAAAGGTGTTTCGATAATGTCGATGATGGAGATCACGACATGTCTCATTACCATACGGAACTGAATCTAACTGGGTCACACAAACAAGGGTTTGGGTTTGGATGTCATCAATTGAGCTAACCTAGTTCGATTGATTTGGATCAGATCCAATCAGGTTCAAGGTAATCGTGCTAGCACACGATTGAGCCTAACTTTCTCCTTCTGTAATCTTTCTGATTCGTCGCAACCGAGTCAAATTTGATTTGACTCATTCCTGTATCTTGAATGGGTTTATTTTCATCTGACTGGAGCAAGTCCAAGTCAGATTAATTATGAAAATTAAATTTATTCCTAGTGCAATTGGACTAGGATCAGGGTCACGTGATCAGAGAATTTTAGAAAATTTTTTAGAAATTATTTTGCTTTAATTTTTGAATATGTGATAGGGCACGAGTTATACTTTGGATGTGCAAAATTTCGTGATTTTTGGAGGTGCCTAGACTGAGTTTTGATAGAGTTTGATTTGGATCAAACTTTTGAGGGAAGAGTCCTAGACGCATATGGACTTTTCCTTATCCTTTCATGTCGCCACCTTCTAAATGGATTTTTGGCATCAAAACCAGATGGGATTTGAGGTTTTTCGTGGAGATCAGGTCCAAGAGTCCCAATGGTTGAATTAATAATGTTTTTGATAAAAAAGGGACTCTTTATGGCGCTGTCTTGTATAAGAACTTTTCTCATGAAATTGCGTCAACGTAATTTATTTTTTCCACACCTAAAGGAGCCTTTCCTTTGATATCCACGCCCCCTCTATCATCTCTCTCCCTCTCTTCTACATGCCTAAAACGTTAGGAACAAATTTGAGTTGAAGGTCCAAGATTTTTGGCATAAGATTCAGCATCTATGCGACGGTGTTCGTGAGACGAATAGGCTGCCCTCAGAAGTTATTTTGAAGGCTTTTCAAATCAGATCCAGATCTGATTTTTGGAGAAGAGATTCACGAGGAGAAGACGTTCAGATCCTGCCTGAGTAGATACCGGTAGAGGCCAGGCGCGTGCGTGGCTCCTTCCAGAACCTCAGGAATCAACAGGATCATCGCAGGATAATTAGATTACTAAATCAGGTACTTGAAATTAAATCTGATTTAATTTTATTTTTAACTTTTAGTATCAGATCTCTGTGATCAAATCCGAGAAGTCTTAGATCTGATTAGGATTTTAGGAAAATTTTTTTGAAATATTTTTTCAGATGCAATCAGATTTGAACGATTCTGTGCTAGGAAAACAGGTTTTTCCTTCAACTAGTATCAGAGCCAGGTTACAGTTCTTCAGATCTGATTTTATTTTTATTTTTGATCTAATATTAAAAAAAAATAGATGTTACATCAGATGTAATTAGATCTGAAATCAGAAAATTAAAATTAAATCATTTAGATCTAATACGCATGAGATGCATGACTAGACTGGGAATAGAATAGCTCCATGTGTAGTCTAGTATAATAATATTGTTAATTTGATTAAATATGATTTTAGATCTATTTAATTTTTATTTTTTTGATATTATAATTGTTGTAATTAGATCTGAAAAATAGAAAATAAAGTTTTTAATATTTGATTTATTCATATGTGATATGAAAAGATGCATATTTAGACTAGTTGTAGAATAGTTCTACAAATTGTCTAGAATAGTTTTATTTTGATATAATCAAATTTAAATCTATTTTTCAGATATTATATATGATATTTTAGATCTAAAAAACATGCATGTTGAATTTAGTGATGATACATGAGATGTATGCAAAGCATGTATTAGTTTGATCATTAATTATATATGTGATATATGATCTAGATCTAACTAGTTTTGTAGTTTCAATTATATTTCTGATTAAGACATTCCACTTGGCCGTTCGGTCATAAGAACAAAGTAGAATTTAAAGGCCCTCTCCTTCCATTCAATGGGGTGTTCTTATGGCGTGTAGGGGTGCTGCGTGTTCGTCCTTAATTAGAAATCAGAACTTATTTTTCTATAAAATCTTAGATCCTACCTAGGATTTTGATACATGTTTTTTTTGTTTATGAACCCAAACTTAATTAAGAATTAAAATTATGAAACTAATTAGATCTAAAATTGAGAATTTTCAGAACTAAGACATTTTCATAAAATTGGGTTCGGGCTTGGGTAGCTTAATTAGGTCTAGCGGTTAAGCAAACCGAATCAAGAGTTGGTTAGGTGGGATCAAGAGTGCTTAGAATTGACCAGCCCAATAGTTGTAAGTCTGGGTCAAGGTCGACTCACAGCTACATGTGATTGATCCAATTAAGACCTAATTTGGCTCCGTGGTTCGAGCCTGGATTGTAGGCTAATCCGATTAGTTCTGATTCGATAATTTGGTGTCTAGATTGATTGGTTTTTAATTGGAAGCTACTCAACCTGAATGCATTCTTGTCGAGTTAATGGCATATTCCTTCCACCGGTCTTACTTACCGGATTATTTGTGTCAATCCAGTTTTGATTTGAGATGGCTAACAGTTCGAGCTAACCTATGCCACTAGGCTTGTCATAACCGTTATGACTGAGTCAAGTCTAAGAGACCTAAATTGAATCTTCCTAAGAAAAGATTAAGTCAATTGGTCTTCCACCATTGTAGATGTGCGGGCCCTTCTCAGGGTTGATTGTTCTCGGCTGGTTATAGTGGTTCAGTTACACTGGGAAGACGCAACCACATCTATTAGGCATTGGATGCTACGGGTTGGAGGATGGGTTGGGCTCAATATTTTGGATATGGTGAGGGATCCAATCAGGAATCCAATTCGTGTAAATGGTGGGTCTGACTTAACTAAGGAGTGGATCAATATTCCTGACACGGTGAGATTCATGAATTAGAGATCAGGATTAGGTGCACCATGATTAGAGAATCATTGGATAAGAGTTGTTCACTCATCGGTTGATCCATCACCAATAACTGTTAGGTGAGATGGTGAGCCAGTCAGTGGGACCGCACCATCCACTAGAAATCAATTGATCGCGAAGATTTTCACATCTCTACCGAGGGAGTGTAGGGATCCGAGAAAATAATGGGAGCCGAATTTGTTTAAAAATAAAATTTCTAAACAAATTTGTTGGGGATAAATCTCGCTTCCGCCGAAGTTTAGTCTGATGCTTAGCCTAACGCAACTGGTAATCACGGAAGAGCTTCAATCCAGAATTCTTCCTCCAGCGGTCGAACCTCAGCCGATCTCCTCCAGCGGCCGAACTCCTCTCAGACCTCTCCTTCAGTCGAATTCCTACAAGAGCCGAACTCCCAGACTTCTCCTTTAGTTGGATTTCTCTAGGAGCCGAACTCCTTCCGAACCTCTCCTTCAGTCGGATGCCTCCAGAAGCCGAACTCCTTTCAGACCTCTCCTTCAGTCGGATTTCTATAGGAGCCGAACTTCTTCCGGAGCTCTCCTTCTATCGGATTCCTCTAGGAGCTGAACTCCTTCAAGGTTTTTTCCTTCAGTCGGATCCCTTCAGGAGCCGAACTCCTTCCGGACCTCTCTTTCAGTCGGATTCCTATAGGAGCCGAATTTCTTTCGGATCTTTTCTTCAGTCGAGTTCCTCCAGGAGCCGAACTTCTTTCGGATTTCTTTTTTCAGTCGGATTCCTATAGGAGCCGAACTCCTGTCGGATCTCTCCTTCAGTCGGATTCCTTCAGGATTGAACTTCTTTCGGACCTCTCCTTCAGTCGGATTCCTACAAGAGCCGAACTCCTCCCCAATCTTTCCTTCAGTCGGATTCCTATATGAGTCGAACTCCTTCCGAATCTCTCCTTCAGTCGGATTTTTCCAGGAGCCGAACTCCTCCGGATCTCTCCTTCAGTCCAGTGCCTTTAGGAGCCGAACTCCTCCCAGATTTCTCCTTCATTCGGATTCCTCCAAGAGTCAAACTTCTTCCAAATTTATTCTTCAGTTCGGTGTCTCTAGGAGCCGAACTCCTCCCAGATTTCTCCTTTATTCGGATTCCTCTAGGAGTCGAACTCCTTCAGGATTTCTCCTTCAGTCCAGTGCCTCCAGGAGTCGAACTCCTTCCGGACTTCTCCTTCAGTCGGATGCCTCCAGGAGTCGAACTCCTTCCGGACCTCTCCTTCAGTCGGATTCCTCCAGGAGCCGAACTCCTTTCAGACCTCTCCTTCAGTCAAGTGCCTCTAGGAGCCGACCTCCTTCCGGACTTCTCCTTCAGTCGGATCTCTCCAGGAGTCAAACTCCTTCCGGACTTCTCCTTCAGTCGGATCTCTATCGAACTCCTTCTAGATCCCTCCTTCAGTCGGATTTCTATAGGAGCCGAACTCCTTCCAGATCCTGTCGGAACCACCACCACCGACTCCGGACGGAACTTTGTTTTGCAGGTCACCGGCGGCGACCTTGTCTTCCTCGACTCCAGCTCGATCTGGCATCAACCAGATTCTGCACCAACAAAATTGATTAAGTCTAATTACAAAATCTAATTAGAAACTTTAACTCTCTACAGAAAAATGTCTGCGTCCAACCCACTAACCTGTAACCTGGATACCCATAGACTGATCGTACCCAACTTCAAGGATTGACTCCGGAACTTCAAAATTATTTTGGATTTCGAGAAGTTGACTCATGTGTTGGAATAGGACCCTTCCACTTTACCAGCCCATCCATCCGTTGATCAGAGAGCATCTCTAGAGAAGTGGACGGATGATGATAACAAAGTCAGGTATTACATGTTGGGCTCGATGTCTGATGAGCTCTAGAACCAACATGAAGACATTAAGACTAGCAACCAAATGTTGGCTCATGTGTAAGAGTTGTTTGGTAAACAAAGTCGTGCAGTCAAATATCAAGTTACTAGAAAATTTTTTAAGGCTCAAATGCGTGATGGACAGTCGGTTCAAGATCATTGTCTGACGATGATCAAGGATTTAGAAGAGCTTGAGAAGCTCGGTGTCAAGTTGGACAAGGATTTGCAGATTGATATAATTCTACAATCCTTGACTGATGTGCATGGGCAGTTCATCATGAACTACCATATGCATAAACTACAGAATACTCTGGCAGAACTTATGAATATGCTGGTTACTGCTGAGCTTTCTATGAAAGGTTCTAAAGGCTCAGTACTTGCTGTGGAGCGGACTTCTTCCAAGAGAAAGTCTTTTGGAAAGAAGAAGTCCGTGAAGAAGTAGAAGGTGGATGGTGGGAAGAAGAAGAAGGCAGAGCCGAAGAAGAAGGCCGCTGACAAAGAAAAATATTTTCATTGCAACACAGATGGTCACTGGAAGCGGAACTGCCCCTTGTACCTGGCCATTCTGAAGAACAAGAATGAGGTAGGTCCTTCTAGAGGTATGCTCGTTATAGAATCTAACCTTACGGTTTCTTCTGCATCTAGTTGGATGTTTGACTCTGGTTCTAGTGCTCACTTATGCACTTCTATGCAGGGTCTTGAGGATAGCAGGAGGCCGAGAGATTGTGAGATGATCTTATGCATCGAGAATGGAGCAAGAGTTGCTGTAGTGGCTGTGAGAACCTATCCTCTGCGATTACCGTTAGGATTAGATTTAGTTTTTAGAGACTGATTTTATGTGCCTGCAGCAAGCAGGAATTTGATTTCTGTTTCATGTTTAGCATAGGAAGGCTATGTAATTAGTTTTCTTAAGAACCATTATAATATTCTTTATGAAAGAAATAAAATTGCAAATGGTTACCTTATAATTGGTCTTTATCAGTTACATATTGATGTTTCTATTTTCAATATCGAGCAAAACGTGAATGCCATAGGATCAAAACGATCTAGGGATAGTCTATACGATAGGTATCTGTGGCACCTTAGGCTTGGTCATATAGTGGAAGACAAGGTTGACAAATAGGAAAAATCTAGGCTATTGAGTCCGCTGACTTCCGAGTCATCCGATTTATGAATCATGCCTTCATGGCAAAAAGACCAAGCTCCCTTTTGTAGGATATGGGGAAAGGGCTATAGACCTACTTGCCCTGGTACATACTGATGTGTGCGGTCCATTTGATGTGCCGGCTAGAGGCAACTATGTTTATTTCATCACCTTTATCGATGATTTGTCTTGGTACGGGTATGTGTATTTGATACGACATAAATCTGAAGCTTTTGAAAAGTTTAAATAATTCAGAAATAAAGTAGAAAAACAAATTGGAAAATCCATTAAGGTTCTTCGATCAGATCGAGGAGGTAAATACCTTAGTCGGGAATTCCTAGACTATCTTAAGCAAAATGGCATAGTCTCTCAATGGACTCCATCTGGAGCACCTCAACTCAACGGAATTTCGGAACGGAGAAATCGGACCTTATTAGATATGGTCCGATCTATGATGAGCTTCACGGACCTTTCTGAGTTTCTTTAGGCACAGTTTAATGACCGCTATATATTTATTGAATAGGGTTTCCTCTAAAATCGTTACTACCACATCGTATGAGATATGGCATGGTAAGAAATCAAGTCTGAGTCATCTCAGGATTTGGGGTTGTTCAGCTTATGTTAAGAAACAATAGGCGGACAAGTTAGAGTATAGGTCCTTTAGAGCTCGGTTCATAGGATATCCTAAAGAGATTAGGATATTATTTTTACATTCCGGAAGACCACAATGTGATTGTGAGTCGACATGCCATCTTCCTTGAAAAATAGTTTATTCAAGTTGATGGCATTGGAAGGCAGATTAGGCTTGAGGAGAAAGTCTTCCAAGAGCAATGAGCTAAGAATCCTATGAAACCCAATCAGATTGAGCCAGTCTAATCACTACTTCCTCCACCTCGTAGATCAGAAAGGATTTCTCGTCCTCCTCAAAAGGTACTTAGGTACTATTTCAGAGGACGTAGAGGGAATATTTCTCATGGAAAATGGGGTTCATGGTGATGATCTCAAAGGCGATATTAGATATTGACTTCGAGAAATGGTTAGAGGCAATGAAGTCAGAGATTGACTCAATGCGCTCCAACCAAGTTTGGATCTTGGTAGATCCACCTGAAGGTATAGTACCTATTGGGTGTAAATAAATCTACAAGAGAAAGATAGATGCAGATGGGAATGTGGAGACATTCAAGGCTAAGTTAGTGGCGAAAGGGTATAGTCAGCATGAAGGCATTGACTATCAGGATACCTTCTCGCTAGTAGTCATGCTAAAATCCATCCGCACATTGCTTGCTGTTGTAGCCTATTTCGGGATAGACTGAATAGGATGCTGGGTCTCTTACAAAAGATGTACATAGAGGAGGTACTAAAGAGGTTTAGCATGGAAAATTTTAAGAGGGGATTGGTGTCATTCAGACATGGCATTCATCTCTCAAAGAAGATGTGTCTTAACACACCTGAGGAGATTGAACGCATGAGCAAGATCCCTTATGCTTCGGCAATAGGAAGCCTCATGTACGCCATGCTATGTACACGATCTGATATCGCCCATGCTGTGAGTGTCATGAGTAGATATCAGTCGAATCCAGGTGAAGAGCACTGGACTTCTGTGAAATGTATCCTTAAGTACTTGAGAAGAACTAAGGATATATTCTTGATTTTTGATAATGGAGAACTCTAGGTTTAGGGTTATATAGACTCAGATTTTTTATCTGATATAAATGATTGAAAGTCGACATCTGGTAGTCTGTTTGTGTGTAATGGTGGTGCTGTCAGCTGGAAGAGTTCCAAGCAGATTATGATAGCAGATTCCATCATGGAAGCAGAGTACATCGCTACATCGAAAGCTGCAAAGGAGGCGTTCTGGTACAAGACGTTCGCCGCAAAACTTGGAGTGATGCCATCAGATGCCGTCCCTCTGTACTGCGACAATAATGGCGCCATAGCCCTAGCTAAGGAGTCGAGGTCTCATCAGAAATCCAAGCACATCGAGCGGCGATTCCACCTCAACCGCGATTACCTCGAGGTCAAGAGAGTCGACTCCACGGACAATGCGGCAGATCCACTGACGAAGCCTTTAGGCTAGCAGAAGATTGAAGCCCACCTTGAGAAGATGGGACTTAGATTTATAGCCAATTGGCTTTAGGTCAAGTGGGAGTTTGTTAGATGTGTGCCCTAGAAGCCAGATTGGCTGACACTTGTAATACATTTCTAAGGACAATTTTGTAATTTTGATTATAAATTAATAAAAAAATTATTTTCTATTATAGTGTGTATTTAAAGTGTATGTGATACATCCTTTGAGTTAATGGTAACGACAATTCATATTTTCAAAGAGTTGAAAATTTAAAATGAATTTTCATAATTAACTCATAAACTGCTTCCGACCGTAAGATCATCATGAGGATGGTGATTGATTTGGAAGATTGGTGTATGATCGCTTCCTTTGAGTAGATGAGTCTTGAGTTTACGGTGTGGAGACACTGGAGCGAGAGTATAGATACTCGTTAGAGAACGAAGGCACTAAGTGTGACCACCTCGAGCATTCATAAGGAAGTCTATCTTCTCGTCGATGACTGGCTCGATGTTGCAGTAATGTGTCTGGTTCTTTGACCTGAGGTGCATTGGCAATTCAACTTTATGGTATTGTAGTTTGACTACACCATAACTCGGTCTCCTAGACATTCGGAATCCTGAGGTGTATGTTGGCTATAGTACGTTCATTGTAGGAATTGGATTGCATCATTAAGGGATCTATCTACCTCGGTAGATGAGGAGTAGTCCTATGATGATCATAAGAATCGAGTCCATAAGCCCATGGCCATGACAGAGTAAAGATGATAGAAAGAGTTTCTATAAGGGTTTCACAGAGGACTCGAATCGAATGATTATTCATATGATGGATATTGGGTTTGACGAGTTCACCTTAACCCTAATCCTTTCGGGGCTCAAGATAGAAGAACCCAATCATACAGGTAGCTGCACCGAGAGGTTTACTTTCAGCTCTGATGGGTTGCCACCATATACTGCTAGGTGTCATTGGTGGATTTTGGGAGCAATTAGAATGATTTTGATGATCGATCATTCTAATTGTATGAATCAGAAAAATTTTGGTCCATCGAAAGATGTTTCGATGATGTCGATGATGGAGATCACGATATGTCTCGTTAACATATAGAATTGAACCTAACTGGATCACACAAATAAGGGTTTGGGTCTGGATGTCATCAATTGAGCTAACCTAGTTCGATTGATTTGGATTAGATCCAATCAGGTTCAAGGTAATCGTGCTAGCACACGATTGAGCCTGACTTTCTCCTTCTGTAATCTTTCTGATTTGTTACAATCGAGTCGAATTTGATTTGACTCATTTCTGTATCTTGAATGGATTTATTTTCATCTAACTTGAACAAGTCCAGATCAGATTAATTATGAAAATTAAATTTATTCCTAGTGTAATTGGACTAGGGTCAATAGTTGACCTAATTGAGAGGATTGAGGGTCACGTGATCAGAGAATTTTAGAAAATTCTCTAGAAATTATTTTGCTCTAATTTTTGGATATGTGATAGGGCGTGAGTTATACTTTGGGTGTGCAAAATTTCGTGATTTTTGGAGGTGCCTAGACTGAGTTTTGATAGAGTTTGATTTGGATCAAACTCTTGAGGGAAGAGTCCTAGACGCAAATGGACTTTTCCTTATCCTTTCATGCCGCCACCTTTCAGATGGATTTTTGGCGTCAAAACTAGATGGGATCTGGGGTTTTTCATGGAGATCAGGTCCAAGAGTCCCAATGGTCGAATTAATAAGGTTTTTGATTAAAAAAGGACTTTTTATGGCGCTATGTCTTGTATAAGAACTTTTCTCACGAAATTGCCTTAACGTAATTTATTTTTTTTACACCCAAAGGAGCCTTCCCTCTGATATCCACACGCCCTCTATCCTCTCTCTCCCTCTCTTCTACATGCCTAAAAAGTTAGGCACAAATCTGAGTTGAAGGTCTAAGGTTTTTGGCACAAGATTCAGCATCTACGCGACGGTGTTCGTGAGACGAACAGGCTGCCTTCAGAAGTCATTTTGAAAGCTTTTCAAATCAGATCCATATCTGATTTTTGGAGGAGAGATTTATGAGGAGAAGACGTTCAGATCCTGTCCGAGTGGATACCAGTAGAGGTTAGGGCCGTGCGTGGCTCCTTCCAGAACCTCAGGAATCAACAGGATCATCGCAGGATAATTAGATTACCAAATCAGGTACTTGAAATTAAATCTGATTTAATTTTATTTTTAACTTTTAATATCGGATCTCTTTGATCAAATCCGAGAACTCTCAGATTTGATTAGGATTTTAGGAAAAAAATTTTGAAATATTTTTTCAGATCTGAATGATCCTGTGCTGGGAAAATAGGTTTTTTCTTCACACAGAATCTTTCATGTGTAGCTGTTGGAGACGGGTGACCTCAATCGTCGCCTCTGAAGCATTCTTTCTGGATCTCCGAAGTTCGTCTTCTATTTTCTTCAACTTTTTCTTCAGGTGATGAATCTCCCTTTTTAAATTTTTGACTAGGGGTTTCAGAGGGATACCTTGGGATAATAGCTCAGCGTCAGTTGGAGATGATGGATCCTAACTATGATCGCTGGAGGGGTTCTGAACAACATCTACCATGACACAAGTATAAAGAAAAGGAAGTTTATTTTCATTTCTCAAAATGTTCAGTATACATCGAAAGAAAAAGAGAAGAAAAGTACAAATTTATAAAAAGTTTTAGACCTCGGTCAGTGCAGAGGCAGGCGAGGTCGGTACATCCTTTGCGGCGTCGGGCTCGAGAATAGACTCAGGAGCTTCAGTTGCAAGTTCGGGAGCATCCGGGGCAAGTTCGGCGACAGGGGAAGCGGCGCCAGCATTGGAGGGACCGGCTCCCTCACTGGCTTCGTCTATCAGAAAGTCGAGGTCCACTTCAGGAAAGTTTTTCGCGACCCTCATGCAGATCTCGAACCCCTCCAATAAGGCTTCCTGGGCGAACGCGATCTTGATGTCCTCCATTGCTTTGGAGGACTTGAAGGCTTCGACAGCCCTCTTCCTCTCGATGCTGAGCTCCTCTTCAGCCTTCTTCCTTTTGTCTTCGGAAAGGGTCAAGGCCACCTTCAGCTTCACAGAAACCTCCTCTTCCCTCCTCAGCACCTCCCGAAGGTGCTCGACTTCTACAGTTTAAATTTTTGAAGCCATCTTCAAACAGTTGACCTCGGCCTGAAACCTTTTAACCTCCGCCTGAACCTCCTGCAGGGCTTTAGAAGCCTCGACCTGGCGAAGATTGGCGACCTTCGAATGGACAAACAAGTAATGCCCCAGCTACAAGATAGGAAGAAATTAAGTCAGAATTTTAAAAGCGCACCCTTATTCAAACAAGTTAAAAAAAAAAAAAGGTTACCTCGAAATAGGCGGCGAAAGACTTGTCAAATCTCACAGCATCCTTCATCCGAACCATTTTGTCGACAATGTGCGGGAGAATGCTGCCCTTCATCAAGGATTGGACGACCTCCCGATCATCCAAAGAAGCTCGCTCCTGATCGGAGCCTACACCACTCGAATTCTCAACCACCCTCGTCTTTTTCCTGATGGGGTCCTTTTTCTTCTTCTCTATGATCTCGTGCTGCTCAGGAAGCATGGTGGCGGCGTCCTCTCGAGACGAGATCGGAGTTGGTGCGGCCGTGTTAGACTCAGGGATGGGCGCTGCCTGGATCGGCACTATCGGGATCGGCTAATTAGTGCGAGCCTTCTTGGATGTTTCCCCCACGGAGCTGTCCTTCCTCTTGAAGGACTTGATCCCCTTGGCCAGACGGTTCCGCTCCTTAGGAGTCATCTCTGCAGAAGAAAAAACCAGAGTCAGAAAAAGAAAGAAGACCATGTACAATTGGCAGGCTGCAAAGGACTACTTGCTGGATTAAGAGGGCTGAGATCGAAGTTGAATAAGGTCTGGTCCTCCAGGAGCTTGGAAATCGGAGGAGCTCGAAAGTTCTTCAGCTTGTCGGTCGAATCCCGATCTTTTTTCTCAAGCCCAGGAGCTCGGCGGATTGAGTCCCTTATTTCCCCCCAAGAAGGAAGTCCTAGTTTTAGGGAAGGATAGGAAACAAAAAAGAATTTCTCCTTCCAGTTATGAATGGAAGAAGGGGCACCCTTAGCAACCCCTTCTTACCGAACTGGGGAAACATGTACCACCAGTCTTTGGCGGTTGGATGATGTTTGAAAGTAAAAAAATTGCGAAATAGGAAGATGAAAGGTCGGACGTCGGCCATAATGCACAAGGAGAGAAATCCTATGATAAACCTAAAGGAGTTTGGTGCCATGGCGGCAAAGGAAATGTTTAGAAACTTGAACAAGTTGGTTACAAAAGAAGGTATCAGCAGTCGAAGTCCTGCCCGAAGGGTTTCAACGTACAAGCAAGTTCGGCTGGGAGGAGGAGAGTTACCTCGATCGCTAGGGCCAGGGAGTTCAAGTTCGCAATCGGAAGGAATTTCAAACTGGATCCTAATCAACGAAAGGTCTTCGGGCCGAAGTTTACATGAAATGGTATTAGGGACGAAGGATGGCCGAGGTACTTCTACAAGCTTAGGATCCTTATGAGGAAGGTCCATTAAAGCTAAATGAGCCGAACTTCTAGAATCAGTCGATCAGGACTCTTCAGAGGACATAAGGATCAAACTAAAATGGAGAAAATCTCCAGAAAATCAAAGAAAATAAAATTTGAGACTTTCTCGAAGAAACAGAACGGGTAGAGATGCCAAAAGATAGATAATCAAAGAGAAAGGTTCAGGAACTGACCTAAATGAATGGGGAAGAATGGAAGGCGGCGAGCTCGATAGAAAATGAAAAAGAGAACCTCCAAGAATCGGAGTCGGCGGAAGACATTGGTGCCATGGAGTAAGAAGGGAGAAGGAAGCCAGAAGGAAGGAGATCGGGGCGAAATGAAGCTCATGTGGAAGAAGAGCTTAAATAGCCGCTGGGATCCGAGATGGTTATGATTGCAGATCTCCACTGACCAACCTCGGGTTGACATGTGTCCTACTCACCATAGCGGCAGACTGGCAATGGGTGAAATCTTTATTGCATTGCACCTTGAGCAGCGTTTTGGCGTGAATTTCAAGAATGTCTTTTCGGATTACCTCGTATTTAAGAAGTTTCGGCGCCAGTACGGAAAGAGTCGGGACCAGCTGTTCTATTGGCGCAAAAAGAGAAAAAGGACTTCGGTACTCATATTTCTTTATTTTCTTCATTCAAATTTCGAACTCGGAAGTAAGGGGACTTGTGTTGGGTGTGAATCTTTTCCTGCCAAAGTCCGACAATATCTGGCCTTGAGGAAACTTCATCCGGCGAGGACAGTGATGCCCAACTCCAGCCGATGAAGAGTTTACGCTCAGGCGCCGAGACTGCAGACCTCCAAGCTGAATTTATTGGCCAATCTTCTTCATTCAGATTTCTAGCTCCTTCGGATATCCCCAGAACCTACAGGGCATTGTAGATTTCACTCAGACGAATTTGAACAATAATGACAGCCACCAGGCAGCTGAGTAATAGGTCTAATTATGGCGTGGTTTGACCGACCTTGGCGCTATTTGAACCTCTTCCCCCCCAAAAAAAAATCATCCAAGCTGTTCGATATTGGGCCAACACCGGATCAACAGTACTTCTCTTTAGATGAACTCCTATAATATACTAAGGATGACGGACCTTAGGATTTCTGCATCAAGAGCTCTGAACACGCAGGTAAAAGGACCTCGCCTCCTTTTTGTCAGCCTCCAGATGGCCTCGAAAGCAGCCGAGCTTCAAAGAAATAGATAAGCATCGAGCTTCTCCGCCAGTCAAACTCCATCTGGACTTCTCCAGTGGATCTCCATCTGGATCCTTCCAACAGAACTACTTTTGGATTCCTCCAGCGGACTTTCTTCAGGATTTCTCCAGTCACAGGATCTCCGAACCTCTTCTAGTCGAACTTCCTGCAGTCGCCTAGAAGGGCCTTCACACCTACGCAAATCCAGCTATCTGCATAGCATGAACCCACTTACACACAGGCGACCTTGAAGGAGTCCAAACTCCTCTGAAATTGATGAAATTCGAAGCTCTTCGCCACCGGCGCCTACCTCTGAACTTCAACTATTAAATCCCAACGGACTGGCATGTCACGACAACGGATTCCACTCTTTGTAACAAATTTCACGTGGCCTGAACGGTCCATTACTCGGCAGTTAAGACTGTCACCATCAATTTGTTACAGGTTTCGTTTATAAAAGAGATCCTTCAGATACGTTTTCTCTAAGCTCTCTCCTCCATCCCGAAATTTTGCTATTTTCTTTGCTGAGCATTCCATTTCTGTTGGTTGGAAGAGCTGACTTGACCGTCGGAGGGTCCTGCCGGAGCCATCCCTCCTCCGGTTTGGACTTCTTTTGCAGGTCCTGGTGGCGACCTCAGCTTCGCTAGCTCCAGCCAGTTTCGGTGTCAACCAAATTCCGCACCAACAATATATATACATACATACATGTACCTATGTACATACATGTAAGTATGTACCTACATACATACATGTATATGTATGTATGTACCTACACACATACATGTATGTATGTATGTATATATAGTATACATACATGTATGTATGTATGTGTGTGTGTATATATAGTATACATACATGTATGTATGTATGTATATATAGTATACATACATGTATGTATGTATGTGTGTGTGTATATATAGTATACATACATGTATGTATGTATGTATATATACTAGCTTAGAACTCCATGCAATGCATTGCATGTATTTTTTTAAAAATAATTTGCATATATATATATATATACATACATAGATACATATTTATACATATATACACATATATATAGATATATACATATATATACATATATACACATACATACATACACACACACACATATATACATAGATATATATATATATATATATATATATATATAGATATATATACACACATATATACACATATATATACATAGATATATACATATACATACATAGATATATACATAGATATATACATATATATATATATATATATATATATATATATATATATGTATATATCTATGTATCTATATATATCTATGTATGTATATATATATATATATATATATATATACATACATACATACATACATGTCTATGTATATGTACATGTCTATATATATACGTGTGTGTGTGTACATGTGTATATAGATACGTATACATATACATACGTACACATGTACGTGTACATATATGCATATGTATACATATATGCATATATGTATACACGTACATGTGTACGTATGTATATGTATTCGTATCTATATACACATGTACACACACACACACACGTATATATATATTAAAAAAAATACATCCGGTGCATCGCACGAGTATAAGCTAGTATGTATGTATGTATGTATGTATGTATGTATATACATACATACATACTAGCTTATACCCCATGCGATGCACCGGATGTATTTTTTTTAATATATTTTATTTTATTTATCTATTTTATTATATCTATTATATATATTTAAAAAATAATTAAAATAATAAAAAAAGATATTTTGTGCATAGCATGGATTATAAGTTACCAGACAATTCTTATGAAGATTGACGACCCTAATTCCACGAAGTCTCTTTATAAACTCATCATTTCTTACTACTTTTGTCTTTAACATTTTAAACATTTCCATCTCTCCTTTTTCTTCTTCGATCCTCTCCTCGTACACCCCCCAACTCTCTCAATAGTAGAGTTGATAATGTTGTCAATCAGCCACCCTTGCCACCAGTAGCAGCAGCATCTTCGAACTGAGGTGGAGTGAAAATATGTCAATATAGTGATAGGCAATGGTCTCATGAGATACCGATCATAAATTGGTTAGTGAGCGTGCCTCCAACTCATGGCTCATGAGAGATTTAAATTTTAGAAATGTATTGAAATTTTGGATATCTAAACTTTAAAAATCTTTTTTTTTTAAAAAAATAAGAAATTTAAACTTTGTTTTTTTTATATCTAAGCCAAATATATATGTATATGTTTGTATGTCTACACACACACATATATATTCATACAATCAAAACTATCAACTTTATTAATATTGATCTTTGGATATTTTTTGGATCATATTAAATAAATTTAAATATTCCTGCAGATTTCAATATGGGATCATAAATTTTATCTATGCTGATCTTTAGATTTTCTCGGATCATATATAATAAATTTAAATATTTTTATATGTATTAATATAGTATCCTAAAATTAATCTTAAAAATCTAAAAGAATATTTTTTTGATGACGTGGTATGATCCGGTTGATATACTCAACTTTATTTTTTAAAATTTTTTAATATTTTTCATGACATATAATAAATCCAAATATTTCACATGCTTGAACATAAATTATTAAAATTCAATCCAAAAAAATCATATTAAAATACAACATATGGATCTGTTAAGTGCAATAAGCCAATCTCGCATTAATATTATCATGGGAATGGCAGTCAAATGGATTTTTTTGGATATCTGATCCAATCCGAACCCAAATGGATCCGTTATGCATACATTATAGAGTTTAGGATGGATTTAAAATTTGAAATTAACATCCATTCGGATTTAGGATGAATTTGAGCTTTGCCCCTCGAATGTTTGCTATCAAAATCCGATTATATATATATATATATATATATATATATATATATATATATATATATATATATATATATATAATTTATTAAAAATATATAAATAATTGGAGGATGAGAGAATTAGTGTCCCAAATCCTTGGATAGACAACAACTATTTTATCTATTTTAAAGTTAATTAATAACATATTTACCCCTTTTAGACTCGTACAGATGAATACCCAACTTGGTTCTCCATTTTCCATCTGACCAAAACTCTTAAAGACTTAAACTGCTCCAAGCCTCCCACCTGATTGGAACTCTTGAGGATGGGAAAAAATAGTGGGAAAACCGGAGTAAACATTCGAAAATCAATGGAAAAAAAAAAAGAAAGACCGAGAAAATCGAAAGGTAAGACCTTTTCCAATGTAGATTGATATTTTTGTTTTTCTTTTCAGTTCTTTTTCTTCTCATTTCATTCTCTTTTTCGGAGATCTGTGGGGAAGGAGGACACCTGAGTGAGGTTGGAGGGGTTTCTTAGTTTTGGTTGGGGTTGTCTCAAGCATATGGGTTTTTGTGCGAGTTGTGGCAGTGTGATTTGGTCTCTTGAGGTTTTGAGAGCTTAATCTTGGTAGAAGCATGATATTTTGAAGGCTTTCTTGGCTATAAAATTTTCAATTCATGGTTCTCCTCTATCGAAAAAAGAAATCCCACCATTTTTTTTTTTTTAATCAAAGTAGTGGAAGTCGAATGGGAGGTTGGAATGGAGAGGGGGGATTTGTTTTCGATGGGGATCGGGCTTTGGATTTGGGTGCGCTGGGGATTTGGGGACGGTGGAGAAGGGAGGTTTGTAGGGTTCGTCGTAGCTCATCTCCATACGCTCTTCTCTATCTCTGTGCCGCAATCGGCTCCTTTCCTTCAAGATCCGCCGGTCTCCTTTGACCTTCGCTAGCTCGCCGCTAATCTCCGCTCCCCTTTGCTGTTCTCCATGACCCACCACGGGTCTCCTTTTTTTTTTTTTTTACACACATGGCAAATGGAGACACTTATACTTTGTATACGTGGTGGAAGGTGGTATAAGCCTTCGTTTTAATATATATATATATATATATATGCATGGGGTGGCTCAGCTAGCCAGGTTGCCGCCACATTTGGGATTATTAGGGATTAGGAACTAAAAACGATAACCCGTCTACTTCCTCTTCTTCGATTTTAGGCAGTAACCGCCCCTCTACTCTTGTTCTTCTAGCCGTAGCTGCCATCCGTCTTCTCTTTTTCTTCTCTCATTCAAACCTTGATCCAACCCACTCCAACGCATCCATCATCTGAAACAATTGGAGAAGTGGAATCGTGGTGGTAATCTCTAAGATTAGGTCCCTAAGGGTAGATGTTACCCTCATTCTTTTGGATTTCTCCTCACTTTCTTCATCATCTTCTTGTTCTTATTCTTCGTCTCCGTTTCTTGATTTGGCAGTAATTGGCCTTGTTCTTGGATTAATCTGAGTGTGCTCCATGCAGAAAGCCGCATTGCCTCCTTGGAGGAATCAGGAGCTTTTGCATTAGTTGCTGTTATTTGCAGTGGTTACAGTGTTTTTAGTTGAGGTAATGATACTATTCGCAGAGGTTACAGTGCTTTTCTTTCTTATTTCCATATAAATGAAACCATGAAGGATGGGCGGGCGGGCATAACATAACACTGTTCAGCAGCTATAAGGATTTTATGCACACCTAGGTAAAATTCTTAATAGTTATTATTTCCTTTCATATCATTTGCGAACAACAATTGAATCCAAGTATCCAACAAATATGTACCGGATGACAGAATAAAGCTTATTAGTAGTTGACGAGAGGAAACTTATTCTAAAGAACAACTGAAGCTTGCATTTTTTGTGTCAGCTCTTTCATTCTATTTGTATTTTACTGAAAGGAGATGGATTGTTGATGTATGATCATTCTACCATAGTATTTTTGTTAAGACTAAATAGAGTTATGAAAATCTCAATTTGTTACGTACACATACACCAAATTTTAGATCAACTAGCTGGAGATAAAAGCTCTAATATAAAATATTTAACAAATACTATTCAGAAAAGGTGGATGCCATCAGATTAATTCAGGAGTCTGAATACTTCCTCCTCAGACAAGTTGCTATCGTTAGTTCTGAAATTGAGTTGGGAACTTTGTACACTGTTCCATATAATAGCTAAAAGAAATATAATATCTGTTCCTTGCAGCCCTTCTTCCATCCCTTTCCATTCGATCAAAGACAGAGCTTTGATTACATTAATATTCTAATAGTCTAACTGTTGCTTCCAGGATGATAATGAGTGATTTTCTTTGCGGCATCATCTCCATCCTTGGACATGTGTACTTTTGCTATTCCTAATGGGTTTGGAGGACTGAATTTGTTTGGCAAAGGCTTAAGGTTTACTTTGAACAGCTAAGATCAACATGGTGGAATCATATGGTCATCGAATTCTTGATTCCAAATCATGATGACCTGGTTACTCCATGCTTGTTGAAATATTATGGTTTTGTTAATTGCCACATGAGAGATAAGTTGAAATGTGCAATATATCCTTCAAAAGTTGATGGCCTTTATGGTTGATAATAGCACAACTTGCATCGGCTTTTCTTAATTAATTCATGAATAAGGGTTCAATATTGGGTTATTTCAGAATTCAGAACTACATTATGCTTCTAGGACTTTGGTTATCTAACCTACAATAGGCCAGATGATCTGCTTGCATTATTTTTCCTTGTTGTATTCCATTTTAAAATCTGCCACCTCTCACGTTCTTTTCTTTTTCTATTTATTTGTTGCAAGGTTTATAAAGTTTATAATGCATCTTTTTTTAGTTCGTGTGAAGTCATTTAGTGTAAGTTATATTTGAAGTACTAATTCTGTCTGTTCCTGCAGGTTTTCTTAGGAATGATGAGCAGGCTTAGGGTCTTTCAAGGATTCTTGAGATCAGTTACTAGGGGAAGCTATCCTCAGGTCACTATGCTTCTTTAATCTTTCTTATTACAGTTGTTATTTTTATCTTGTGTTTAAGACTAACATTTCGGTGTAGTTATTTCTGTTTTGATTTTTGGAATTTCAGCTTGTTTTTGTTGACTATCATTATGCTGGATGCCATGCACTTGTAAGATAAGATTAGTGCCACTGTTTTTTCCTTGACATCAAAATTCTCTGCATATGGAATTCCATGGCAATCCAAAATTTATAAATCTTTTTCTCTATAATTTTCTTAGGGTGCCAAGGGATCGCTTTGTGAATGTTCTAGTGAAATTTTCTTTTCCAAGTGATTAGAGGAGCCTCTAT
Organism: Cocos nucifera; assembly: GCA_006176705.1. Taxonomy (NCBI): domain Eukaryota; kingdom Viridiplantae; phylum Streptophyta; class Magnoliopsida; order Arecales; family Arecaceae; genus Cocos; species Cocos nucifera. Next base: position 185,707 of record QRFJ01002971.1, on the reverse strand, counting down.
GTGTATCCTTGGGTTCTTTTCTCATCATATTTTCTGCTTGTGATGCTTTAAGAACCTCTAATTGTCAGATCGTAAACTACATTAATTATGAATTTACTTTAAAATGTTATCCTTTATATCCATTCTAAACTTATTCAACCATTTATCTTCACTGGGTTAGGATTCCATCTTTTGTTATCCTTGAGTCCTATTGACTCGATTCCTTTCTTGTTACAATATTGGAATTCCATTGATCCTTTTCTTTTTTCATGTTTGAGTTATTCCCTCCTTGTTGATGAGTATTAACATTGGTGCTGTTTCTTAAGAAATTCATATACTTGATTTTGGAGCTAGTGACAATAAGGGGGCCATCTTTTCCTTGATGAGCTTGGACATAGATCCTTTGATGATGATTCCACACAGCATGGTTGGATGATTGGGACATGAAGAACAAAAGAGAGACCCTAAATTCCACCCAAGAAATTGATCATATTTGTTGCTTTAGTAGACTGGATATGTTCTTGACTGATTGATCCTTGTTTGTTTAATTCTATGTTTTGATATTATGCTTTTGGGGCAATCCTGCCACATGATATGTTGATAATGTTAGCTGGCCACTTTTGTTATTGTTGCTTATTACACCTGGTTCTATATCACATATATTTTCCCTTTTTCTAGAAAGAATTGTTCGAGTGTTTACAATTTGCCTTTGACTCCATGGATGGGCTGGTTGATTCCTTGAGAGTTACAACTTTGCTTGAGAGTTAGAACTATCCATCCCTTAGCATGGGAAGTATAAAATAATAGAATAGTACTCTATCTCCTGTCAAAATTGGTGCAAGTCAGCAAGAGAGAAGTTAGAAAACTCTCTAGTAATGTTAAAGTTGCCCTAGGAAAAAAGTTGGTGATGTCATCATGTCAAGTATTTCCTCCTAGTTGAGTGAAGTGCCCTAATGTTGTTGCCTCAGAGGTTTCTTCTATATTTCTGGAAAGCTTTTTTATTTTTGCATCTGCTTTATAATGGGGATGTATTACACTAGGATCCTTGTTTCTTCTAAAGCTGTTTTTGTCCATCTGATTTTTCCCCTATGATTTTGATTTATTGTCTCATTTTGTGAAGTAGAGCGTAAAGACTTATTCATACTGACTTTGCATCAGTATCAGCTTAACTAGTATAGGACTAGTTCATAGGAGGTGTGAGCCCACGGGTTCAGCCTGGTATGGTTCTTTTTGGGCCATATATGTATTGAATGATGTTGGGCAGCTTATATTGTTCATACCATTCTTTTTCAAATACCCATTACAAGACAAAATGAGGAAATGGAGAGGAAGAAGGGTGAAAAGAAACAACATGGAAAACTCAAATAGAAAATCATATAAAAGTTTGTTGGTTTAGTGGATGCACTAATGCTTTTTTAATCAAGATTTTACGTCCCAGTGGGTTAGGGGGCGTCCCGATCGTCTTGTTCCATTCTTATGAGAAAATGGGATTGAGATGGGTTGGGGACTCTGAAACCTATCCACGCGGGAAGAGAAGAAAGAGGAAAGAAGGAAATAAAAGATGAAGAAAAGGAAAAAATGAAAGGAAAGAAGAAAAAAATGAAAAAAAGAAAGGAAGGGAGGAGAAAAAGAAAGAACAAGGAAAGGAAAGAAAGGAGGGTAGGGGAAAAGAAAGAAAGGAAGGAAGAAAAATGAAAAAAGAAAGAAAGAAAGGAAAGAAGAAGGGAAGAAAGATAGAGGATATCAGGATGCATGACTAGGATTGCTGTTGGGATGAGACGGGACAACGGGGCATCTTGTTCCATGGAAAAATAAGGACACCTTTGTCCCACGGGATTTAAAACCCTCTTTTAATATGTCTATTGTTCTTGAAAAATACAAGCTTTAAGTTAAAGGTTTTGCTTGATTTATAACCAAGGTTGGCCAAATCATCCCAAAGCAGGTTTTTTAGCCATACCAAAATTTGATCTTCTTAAAGATAATGTTAATAACAGGGATGTTAGATAAATTCTAGACCAAAGAATCATTCACACCATCTGAGTTTCAGATGAATTTTAATAATTTGTTACTGACATTTAGATTGCTTCTTTTTTAATGGAGATGTTATATTTTAGAGTGTTATTCATTTATTTTTATTTATGGAGATGTTATATCTTAGAGTGTTATCTACTACATTTTCATAATATTTTGAATAGCATAAAATAAAGTTTTGCTAGCTTGTTTCTCATTGGTTTTGTTATCATTGTCATCATCATCATCTATAATTGGATACATATTTATCATCTTGCAATTGAAAATACTTTCTCTGTTCTCTTTGGCATCTCTCTAAATAATGATTTATGTTTGCAGTTTATCCATTTGCCAAGTGCAAGGGAAACTTCAGCTTTTTCTTATTGCCATCTAGCTAGTGCTGCTATGTCTTCAGATAATGCCAGTGGGGAAATATCATCAACAGCTGCTTCTCATGAAGGGAAAGGGCCTGGGGAATCAGATCAGACTGGTCCTACTAAGAAGCCTATTCGAGGAGGGGTAACTAAAATTGTCACATGCTTCTTTTAAAGTAAAGCGAAAAGGTTTGATTAAAATAGGAGAAAACTTAATCTCTAGTACTTTCTTTAAATTCACAACAATCAACCTTCTTCTATAAATAATCTAATAGTTTCGCAAAGGCCATGCCCTCTTTCTCCATGTGTTTCAAATTCCTTTTGAATTTCTCCTACTTAAAGGAAAAAGGCTACTGGACGGAAAGAAAGGAAGAACTATTTGTTTCCAGTGAAGAAAGGAGAAACATATTTTTATATACTTCATGTGATGTTATCAAAGGTTGATATGCTTGGTTGCTGCAAAATTGTGGGATCCTTGCTTTTACAAGGGGACTAGCCAATATACTTTTTCTCAATCAGGACCTGTGGTGAAAGCTTGTGGGGTTCTCATATTTACTGAAGGGCCATCTACTGATAAGTGGGTGGTCTTTGAAACTTAATTTATTATCATTTTAAAAATTTATATCACTGTCAAAGTTTGTTGTATCGAGCATATCATACCATACTGGTACTGAATTGTTACACTATCATGTATTGTATCAGCACTTGGTACACCTTGGCGACGGTGAACCTTGATCACCGTGCTCAAACAAAAGACCAAATTAAGTTCTGGGTCGTCATTCATGGAACACGGCTTTAGCTTTACTATAGAAAATGACAGCTATCCAGCTAAAGGATCAAAGTTGCAACATTTCCATTATTTATTTGTGCAGCTGCTTTTCTCCGGAAAAACAGTCATGCAGTAATCGGTTCTACATGCTTTAGTTTTATAGGTCAGGAAAAATTTGATATTAATGATTCAACCTATGCTCATGGGCAAAACAATCTTTTGGTTTTCTTTTTGTCAGTTGCAATGTTGTACATTGCTACTGTATTAGAATGTGTAAACATTTTCTGCTTGGAACAATTCCTGCAGTTATCTACTTACAGTCAAGCTGATAATCATGTGAGATGCATTTATTGGAACAATCACATTTCCAATCTGGTTTGCTCAGCCAATTGTTAATAGTAAGCTGCTGTTGACCATTTGCATGCCATAGCATTGCCTTGTTTTCAGAAGCAAATGCTACTGTGGTTTAAGTATCCTCTCTTTTCTAAGAGCAATTAGCATAATAAAACAAACCGGCAAGCTTTATCCAGTGTGTGGTTAAAGATTGTCTTGTGACTAGCCCTTAACCAAAAACTTATCCTATAAATTAAAAGTTGTATTGTTAGTCTAGGCATCTCCAAGGGCATGCCATTAAATATACAAAGCTAGTTGGTGTGTAGAGAGATCTACCTTGTTGGAATAGCTCTCAAAGCATCAAGACTTTGAAAGAGTCTATATAAATAGAGGAGAAGGCATTGTTTGCTGCAGGAAGCTCCATCATCTCTAGGGCATGGACTGGGTCCCAATAAGCCAATTTGAAGTACAATGACTGTGAAACTTTTTTGCGATAATTTGGATGAAATGTTTGAGATAGGTTATGTTTCAATTATCTTTTACCGTCTGATGTGCTCATCTTGCTCTCTTGGTGCAATATTTAGCCAATGCATTATTGAGGTGATTGACCACCTTTTGCTTCTTCTTGTTTTCTTCTCATCCCATGCTTCCAACTATTAATTTACACTTGATTTTATTACCCACTTCTTCATTTGTAGAACGTGTGTACTTTTTTGACTCTATTTTGAAAACCTAGGCCACTACCCTACTAATTGACCTACTAAAACAGACTAGGTGTAGACTCATGCATGAATTTTATATGCCCTCCCTCCATTTTAGGTGTCTTCTACTATTCAACTCTGAAAATTATGTTTGTCATTTTGAACTGAAATCTTCAAACTGTTGCATTGCTAGTACTTTCTTTCCTCGTACACAATAAACTATGCAGATGGCGTGAAGAATCATTTGGTATTTTCATCCATGCCTTAATGCATATGATAAAATTTGGTCAGTAGAGAATTTGCTTGAGTGCTGATTTGCTCCTTGTAGGAAACATGAAGGATTAATGTGCCAATAGGTGCATATTGCCATATATTGTTGCATATATAAATCTCACATTAGTCTATGTGGATACATAGTGGTATGATGTTGTGACCTACTTTGTCATTTTTAAACTTGTAACTGGCCATCCTGAACAGCCCCTGTTGTACTATTAATGGTATGAAACTCTCCCCCATTATTTTTTTTTTCTTTTCATCCAATGAGGATTAGGACTTATTTATTGATATGACATGGTAATAACAAAAGACCACCAATTTACATTAGATCAAAAGTCAAAAATCCTGGTATCACCACTATTATATAAGCTTCGCATGCTACCACTGATGTATAAGCTTAGATCAAAAGTCAAAAATCCTGGTATCACCACTATTATATAAGCTTCGCATGCTACCACTGATGTATAAGCTTTGCCCCATGTCATTGATATTTATACAATTGTTAAAACGTTAAATGCTATAAATGTATAAATATATTTACATATCACATTTTAGTTGTTTATCCTGAATTTTTATTTATAAAATTGTTGTCTAATACCAATTTGCTATTCAATACACATGCAAAATTACAATAATCACAACTTTAGGTATACTAATGATCCTACATTTCTTCTATCTATTTAAAAACTGCAACTATTTGTTTTGAACATGTTCTGATGTCCATATTAGCATAAAGCAAAAGGAAACACATTAATGTCTCAAAACAAAATAAAGTAGGTCTATAGGTATTTCTCTGTGCTTGTGCAAATCTTTTAGCACACTAGTTGTGAATCCTTTTGTGATATATGTCTTTGTGCTAGTGCTTGCATGGTATGACAACATGACATTGTAAGCGTCCCATGATGGCCCTTGATCAGCACAATTGTGGTACATGGTGCTTGAATTCTTGGGTGACAGTATTAATGCACTCCACATGTTGCAACCCCTTATACATAGCCTAAACAATTTGTAACTTCCATTTTTCTATGATCGATGCTTTCAAAAAGTGCCTTATTTGAAACCAATTAATGAAAAGTTTGGTGTTCATTTTTGTAGTATTGAAAGACTTTTGACCTTGTCCTTTCTGCTGAAGGATAGAATTCATATTGTAGCACTATCTAGTGATGTAGGATAGCAGAGGGAAGGGGATCAATTTCAATACCAGTACCAAATCCTGTATTGTTTTAGAGCGTACTCTGGGAATTCTTAGGGGCATAGGATTATAGAGCTAGGGTTTAGGATTTTAGAGCTCAAATTGGATTTTAGCAGTTTTATGCAATTGAATAGCCAAAATCAAAAGGTTGCTGGAATTTTTTTTGGGAAAGGTCTGATTGTATATGACAAAAAATATCTAAGGAATATAAAAATACATATTGATCAAAGAAGATTAGAAGAAAAGCAAATAATGACTAGAATACAGGAACAAAAGAAGAAAAAATGAAGAGGGATGATAATAATGGGCACAGTTCAGAACCTAAGAATCACATGTACGGTTGTAAGCAGCATGCTTGTTCTACAGCATCTCACCAAGAAAAGGAAGAAAAGCTGATGTTCTGTTCATCTTCTGCATTGAGCAATCATCCAACATTGTTACATCAAACCCTAAGGGTCCCTTTTCATAACAAGATGGAAACTAATTCAAGTCTACTTTAAAATCTCAAAATTGCCCCTAACAAGGCATGATTATTGTTCACAGTTACTGTAGCATGAGCAGTGCTGTTAATAGTAATGCACTACAGTAATTATCCTTATCAGATTTATAGTTAAATATTGAGATCCTTTAATCTCAGCCATTGGATCCAAAATAACCCCCTAAAACTGAAAATAACCAGAAATCAGAAAATTGATAACTAAAATTAAATCAAATTAAATCCCATGCTGCAGCTCTGTGATGCATCGTAGCACGCATGTAGATCTTGACCACATAGACTCATGTGTTATTTTATTTTATTTTATTTTTTTTTGGTGTTCTGGAAATGGTTTGCAGTAAGCAATTCTTTTTTTTTCAGAATAACTAATGTCTTTTTTGTTTTCAATTTCTTTGGAGCAATATTTAACTGCTTTTTAAAGTCAGAATCAATATATTATTTCGAACTCATCCATATACTGTCTCCAAATTATATAAATAATGGCCTACTTAAAATTTTAGAAAAATAAATTTTCCTGCAAGTAGCTTACAGGATCAGCATTTTGTGCACCAAGCATCGGAATAGCTGGTTAGGTTGAAGGTTCAGGTTTGTAGGTAGCATGGAAAACACGTCCCTCGGTTTTATGTTATAAATTTGACAAAGAAGATGGGTACCTAGTCTTATTATTAACCACAGTCAGTATTCTATCATGGATTTTCTTCTTAAAGAGTACAATCTTTTTTGATAAGCTGCAGATGAATACAACTTCAAGGTGTTACTAATATCTCTGTTCGTGTTTTTTTTTTTTTTTTTTCAAACAAACAATCTATATGTGCTATTAGTTGTTAAATCTTCTCGTTAATGAAACTTGGTTCAAGCATTTTTTCAAAGATGGAGTTGCCAACTATTACCATTTTTACCAAGTTTTGTAGATGGGTCTACAGTTTGATTTGGTGTTTTGATGCAGAGAGAAATAGTCAGAAATCTTAAATTAAGCTATATATTTGACAAATTTTAATAAGAGATCACTTTAGTGCATTTTGTGATGGCAATTCGTCAGCTCAATCTTGAAAAAGATATAGCAATCTTAGAAGAGACGTGGAAATCTGAGGTTTCCTCATTTCCTGATAGGGAAGAATCTCTTATATGTTTTATCTGATACAATGCTTTCGCTGTTTGGGCCAAAGTTACATAGAATCAAGCTGTTGGTGGATCATGCCACTTATTGCAAACCTGCTTGTTCCAGAAAGATCTCCCTTGTATCTTGGAGGACCCACAAGGTCCTATCAATGCCAATTTGGAGCATTGCCAAAAATTTCCCTTCTTGTAGTGTTTTTCTTCTAATCTTCTCCGCTTAAGTACATCCTCTGCAATTCAAGTTATGATGTATCTGTGAATTTCAATTACCAATGCTTAAGCTATGTACCAAGTTAGGCTCATATCTTTAATATGATCTCAGATATTTTTCGAAATTTTAGTCTCAATATTAGAAATGATATCATCACTCATTAAACTCCTGCTCTGCAGGAAGCAAACTCCAACACATTGTCCACTTCTTTCCCCTCTTTTCTTGTGTTCATGCCTTTCCTAGGTTTCTTTATAGACTTCACTGTACTATCTTTTAGTTGATTTACATCATTTGGGGGATGTATTTGTTCAACCACTTCGCACATAAATCTGGGATCTTTAGAGTTTTAGAATGGGGTAGATCATGAGCAAAGTTGGTTAAGAGCTATGCCAAGAAGGATGTGGTTCAGTTATTTTCAGATGCAAGGGAAAAAACATGGTGAATACCTGTAAGAAGTGAGAGTTTTGTATTACATATATGGAGCGGGGTTGCTAACCTGTATATGCATATGTATTTTATGTCTCAAATAGGATCACATTAAGGTGGATCAATTGTAAGTGCATGCCCCAAGTGTTATTTATCATCATAATCTGTAAGAATTTTGGTTGTTAAGAGCATATATGAAGATATGTATTATTATGTTGGTGTAACAATTTATAGGAAACATGCAATAAGGTAAATGATTATGTAAGATGAGATGCAGGAGACATATCACTAGAGAACAAAGGGTTGCTTGAAATGTATCATTGAAGGTTTAAATAGAAGTAGTGAAGAATTTGTTGAAATGGTAAAATATGACCTTGGAAGCCATTGCAACATAGATTAAATCTACTTTCTTATTATTTTTTAAATGCTCAGAAAATAAAAATAGAAATATTTACTAAGTTTTAATTTTATAAGCTTGTTAACTTGTGTGCAAACCATTTTCTTAACAATTATTTAAGTTTATGTTTCCCCTTTAAAAGCCATGGATTTACTCTATGAAAGTACATTACCCAGTCATGGTCTCGACAATCCGAGGTCTCGGGAGGGGCAAACTGGGGACAACCTAACCTTTAGCAGTTATTGGCACAAAGTGGCTGCCTAGAACTTGAGTCCATGCCAGTATGCTTGTCAGCTGAAGCCTTTTACCTTTGCACCAATGAACGACCCCTATGCCTTTACTTTATTAATCTATTAAATTTCATGACAGATGTTTTCTTTAGGTGTCTTTCATACAATTCAAATATCTTATGTACAAATATAATTTATTTTCAGAATTCAAGACCGAGCATTATTTTTGCATTATTTTTCATGAAGTTGAGTGCTTATACTTCTGAAGTAATAATTTAATGACTTGATTCTGCAGCCCGTCTCATGGTTGAGCCTTCTTTTGCTTATTATGACTGGTGGAGGACTAATAGTTTACTATGACAAGGAGAAGAAACGACACATTGAAGGTAGATTACTATGGTGAGGACTGTAGTAGGAATCTTATCTTTGGGTGGAGATCAATTTATTGGTTTCTTCTTGAAGTTAGGATTAATAATATAAGTTGTAACAGTTTTTCTTGGTAAATGCTGCAGTTGGTTCTTTATATTTCCATGCATAAAAGTTTAATTTTCTGATTATTTTTGTTTTTCATCAAAAAAAAAACTAATAGAAAAGAAATTAATCATGTTAGTCTTTGCATTGTCAAATCAACGTGAGAGTTCGAATATTATGTAGTCCATTCTCCTTTAGTTGTAAATTTAGAGTTATAATTATATTCCTTCTCCCTACTTTAATATCCTTAATACTGCCAAGATCTTTTGCTAGCTGTTGAGATGATTATGGATGCATGGTAGGTATGATATCCATATTACATCATTGAGAGTTAGTGTTTTATATTTTTATCTCTCTTTTACTTAAGTTGCGGTATCTTTATTCCATCCTATTTTCTTAGGAGTCTTTGGTGTAACATATTGTTGTGATGTATGCTTAGTATGTCCATGTAATATCTCCTGAATGGGTGGGAATTCACCAAGAAGAGTAGGTAGAACTAGGGAAGTGGGAGGGTTCAGAATATCTCAGTCCTGAAATCCCTATCTTCAGAATGCCTGAATTGATCTAAAAGTGATTTTTAGTACTCTAAATATTTTGAGGTTCTGGATTGACTGCACATCTCACTCACTCTACTTGTTTATCCCACTGCCTCTGCTTAATTGACCATTTTGCTATGCTTCTTGATGTCTGTATGAATTAAAAAAATATGTTACAAATCATTGCAAAGCCTTATGTGGATGTTATGGCTATTTATGATATTTTTTGCTGCAGGCAACTTGGAAAAAACTTTCTATTCTAAGCACAACATAAGATGCAATTTCTTGGTTTGACCTATGCCTGTCAGACCTAGAGATTACTTGAAGCAGCTCCCTAATAACAACGTGCAATTTCTGGAGTCGCTCCCTTTTTTTGATCTAAGTACCTGAGTCCCGAAGATTCCACAACTGAGATGATTTACCTCTTATTGTGCTACCAGTTAGAAGCTGATGTCATGATGCAATATGCAAATCCATCCTCTTTAGTTTGTTGTTTATGATGTGTACTACTTACTATCTCACATCATTTCCAGACATGTGGAGATCATTTATTTTATTTGAGAACTTATTCTTCCCATGAGGGCATAGGGCAAAATGTATACAGTAAATTTGGTATTTGATGTGCATGATGTAACATTCATAAATGCTAGTGTAAAACCATGTAAAGATGAAAGACTATATTTTCAGTTCATCCATAAGGTGACTCCATAAAGTGATAAATACGGATGGACTAAGCATGTATTTTAAGTTGCACTCCATTGTTTAATGTTGCTTCTTTGAGGCATGCCTCTACCTTATGCCGAAGGAAATGCCCTAGAAGAATGCCTTGAGGCTTATTTGTGAGGCTTTATCATGTGATTAATATTAAAATATAAGGTCTATGTGAGGTGCGCGTCCTGTAAGTTGTAACTTTAAGTGTCCTTATATACTGTGCATATCAGTAAGGCCTTGATAGCTTCCATTACTTTCCACAACTAAATAGAAATGGAGAAGTTAAGTTCCTTTTATGCTTTTGCATGACTTCATCCATGGATGGTAAAACATGCTTTTCAGTTGTTGATTTGTGAACATTTGGCTAGTAGATTATATGGCCATCCCAAATCCTAGCCAAGTTCAAACATAATAGTGAAACCCTTTACGTCGTTTGATTTCACATTATTTTTGTTATTATTCTAGCTCTTTTTCTTCTGAAATAAAGAATCAATAAGGCTGATGCCTCATGCCTCACCTTGTTTAGTGTCTGAACATCCCAACTTTATTCCTCAACTTTCCAAAAAACAGGTATAGGTTAATATACCAATTTCCTAGAAATTGATTTCGTTTACACTCATTTGGATTGATAGATTTGTGTATAAGAGAAAAGAAAGAAGAGAATGTCTGTATTCCGCATCTGGTTAGGACATAAAAGAACATTGAGTCAGAATACCTCATTTGGAAGGTCAAATGAGGAGGGAAGAGAAAAGGAAATGGAGAGGAGGCTTCTCTGTAACCCACATTTTAACCTGTCCAAAAGTAGAGAGATTCAGAAAGAAAAGAAACCCACTTTCTCAGAGAAAAAGATTCAAAGTTCTTTTTATTCCTTTCTCTCCTTCTCTTGTTTTCTTTCCTTCCTATTCTCTTGCTTCCTTTCTCCTTTTCTCTCCTTCCTTTTTTATCAAAAAAAGTATCAATTTTGCATATTTTCTTTATTTCTATTTGGTTCAGTTGGTTTTCTTTTCATGCTTGCAGAACTGAAGACTGGATCAAGTGCGGTGAAACAAGGACCATCTGTAGGAACTGCTGCTATTGGTGGTGCATTCAAGCTTGTGAACCATGATGGAAAATCAGTTACTGAAAAGGATTTTCTGGGGAAGTGGATGCTGATATATTTTGGATTCACACACTGCCCTGATATATGTCCTGATGAACTCCAAAAATTGGCTGCTGCAATCGATAAAATAAGTAAGTCGCTGTCATTTAATGCACACAAAATCCAAAATATTGGAATAAGATGATTGTACCAACAAAAAGCATGATGCAATATTGCCTACTCTAGGATAGTGATGATGAGATGTTTTCCTTTCTTTGATTTCACATTTGATGAAAAACTGTGTTATGGTTAGCAGATAAACTTAGCTACATTTTCTTTCTATAGAAGTGATTTAAACAAGGATGAGCAACTTTATATTTGCTCTAGTTGATAACAGTCCAAATCGAAGAATAGTTTGTGACATGCTTCTACAATTTTGATGTCTCCATGGTCTTCTCATCCCTTTTTCAAGGTGAACCTGAGGTTTTGTTGCTTTGACATAATTCAACATCTAGTCCTGGAAGTTTACAGCTTGGTTCATTGAGATATTTATCATAGTAGAAAATATTGTGATAATTTCTAAGTAGAAGACTGGGTTTGCTGTTGGCATCTTCATTTGAAGAATGGATTCTACTGCCATCTTTATCTAGAGGGTTATTTTATCTTGAAGATAACTAGTTGCATGTTTCTATATCTGCGCTGCCTCAATTTTATGCCCTAGTTATTAATTGACAAAGTGTTGCATCTCTTGTTTGAATTTGGCCCATACCAATTGTTCATTGCTTTCAAAATGAAAAAGGCCTTCAGTGTTGTTGTTGCTGCAGCTATTTTCTATGCATATGCTACCAGTGGGACCGCAGTTTTTCACATTACATCAACAGTAAAAAGCTTGAAGTGTGCGCTATGTGGAATTAAACTTTGTTTTGCATGCATACATATGTACATGGATATATGCATATGTATGTAGGTTTGTACATACATTTCACACTTTTTATGTCTAGCATGTGCAGTGCATGCCTGAGAGATTATATTATGATGCAATGAGTGTTATCTCAATCTAATATTATATTTTACTAATACATTCTTTATTCGTTTTTTAAAAAAGGGAAATGATCCCCAAGGCCACACCCTTTCACTGTGACATGGGCTCAGCCCTATGTTGTTCTAACTTGTCAATTTAGGCAGTTGATGTAAGTGTTTTGAAAAGTTGGCATGCTGAATAACACTCTTTAAGAATTCCTAATGCCTAATCTCATTCATCATTGCATCTTGGTGGTTAACATATCTTTGTTAAGTATTTGTTGAAGAGAGTTAAAACAAGTAAAAGGGAGTAGAGGAGGGCAAATGAAGAACCAAAGAAGCATTTTAGGATTTAGTTCCATAACTAATATGCAGCTAAAATATATAATTAGGAGACATGGAAAATGTTTTAAAAAGAGATGAATTAGGAGCTCTTACCAGGATTGAGGATGATCAATCAAGATATATGAGGGTGTGTAGGAGGAGGTGGGGTTTGAGGATGAATATTTCACTTGAGTCGATCAAGAAAGTTGGAAAATTAGTTATCAAGGATCTCAAATGCTAGATAATTTTGGATTATTGAGAAAGAATATGGTGTGTTTCACTGGTTCTACTACTATTGAATAGTGTTTTGAGACCCAATTGGGTTGACTTGTTTTACTGTCACCTATCAATCATGGTGAGCCAGGTCAGGTTGGGTTGGGTCCGAACCCTTATTTGGCTGAAAACCATCCAAACCATCTAACCCGGTGGTTCAACCATTCAAACCTTCTAGGCAGTGGCTAATTTGAGCCAGTTGAATTAATAGAAAAAATTGGAAAAGGGAAAAATCTAATTGCTTCTTCTACCCTAGACTTTGATTCAATGATCTCCTGTCATCTTGATTGAAACATTGGATTGACAAGATCAATGATGATTGATGAGATTCGTTGGTTTCCTTTCCTCTTCTTCATCCTGATCTTCTTTTGTGCTTGGGTAGTATGTTTGGAGGGGATCAAGGCTGTGCAATTGGAAGGCATTGTGGCAGTGGCAATGCTGCATTGTCTAGGCAAAGTCAGCTGCTAGTGGGGGGTTGAGTGCTGGTGCTAGAGAGGTGAGGCTGAAGGGGTTAAGGTTATAGAGACGAGGATTTGATGGCTGTTACGGAATAGAATATTAGCCATGCAAGCCATATTGAAGATAGTGATGAGCTGGTGCCACCAAGACCATTGAGGGTATATTTCCGCAGAAGGAAAGGTAATTGTGATAATGGGCAGAATTAGTCAAGGGAATGATTGATAGAATCAATCAAGAGAATTATGGGATTGATGGCTAAATAAAGAAAAAATTATATGGTAGGCAATTATGATGATGGACAGACTCAATCAAGAGAATGATTGACATAATTAATTAAGAAAATTATGAGATTGATGGTTAAATAAAGAAGGAAAGATAATTCTAGTTTCCAAAGAACAAGCAATTTAAAGACTATAAATACCTGTAATGATTTAGTAGCAAAGATTATCTTCATTCTTTTGAGTCTCTACCATAGGCTGGCTAGTGTCATTGGTTCGGGAGAATTTTCTCCTTGGTTGTTTATCTTGTTCTTCTATTACTCTTATTTTGTATTAGCTCTTCTCATTAATAAAGCCATCTATTTTACTCTAACAAGGGCTCTAGGCTTTAATTGAGAGGAGGTAAGATAGCAAGGTGGAGGACATGAGGTGGAGGAAATGAAAGTGGTTTGAGTTCGTGATGGATGAGAACCTTGGTGCTGGTGGAGTCTTAGGTTGAGGGATCAATCGCTCAGATTTGGAAAATAGAGAAGTGAGGAGTGGAGAATACATTTGAGAATAGAAGGGTAGCAGAGAGTTGGGTTCAAGGGATAATTGAGGGCCAATTATCTAGATGAATCATGGTTCAGCCATGGTCAAACTAGTGACCTATGACCGGAATGGCGGAACCTCTTTTTTTTTTTTTTTTTTCCAAAAGAAGGGTTTAATCTTGGTTGCTGGTTTCAGAAAATTGGTATTGAGAGTAAAATATATAAAAACAAGATAATTGGTGAGAGACAAAGTAATATGCAGTTTTGGGAGTATTAGATCAATAAGCCTTGTCAGTTCTCTATATTTATGAAATTTGCTATTATAAGATATTATCTCTTATTGATTGTTTCACAGAAATATGACACTTTTTGTTGGAGTCATTTGTTAATTTAGTGCAATCTTTGCAAGTTTGTTCCCACATGGATTCTCCTTTTTATCTTCCATATAGCGGATCTCTGTTGTTCTAATAATAGACTTTTGTTTCTTGTAGAAGGGAAGGCAGGGATAGATATTGTTCCTGTTTTTATTTCAGTGGATCCTGAGAGAGATTCTGTTGAGCAAGTTCATGATTATGTCAAAGGTGTGTTCCCATTATTCTTTTGTTGGTAACAATGGCTGTGAGCAGAGTACTCATATTTTCTTCTTTCTTTAAAATTAAGATAATGTAGTGTGATATTCTAGGCTTTTCCTAGTATACCATCTTTTGTACTCTGGTGATGCAATTGGAATAGGCTGAATTTATTTTCAATTGTCAGGCTTTTCATTCCTATTTTTGTTGGTTTTTATATTTTTTGATATATTTTTTAAATGGTTTTGTGACTTAAAGAGTTCAATTGTTAGTCAAACTGGGATCTGGTCAGTCCATATTCTATTGGGATTTGGTCAGCTGTTATTAGTTCCTTGTAACTTATTTAAGAATCCTAGAAGTCAATGAGGATTATGTTTTATTTTCAACTGCAAGAATGCTTATTTAAGTAGGATTAGGGGTTGGATGAATTTGTTGAGAGGAGTAATACTGAGGGGTGGTTGTTTCGTGCACATGAAAAGTTCTCCTAGCACGTCTTGAGGGGATTGGTGTAACTCTTTGACATTGGTGCCATACATGGTGGTGGTTGAATGTGTAGTCACCAAGTTAGAATTAGTGGGCCTGAGAAATTTCTCATGTGCACGTAATCGGCACCCTAAAGCATTTTCCTATTGAAAAAGTTTATGGTTGGCTGTTTGGAGCTCTTGGAAATTGTATGCTGAGTTTGTTTGAGAATGAAAATTGGCTGGAGGGCTTTTCTCTTCTCTTATTTTCTTCCTTTTATTCCTTTTATTCTTCCTTTCTTAACCCTTTCCCCTCTTTCACCTAATTCACTGCATGCATGAGATACAATTTCTGCTGTACCGTAGCAGAACATATCTGAAAAAGGACTGAGCTAATCTGCTGCTTACTACAGAAGAAGAGATGAAGGACAAGGATTTTGTTCTGATAAATCTAGATCTGAACCAAATTAAGTATTGTTTCATTCTCTTGTATTCTATATCTATGATACTACATCATCACATTTCTCATGAATGCAAATAATGTAATTTTAGCCTATATTAAGGCATTGTTTCTTCCAGATAAATGCCACGTGTTTTTTATTGTGCAGAATTTCACCCAGATTTAGTTGGCTTAACTGGTACGCCAGATGAGATAAGACAAGTTGCTCGTGCTTATCGAGTTTATTATATGAAGACTGAGGAGGAGGGCTCAGATTACCTTGTTGACCACTCAATTGTTATGTGAGTATAGCCTATAAATTACTCGACATGTATTAGTTGTGTTCAAGTTCCCTACATTTTTGGCTTATATTTTTCTGGAAAGCTGTATAAATTTTGTATTTTTCTGTTGCTTGAGCATATAGTTTTCATATAGTGCAAGTAATTATGACTTTTATAAGCATGATGATGTATTGTTTTTATCAGATGTACATTTGGCAATCCAGGCATTCTTTTAGTGGTTTTCGTGATGATCATTTCTGCTAAAGTATGGTTATGCTAAATTTTTCTCAAGCAGCAGAGTACATGTATACATATTATGTGGATTCTAATAGGAATAATTCTTCTAGATTTATAACTTTTTTGTCAATTGCTTATTTTTTAACCCATAAATCCCTTGAATCTGCAGCAATCTGTAAACAATAAATTCTGACTGTTAGTTATTTTTGTTCTTGAATAGGCAAAAGACATAATTAGGTATCAAGAAGTTTTCTAACCAAAACTATTGAAAACTTGTAGTATAAGTTTTTGTCACATTCCATTCAATTTCAATACACATTATCTACCGGTTTCTTATCTCTCTATGTCCCTCTCTTCTCTCTTATCTGATAGAAGAAGCCTTTACCTATCCCATGTTATTGAACATCTCAATTTGGAAAAAATGAAAACTTTGAGCTGAGATCCAAATATGCACTCTTCAGTGCAATGCTAAATAGTTGACCTTAGGTTTTGGACCCCCGGGGGGGGTACTAGATGGCTACTAGTTCGACATGGTATGGCTTCATGCAATGCCGTTCCAGGACATATTAATAAAAGGAGAGCTGGAGATGGAGGAGAGAGAGAGGAAAAGAGAGAGGGAGGGGGGAGGAAGTGAGAAAGGGAGAGGCATGTGGAGAGAGAGAGGGCTCAAAGGCTTGATAGGGGGTTGCCTTTGTTTTGTTTTTGAATTAGGGGATGCCCTCCTCTCGCTCCTCTCGCCCTTTTTTTTGTAAATGTTGAATTGAAATTGGCAAATAGTTTGTCAACTTCAACGAACCATTTGCCAATTTCAATTCAAAATTTACAAAAACAAAATTTAGGACATCTTTTGTTTTGAAACAAGACAAGGGCAATCCCCTGTTTTGGTGGGGGGAGAGGGAGAAGCCATCGTTGTGAGGGAGAGAGACTTACTAGGGGCCTAGGGGACCTCATCATTGTCGGCGACAGCATCATTGTCGAGCGCTAGGGATGGAGGATTAGGGTTTTGAGTGAGGGGGTGGGGGGTTGAAGCCGTAATCAAGGAGGAGGATTAGGAATTGAATCATTATGGGGGAGGGCGGAATCGATTTATATGTTGAATTGGTCCGATGACCGGTCAGTTTGGTTTGGTATGTCTAGAATTGGCTGGTTCAGCCTAGTTTAATAAACCTTATTTTGGATCGAGACATGTAAGGGGTCGGTATTTAATACTTTTCATAGCCTATGGATTTAGTCAGGTAAGCTTTATCAACTTTGCTATATTGATACCTAACTAGGTCTACCCATCTAGGCTAGGTATACATTTTGAGACTAATTTTGAGTTTAGATCAAAGATAGATCAAGATTTGTCATCTCGGTGTTGGATCTCATATTGGTAGCATCTTGTTATAATGTTTATATGCTTGGTATGATACTTGGTTTGATGTATCGAGTGTTGGTTGAAGGAACCAGATCTAGGATTTCAGGGGCTAGATCTTGAAACCTTTTCAAGATCAGCAGCGGAAGACTCAAAATTAATCTAATTAATTCTAAATATCAGATCTAAGACCATATTATATGATTATTGCATGGCATTTAAATCTAAAATAAAAAATAAACAAGGAGAGGTTGATCACATCAACCTAGATTTACTCTACATCTCATGCATCTATGAAAAAAATAATAGATCAGATCTATTACCTGAGCGAGTCAGACGTTCTAACTCGCTGATCTGGGCTTGAAAATGAAGTTGCAAGCCGTACACACGTCTGGGCTCTAGGAGTCGTCCACGCGAGCCTACGATCACGATAAAAAATTCAGATGTCGAAAATCAGCACAGTATGCTGGTACTGTGCTAATCTTTCTTCGATGATTGATTAGATGTCTCATTTCTTCTAGATTGGACTCTTCCAAAGAGGAGGAGAAGTTTTAGATGTGAGACACTCTCAGAAAACCCAAGGGAAGAGATGAATACAGCAACCCTAGAAGAAGATCCTCTTCTTTTTCTTTTTGCTCTCATCTAGACACCTAGTTTTGTGTCTATTGAATCTCAACGCCCAGAGGTTCTCTCTTCCCGATTTTCACACACCTCTATGCCCTCTTAAAGGTCTGTAACCCGCGAAAATTTCAAGCCAAAATTCATTCAAAATATATAGGAAAAGAAAAGTCCTTGTCTAGGTCAAATACTAGACAAGGAAAGGTCAAACAGGGCAAGTCAAGAGGCGCTCAACTCTTGGGCGCCCCCTCTATAATTTTTGGCATGTACCAGCAAGGAAAGGCGCACAAGAAAAGGGGTTTCTCACGTGGAATAAGAGAAATTAATTTGGAGAGGGGGCGGCACCTTTTGGGAAGAGTTTGGGTTTGTTAGGATTTTATCTCATAGAATCCAATATCAAAACAAACTTCTTCTTTGACTTGGTCTTCTACCTAATTATCATATGAGAATGAGAGAGAGAGAGAGAGAGGGGGCGTATGTGAAGATCGGGAAGAAAAGGATTTTCGATGAAAAATACAAAAAAAATAGCCATGGGGGGTATTGGGACTAAGGTGGCGTAAGGAGGAATCCTAGTCTTACTAGGATTTTATCTATGACTTGGTCAAAGTACTTTCTTAAACCAAATTAAACCAAATTAAATTAGGTTCTAACCTAATTGATGGTTCAATTAAATTAGATTTAATTTTGATTTAATTTTCTAATGAAATTAGAAAATTGGGTTGATCTAAGTCCTAGTTAAATCATATTTAATTAAACTTAATCTCAGCTCTTTGGCTTAATCAAATTAAGCCAATTTGCAATCGAATTGCTAATCAATCCTCCTGCAACACTTGCAGTAGGTTAAACGTCAATTGTATTGATCGTTTAACCCTAGAACGATTCTCAATCGTTGATCAACCATCCGATCAGATCATGAGTTCTAATGTGTGACCTCATAGGTCCGAACCTAAGTCGGTAGCACAAGAACAAATTTCTGTACCAATCGAAGTAACTCATCTAGCAATGATATCCGACGGTCGGATAGGTCACGGTCGGATAGGTCGAATGTATAAAATACCATTCTTAGAACCCCATTCTTAGAACCCATGCGGATATAGTTTTCATATAATTCATCCCCTTGTTCAAAATGCTCGTAGGATACCTCAGAGTTCAATTGTCAACTTTGATCAGATTGTCCACATTGTATTTCAAAATATCAAATCCATCTGATGGATTATCCTGACCAAGATTTTTCTATATTAAAATACAGTGATACATTCTTCAACTCTTGGAGTGGTCAATTTCATCTTGATCACACATTGACTTCGCAAGTACTTGACTGTGCCCAGAAGCCTTCCGTTACTGAATTAGAAATTCAGTTAGTCCGGTACCAAAGCACAGTGAGTTGCTTGCAAGTCACTGAGATGATCTCAGATCTAAGGAACACTTATACCTATATCCCATTAGAGATATCCTCGACAGCAGAATGCTCTGGAGTTGGTAACGTTCAATGACGATGTACCCATATATCTCATCTGTATACCATACCAGTATCTTCACACTCTTTGGTTAAGAGGACAATCAATCTATATGACATATAGCGACCTATGCTCGATAGACGCTGTTGTCCTAATTAACAGTCTATCATTTGGTGGTGAACAAATTTAAAAACTAATCGATAAATTCTCTCTCTATCGAAAGTTAAATAGTTCTAAGAACTTCATCACAAAAAATGGAGTTCATTAGAAGATGAAGACTTATGATGAAAAACATGCCAAAGTATTTTATTTATCAATGATCAATTACATATACAAAGTAGCTCAACCGTTAACAGGCTAATGATTGGCTTTTGAGATAATTTTTAACTCCCACTTGTCTTAAAGCCACTTGGCACAGTATCTAATATCCATCTTTGACTTATGGTTGTCGAACTCCTTGATTGTTAGGACTTTAGTGAAGGGGTCGGCTAGGTTCTTCTTTTCGTCGATCTTCTGAAGGCCGACGTTACCACGATCTCACAGACCAGATGGAAGCGGTGCAGAATGTGCTTTATCCGCTGGTGTGCCTTCGGTTTCTTTGCTTGAGCTATGGCGCTAGTGCTGTCACAGTAGAGCAGGACTGGACCATCAATAGAGGGTGCTACTTTGAGCTCGATGATGAACTTCCTCAGCCACAGCTTTCTTTGCTGCATCTGATGCTGCCATGTACTCTGCTTCGCAAACAATCTGCCACTGTATGCTACTTGGAGTTTTTCAAGCAGATGGCTCCATCATTTAGAGTAAAGATATACCCCGACATGCTTCTGTTGTCATCATGGTCAGATTGAAAGCTGAAGTCTGTAAATTTTACAAGTTTTAGATCTGATTCATCATAAACCAACCATTGGTCCTTAGTATTTTTCAAATACTTAAGGATGGTTTTAACCACCTTTTAGTGATTTTCTTCAGGATCAGATTGATATCTACTCCTACTCACTACTCCTAGTGAGTATGCCACATCTGGTATCGTAAATGTCATTGCATATATAATAGATCTCACTGTCGAAGCATATGGGATTCTACTCATACGCTCTCTTCAGAAGATGTCGGACAATCCTTCTGAGAGTAGAATTTCTGACCTATCGGAAGATGGCTCGTTTCGGAATTCTTCATGCTGAACCTCTTCAGCATAGTTTATGTACGTGGACTGGGATATACCAAGCATTCTTTTAGATCTATCCCTAGATGTAGGATGCTTCACCCAAGTCCTTCATGGAGAACTGTGATGACAATCAGACTTTTATTTCCTTTAGTGTAGGGATGTCATTCCCGATTAAGAGAATGTCATCCACGTACAAAACAAGGAATACCACAGTTGGACCATTTGCCCATTTGTAAATGCAGGATTCTTCTCCGTTCTTAACGAAGCCATACGTTTTGATCATTTTATCAAAATGCATGTTTCAACTTCAAGATGCTTGCTTCAATCCATAAATGGATCTCTGAAGCCTGCACACCTTAGACTCATATGTGGATGTGAACCCCTCAAGTTGTATCATATACACCTCGGTCAGCTCTCCATTTAGGAAAGCCATCTTCACATTCATCTGCCAGATCTCATAGTCCAGATGGACAGCTATTGCAAGCATTATCCGAATAGATTTGAGCATTGCCACTGAAGAGAATGTCTCGTCATAGTTAATACCATAACATTGACGATACTTTTTGGCAATCAGACGGACTTTATAGGTCTCCATCTTTCTATCCGCGCCTCTTTTCCTTTTGAATACCCATTTACACCTAATAGATTTAACCCCTTCAGGTGGGTCAACTAATGTTCATACATCGTTGACCTTCAGGGAATTCATTTCGGATCTTATGGTTTTTAGTCATTTCTCAGAGTCGGATCTCTGCATAGCATCTATGTAAGTGATCGGATTCTCATCGTTCTCATCGAGTTCGACCAAGAATCCATAGTATCTGTCTGGATGGCACGATACTCTACCGGATCGCCTTAATGGTGCGAGTTCATTGGGCTTCGGATCTGATTTGATCAAATCCGACTTAGGTTCAGCATTTTGTGTCGGACTTTCTACCTGTTGAACTTTATTAAGTTTAACCGCAACGGTTCCTTCACTAAGGAACTCCTTTTCTAAAAGGATTGCCTTAAGGCTGATGAACATTTTTTATTCATCAGCATGGTAGAAATAGTATCCTTTGGTCTCTTTTGGATATCCTATAAATACGCACTTGTCAGACTTAGGTCTAAGTTTATCTGTAATTAACCGTTTGACATAAGCCGGGCACCCTCAGATCCTGAGGTATGAAAGTACTGGCTTACGTCCTGTCCATATCTCATATGGAGTTTTAACCACAGATTTACTTGGAATCCTATTTAAAAGATATTAAGTCGATTGGAGTGCATATCTCTAGAGGGATATCGGCAAGCTGGCGAAACCCATCATGAATCGGACCATGTCTAATACACCATGATGCTATAGTGTTCTTGGAGGAGTCCATTGGAAGAGAATCCCATTCTCTCTTAGATATGTGAGAAACTCACCAGAAAGGTATTCCCCTCGATCAGATCGAAGAGTTTTAATACTCTTTTCGGTTTGTTTTTCTACTTCACTTCGAAATTGTTTGAACATTTCAAAAGAATCCGACTTATGTTTCATCAGATAGACATATCCATATTTGGATAAATCATTTGTGAAAGTGATGAAGTAAACATATCCATCTTTGGCACTTATGCTCATTGGTTCACATACATTAGTATGTACTAGACCTAAGAGCTCAGTAGCTCTCTCTCACCTTTTTCAATAAAAGGTGACTTGGTCATTTTACCAAGAAGATAGGACTCAGATTGGAAGTGATTCACAATCACTGACTTCGAGGATTCTCTCTTGAGTCAACCTATTTATCCTATTCTTGTTTATATGACTTAGCCTACAGGATATCTGACACACTATCTAATCTAGGGTGCTTGTCGGTTGAATAGACTACGTTAATAGGTTGTGATAGCATATATACACCATTGTTCAATTGTCCACAGAAAGCAGTAACACCATTCACAATGACATTACAAACTCGTTTCTAAATTGAAATTTCATAATTTTTCATGGCCAAAAGGCTTATAGAAATGATATTTAAAAAGAAACTAGGATAGAAATGACAATCACTAAGAATAACGGTATGAGATTCAAATACAAGTTTCAAAACTCCTAAAGCTAGAACTGGAACTGGTCTTCCATCTCCAACGTTCAGAAATCTTTTGCCTTGCTTAAATCTTCTACTGACCTGCAATCTCTGCAACGAATTGCAAATATGATAAGGGCTTTCGGTATGTAATACTCAGTCAGTAATATCATAAATAGAGAAATTGCAAGGAGTTATCATATATATACCTTGTCCAGTAATAGCTTGCTTCTTTCTCTACTTGTTCGGATCTAGGGAGGCAATGTATTGAGGACAGTTTTTCTTCCAGTGCCCCCGTTTCTTGCAAAAGAAACATTCAGCTTGACTCTTATTGTGCTTGATTTTCCTGGTATGGCCCTGTACAGATGTTCTAGCCTGAACTTGTACCTTCTTAGCTTTCTTGTTCTTCTTTCCTTTCCCAAAGGGCGAAGAACGAGAAGAACCTCCCACTAAGTTCACCGACTCCTTGTGGAGTTGGTGATCCTTCTCAAAGTTCTGAAGCAACCCCAGTAACCCATGGTAGTCTATTTCAGGCTTTGTCATTCTAAAATGAGTAAGGAATGGGAGAAAGGATTTGGGCAACGAGTTCAGTATTACATCCTTCCCAAGCTGTTTATGCAAAGAAAAGTCGAGCTTGCTCAATTGCTCTATCAGTTCGATCATGTACAATACATGATCAGTGACAGAGGCATCGTCTCGCATCTTGGCATTGAAGATGGCACAACTAGTCTTGTGCCTCTTCACGTCGTCGGGTGTGTCAAAGAAATCCTCCAACACCTGAAACCTATCCTTTGGCTGAGCCGTCTCAAATCTGTGACTGAACTCGTCACTCATCGCAGCCAGCATAATGCAGCGCACTGTGGTTTGGTCACTAAGCCACTTTTGATAAGTGTCTCTAACTGTTTCACGTGCATTGGTAGTTGGCTCCTCAGGTGCAGGATCCGTTCATGCTCCAGGACAATCTTCAACTTTCGGTACCAGCTACCGAAGTTGGGTCCCATCAACTTATCATTGTCCAATAATGATCAGAGTGATAGGGAAGTGGCCATGTCCGCACAAAGAAAAACCAAAATCTAATTAGTAATGGACTTTTAATCAAAAGGTTCTTCCATTATTTTATTCGAATTGGTAGCCTCTACCTCCAATTCGAGGAATTATCCTAATTCCTTAGTGGGTACTAGAATCCACATAGACTGCACACGAGCCCAACTTTGGTTGGCCAATCCATGTGCATCTAAGTGTAGGTTCATAATCAATTGTTTCTCTAAACAATTTCTAGTAATTAAATTTTGCCCTAGCCTCTGATGAGTTGAATTTAGCCTTCTCAGAAAAGGGTCTAGTTAGGTCCAACCATTAACATGACCATACTTTGCTCATCT
Organism: Cocos nucifera; assembly: GCA_006176705.1. Lineage (NCBI taxonomy): Eukaryota > Viridiplantae > Streptophyta > Magnoliopsida > Arecales > Arecaceae > Cocos > Cocos nucifera. The sequence continues at coordinate 161,584 of QRFJ01002971.1, read as the reverse complement.
AGCCAATGAATGATTAGGCCCAACTTTGGTTGGCTAACCTAACCACCATTTAGAAAGATGTAGCTAAGAAATCATATAATGAATGATAATTCCATCAGTCGATAAGCACCAGGTCTCTGGGCCTCCAATGATTATCCAACTGATGGATCTATTATCATCCACTTTAATGGGAGGCTATGATCCAGTTATTATATAACTATTTCATTTTAGAAATTTAATAATTTTAAAGAATTTAATATGAAGATGAGGGAAGGTCAGATGAACTAGCTTGTCATGATCCTTCCACTAACTTTACCAAGTCAGCTTAAGGAAGACCATTAATAGGCTGGTCTAGGAGTACCTAAATCAGTCAAATTGATTTACCTAGCTGACATGGGTTAGTTCGAATAATCAAGTGATCCGATCAAAACATAATTTCACCAAGAGGTAAGGTAAGTTCGATCAGTGGGAGGGTCTGCCAAAGCTTGCTTTAGATACCATCAGAAATGGTCAGGTAAGCGGGCTGCCAATTAAAGATCACCGATCTGATTTACCTTAGACACCAGCTAGTTTAATTAGTTTTAATTAGATCAACCTAACAATTCGTGCTAGATCGCATAGCCAAGAGTCAAGTCCATCTTGGGTTTCGTTAAAGATATGGACTTGACCAACTACAACTATTATAATTGATCTAGAGAATCCTTGATCTAATCTAAGACAACAATTGATTAGATTTAGTCAATTCTCTAATTAAGTTCATTCTTTAATCTAATCTTAAGTCTAACCCAATTAATGGACCTAATCTCCACTAACCCATTTAACCCAAAACGTTATGATTCGTGTCTTAGGATCCTCAATTTACAATCCTAGATCCTAATCAGACAAAATTCTTAATTAAGTTTTGGGCTGGGGGTTGGGGTTCGGTTTTTCGAAAACGATTTTCATATTTGTAAAACATTTTTACAATATGGCTCTAACAACTAAGTTGCATGTTTGATTCGTAATCAAAATGCAAGTAAGAAGAGCATGAAACTACTTTAGATCTAATCTAAACAAATTTATGTAATTGAAATAATTTCAACATCAATCAATCATAAGTCAACTTAGATCAAATCTAACATATTTATGATGATTAAAATCAGATTAAAATATTTTTAATCAGATCATAAAATCTCTTAGATCTAATCTAAAATTTTATGGTCAATGTTTTAGATCAGCACGTACTAGGACAATCTTTTCACTGTAAGGAGTAAACCTTACAGCAGGACAACCTTATAAGATCAGTCCGTGCAATCTAAAATTTCATTTTCATATTTAAAACTCTTTTAAATCAAATAAATTATAAATAACATCAAATCATATCTAATAAATTTATGAATAATATTATATCTATACGAACTAGGACGACCTTTGCACTGTAAGGGATAAACCTTACAGCAGGATAATCTTAAAGCAGTTCGTATGATCTAAGATTTTAATTTCAGATTCAAATATCAGATTATTAATTGGATTTAATCCAAAAATAATCCAAGCGTGCATCAATAATCATATAATAATCAACCTGACTTTGATACCAATTGAAGGAACCAGATGTAGGGTTTCTGGACTAGATCTTGAAACCTTTTCAAGATCAGCAGCGGAAGACTCAAAATTAATCTAATTAATTCTAAATATCAGATAATCCCTAGATCTAAGACCATATTATATGATTATTGCATGGCATTTAAATCTAAAATAAAAGATAAACAAGAAGAAAAGGTTGATTACATCAACCTAGATCTACTCTGCATCTCATGCATGTAGAGCGAGTTAGACGTTCTAACTCGCTGATCTAGGCTTGAAGATGAACTTGCAAGCCGTACACATGTTCGGCCTCTAGGAGTCGTCCACACGAGCCCACGATCACGATCAGAAATTCAGATGCTGGAAATCAGCACAGTATGCTAGTACTGCGCTGATCTTTCTTCGACGGTTGATCAGATGCCTCCTTTCTTCTAGATTGGACTCTTTCAAAGAGGAGAAGAGGTTTTAGATGTGAGACACTCTCAGAAAACCCAAGAAAGAAGGAAGGGAAGAGATGAACACAGCAATCCTAGAAGAAGACCCTCTTCTTCTCTTTGCTCTCTCCTAGACACCTAGTTTTGTGTCTATTAAATCTCAACTCCCAGAGGTTCTCTTCCTGACTCAAAGCCCTCTCAAAGGTTTATAACCCACGAAAATTTTAAGCCAAAATTCGTTCAAAATATATAGAAAAAGAAGAGTCCTTGTCTAGGTCAAATACTAGACAAGGAAAGGTCAAATAGGGCAAATCAAGGGGCGCCCAACTCTTGGGCGCCCCCTTCATAATTTTTGGCATGTACCAGTAAGGAAAGGCTTGGGCGCCCCCTTCATAATTTTTGGCATGTACCAGTAAGGAAAGGCGCACAAGAAAAGGGGTTTCTCATGTGGAATAAGAGAGAAATTAATTGGAAGAGGGGGTGGCACCTTTTGGGAAGAGTTTGGGTTTGTTAGGATTCTATCTCATAGAATCCAATATCAAAACAAACTCCTTTGACTTGGTCTTCTACCCAATTACCATATGAGAAAGAGAGAGAAGGGGCGTATGTGAAGATCAGGAAGAAAAGGATTTTTCACGAAAAATACAAAAAAAATAGGCATGGGGGGTGTTGGGACTAAGGTGGCGCAAGGAGGAATCCTAGTCTCACTAGGATTCTATCTATGACTTGGTCAAAGTGTTTTCTTAAACCAAATTAAACTAAAACCAACTCAACCAAATTAAATTAGGTTCTAATCCAATTGATGGTTCAATTAAATCAGATTTAATTCTGATTTAATTTTCTAATCAAATTAGGAAATTAGGTTGACCTGTCCTAGTTAGACTAGGACTAGTTTTTTCTTGCACTTGACTTATCCAATAAGTCAATTGGACTTGATCCAATCAAGTCCAAACCAAATCTAATTAAATCATATTTAATTAGACTTAATCTCAGCCCTTTGGCTTAATCAAATTAAGCCAATTAGCAATCGAATTGCTAGTCAATCCTCCTGCAACACTTGCACTAGGTTAAACATCAATCGTATTGATCGTTTAACCCTAGATTGATTTAATTGTTGATCAACCATTCGATCAGATCGTGAGCTCTAATATGTGTGACCTCATAGGTTCGAACCTAAGCCGGTAGCACAGGAACAAATTCCTATACCAATTGAAGTGATCTAGCAATGATTTCCAACAGTCGGATAAGTCGAATGTGTAGAACACCATCCTTAGAACCCATGCGGATATGGTTTTTATATAATTCATCTTCTTGACCAAAATGCTCGTAGGACACCTTAGAGTTCAACTGTCAACTCTGATCAGATTGTCCACATTGTATTTCAAAATATCAAATCCATCTGATGGATTACCCTGGCCAAAGTTTTGCTATATTGAAATACAGTGATACACTCTTTTTCAACTCTTGGAGTCGTCAATTCCATCTTGATCATACACCGACTTCACAAGTACTTGACTGTGCCCAAAAGCCTTCCGTTACTGAATTAGAAATTCAGTTAGTTCGGTACCAAAGCATAGTGAGTTGCTTGCGAGTCACTGAGGTGATCTTAGGTCTAAGGGACACTTATACCTATATTCCATCAGAGACATCCTCGACAGTAGAATGCTCTGGAGTTGGTCACGTTCAATGATGATGTACCCATACATCTCACATGTATGCCATACCAATTTCTCCACACTCCTTGATTAAGAGGACAACCAACCTATATGGTATACAACGACCTATGCTCGATAGACGCTATTGTCCTAATTAACAGCCTATCATTTAGTCGTGAACAAATTTAAAGATTAATCGATAAATTCTCTCTTTATCGAAGCTAAATAGTCTTAAGGACTTCATCACAAAAATAGAGTTCGTTAGAAGATGAAGACTTGTGATGAAAAACATGCCAAAGTTTTTTATTTATCAATGATCAATTACATATACAAAGTAGCTCAACCGTTAACAGGCTAATGATTGGCTTTTGGGACATAATTCACAACATTGGTATGCCTTTATACCTCATTTTGATTTGAACTGGTATGGTACGGTATGATTGGTATGCACTGATTGGTTTGGCAAACCATGGTACAAATAATTGGTCCTTGTCTTTACCAAGTTGACTTCGGATCAATTTGTGTTTATTTCAAATATGAATGCATAGGACCATTCATACTCCGAGCAAAATTTTAGTAATTTTCATGATCACATTAGACATCAAAATGAGGTTGAAAGAACTATAAATAGTTTTTCTTTCTTTTTTTTTTTTTTTTTTTTTTTTTTTTTTTTTTTTTTTTTTTAAGTTTGGAGCACAAAATGTCTATTAGGATCATGTGAACCACTTTTCCTAGCTTATATCAGGTCCTTCCAAACTCTCTTCTGCTGCCATGCATAACAGAAGCTCGTGTGCCTCCCCAGCCATGAATTTGTGGGTTTGGCTGCCAATCTAGATCCAACTTTACCCATTTGTTTTGGAGTCCTGTGATTGCTGTCAATCTCTTTGCTATAATATCATCAGTGATCCCGCATGCTGCTACTGTAGCTCATTAGCATGTTCACCACTACAAACCAAGCCTTCTGCTCAGCCTAAGACATGAAACAAGCAAGAATGTGCTCTACAGCTGACAAAACTGCAAATTCCCTCTCCCTTCTATTAACTAACTCACCACTCTTCCTTCATCTGATGTAGCTGTATCTTAATGGTAAAATGATAAAGATAATGCTGTCAAGCTGAATGCCCACCCCAACCATTTGATCAAACAATTATAATCAAAAACTCTGAGCCTGGTCTGTCCTGGCTAGGACTCCCTAGTGTTTCAAAATGCAGTGCATGCGGCCAGTCATGTGCCTGTATATCCAAATGCAGTCCCTAGACTGCACTAGATTGCTTATATATGATTTCTTTGTGGTCATACCGCATGTGGACTGGAAAGGCAATTCCCTTACAATTGCATGGTCGTACATGCAGCTAGCTTAGCATTATATAGCTATATACGGGGCTAACCTGGTCCACCTGGGATTTCGAGGCTGTATATGTGGTCTATGTAGGTTAAATAGGTTCAAAATGATAATTATGTTTGATATGGTTTCATGTGAGCATGATACGAGTATTAATAATGTCAGTATTCTTAATTATATTATATTTATTGTTATTGTTATTAATATTGCTAGTACTTCTGAAAAATTACTATCATTAATATTATTTTTATCATATATAATATAGTTTTTTATGTTTAATAGTTAAAAAATCATAATTGCATATGCACTATTGGGAGCTTGCCCACATTGAGTTGCTTTTCAGGACATTGGGAGAGACCCGGTCTTATAGGTGCAGGCCCAGTTCTCTCAAAACCAGGTTGTCCTAATCCATCTCAGTCAAGATGAACCAAGACCGGTATTTTGTTATGACACTTCGGATGGCTAGTGTCCTAGCAATTCATTAAGATGCCATTTTTTTAATTTATCTTTTCTATTTTTTAATTTATCTTTTCTATTTTTTCTTGTTCTTACTTTTGATGGTTGTTTAGGGGCTTTCTTCTTTTATTTATATTCGCAGTTGTTCTTCCACTGACAAGTTAAAATTTATTGTCATTTTTCATTTTTTTCAAACCATTAGTGCTAGTACCAGTACCAGCATGATAAACCTAATCATAGCTCAAGAAACCTATTTAATAGCCTAAAAACTCATTTAAAACAAAATAATGAAGTAAACATGCAAGAAGGGGATGCCCTAATGTTTTTTACTAGGATGCTAGCCTCTCCCCAATGTTGGGACAGGAGTGGCCCAGTAATGTGCAAACCCGGTTCTATACTGGGACAGCTCCCAATATCTGGATTTAGGGAAATTCTTTGCTCACCACAGGTGGTGAGCTTCCGCGCTCACCGCCTGCGGTGATTGGCTCACGCACAGATCCGGGCGGAAAAAAAACACGGCGCCCCGTAAAATTCTTTTTTTCCATCTGGGCCCATGTGTGAGCCAATCACCATGGGTGGTGAGTGCGAAAGCTCACCGCCCGCGGTGAGCAAAGTATTTTCCTTAGATTTATGTCCTTGGTACTAGTTCATGCTTAGAGCCTGTTTGGATGTTTGGGCCTAAAATTCTATGGGATTCATGAGTTGGATCAATACAACTAGCTAAATTTGGCTGGGCTAGGCTTGTTTTTATAAATATCTAAAGAAGCATTAGAGTGGGCTGGCCTGAATAGGGGGGAAAAAAAAGCTGCTGTAATTATAGGCTTAATTCAACCTAACTTAGCTGGTTGTCCAACCCACAAATCCCATGGGATTTTGGGCCAGACATCCAAACAGGCTGTTATTCTTTAATCAAATATGCCACAGGTGTTAAGTTTTGTGATGCCTCAATAAAATATCTCTACACATTTTTGTCATAGTCTTTCCACTATCAGTTCTTTTAAGTATGCCCTTGAGAAATGGTAATCAAATCTTGTAGCACTGTTCTTATTTTCTGAATAACTTTTGTCTGATCAATTTAAAATTATAGCTTAAGATTTTTACTGTTTTTTAAGCATTTCTTTTATATGTAGCTTTAAGAATAGATATATATTGAACTTTGTTCTGGTCAATGTAAATGTGATTTTTCACATGCATCATGATGCTTATACAAGGTTTCATTACTGTATTAATACCTAGTAATTTGTTGAACTCTGTGATTGTTTCTGTTTATCCTCATTTTTAAAAATAAAATCATGGACCATCTTGAACTATAGGCATTGGGCAGTCTGCTTGCTGCATGTCTTCCACCTATGATTATGAGAGTAAATAAGGTAAGCCAAGGGGCATGGTTAGTCTGAGGATGATGTGTAGGCAGTCAAGTACAGCCAAGACGGTCGCTGTGAGAATTCGAGGGCAAAAGGACTTATTGAGAGAGGGAGGAAATTGACGGAAAGGGCATTTGCTGCCTCTGACTCCCTGATAGAGGGCTTAAACTCACATTAACATTGTTGCCATCAGGAAGGGAACCTGTGGTTCTCTTTTCTTAATCAATGCATTTTTAGGATTAAAAGCAAGTATGATATGATAAAACCCATAATTCAGATCTCCTACATGAGGTGATTACAGGTTTAAGTTGGGTCAGGATTTGGCATGATCTGGACAGTACATGACGTGGTATTGATTCTGGAATTCAGGACTGTGTTGGGTTTAAATTTTGGTCTCATTTAATATTTTTTGATCAAGTCGATGTCTAATTTATTATTGGCTTTGATTCATTTTTGTTGTATCCACTATTTACTTGGCTAAATAACTGACTCTAGGTTTGAGACTTGAGCCTGGCCCACAGTTTCCATCTGTTACGATGACATTCTGAATTTTTATGTTTCCTGACAAACTCTGATTTACTAGAATGGATCTCAATCTTCTGTTATGCTATGATTGTTGTATCCAATGTGACTGATTTATGCTGATCAACTTTCAGGTACTTGATGAACCCAAACATGGAGTTTGTCAAATTCTTTGGTAAGAACTATGATGCTGATGCACTTGCTGAAGGCGTAATCAAAGAGATAAAGGAAAACAAGGGGGTGTAACGCGATATTTTTCCCAATGCCAAAAATGGTCATGCTAACCGAAAGTAAACTTTTTCCCCATTTATCATCTTGGAATGTAACTTTCGTAATAAGACAGACCTAGAGATGGTCATGCCTTTGAGAGTTCTTTTCTGACTAATATCAATTTGGTGGCATGGTCCTGCCATTCACTGTTTGCATCATTTCTTTTTGTCCTTTATTTTTCTTTAAAATAACCTCAAAAAGGGTCCTTTGAGGGCAAACCCCAATCGCCCAGCCTTAGAAACATCGCAAAGGGATAGCAGATCTTGCCTCTAAGCCATGGAGTCACCCGGATTTGAAGCTAGCAAGGATTTGCTATGAAATTTCGGATGAATGTCGCTTATCAAATAGGTATTCATAACTTGTTTTGGACCTGAGAGGGGGCGACTGGAGGCTTACCCTAGTGGGGTGAATCCCTTGCCCAATAAAACCCTTGGCCTTCCTTTTGTTCTTTTCCATGCCCTTTCGATTATTTTAAATCATGATTTTGCATCTCTTTCTTTATTTCTTTAAAAAAAAATGATGATTGCTGTATTATTTTTTCCGACAAAACCCTCCTTGAGACATTCACATGGTCTCAATCAACTGAGCTAGCAATTATTCCTGTATATATATCTGTACACGCACACTAAATGTTAAATTTTTAGAAAAAGAGATATAAAATCAATGATAACACATAAAAGTTGAAGATCCAAACTGTTGAATATAATGTGTATTATAAGAAATGTTTATAAACTAAAACATTCATATATTTTGGTGTTCTTGAAATTAAACATCAAATATGCATAAAATAGATAATTACATTAGCAAAATATTGTATTTAACCATGATCTGGTCATGGAAACCTTGTGGACTTAGATCTGTCCATGTTTATTGATAATTACATTAGCAAAATACTGTATTTAACTATGGTCTGGTCATCGAAACCTTGTGGACTTAGATCCGTCCATGTTTCAAGATATTCAGGGTGTGATTAACAAAGTTTATTTTTGTTTATGTATCTTATCATGTATTTTAGCATTGGTATAATTGATGCATTTTATTTTTGTACTCGCTTGAAGTTCATATATGTTAGAGATTTATGAAATATATTTGATTTGCCTTTAGAATCTTCAATTTTAAATCTTTTCACAAAGATTTGATATTTATTATGTAGTATAACTTTCTACCGTATGCAATCTAGGCTTTTCTTTTAACTTCTTTCTTGGTAAGTGACTATACAATTTGCATTTGGATATAGAATAGATACTAATATATAATTTTGATATTTATTATGTAGTCTAACTTTCTATGGTATGCAATCTCAATTTATCTTTTAACTTCTTGATAAGTGACTATACAATTTGGATAGGACTGAAAATGAATTGGATATGATACTAGTATATTCATATCCATATTTGTTTTAAATGGTTATTGTACAAATCGGATACTAGAAGTATGGCTGTAAATATTATGGATATAAGTTGGATGATCCAACTCTATGACCACAGAATCAAAAATATTGTTAAGTAGATGATAAATCAAGTTAATAACATATTAATATGATTATTTATATTTTTTAAAAATTTATAAGTATTCTATAAAATCAAATAGAATTATAAATAAAATTGAATATTTGGATATAGATTAGGTTATTGCTTATGCATATCCATATCAGTCAAGTGCTTAAATTTTTCTTCATATTCGGATAAATTTGGATATGAAAATAGATCCAAATAGATATTATCCGATCCATTGTTATCCTTAAATTTATGATAAAAATTAGATTTCAGTACTCTCCCAATATTTGAGAGATCTAAATCAATACCATGCATATACATCCCAGGTGATTGATAGGCTGAAACATGTACATTATGATTTTGTCCAGCAACCTACCGTCATCCAATATGTCTCGCCCTGTGATGTGAATTATATCTCTCCAATTTAAACACAAATGTACGGGATCCAAACTCCATTAATGAGGATGACAGAAATGTGGATATTATTTATAAGCAAAAATCATGTACGGTGGGCGTTAGAGAAGAAAATATCCAGCAGACTTTTATTTGCCATGTTTCCTCTGATGCCCATCTTAAAGCAGTAATTCAAAAGTTATGAACTTCTCCTGCTATCGGCTCCATGATAAAAATAAAAAAAAAAGTCAAGCATAGCATTAGAGACGATAAAATATGACCAAACTCAGTAATTCGATCCGCATTTAGTTGGTCATAAATAAATTTAAATTTAGGCTAAATAAGTTTGGATTATAAATAGATTAATCTATTAAATCTATTTGTTATTTAGATCGGATTCAGATTCTAAACTTTTGATCTATTTCACTTGTTTATTCAGATTAATAGGTTGATCTGTATATTGTTTAAATGACAAATGGATTGTATTGCCACAAAATTTTGACTCGACTTGGGATGACTGGAGAGGGATAGGGAAGGGAGTTTCCTGATGGCAAGATCTGCAAAAAATTTTGACTAGAGTTGGCTCTGACGAGGATCCTCCGACGCTAAAGTTAGAACTCTTGGAATAGTAGAGGAGTGTGAGAGAGAGAGTACTCACCTGAGGGTCTCTCGAAGGCCTCTATTTATAGAAGAGATGGGAGCTGTTCGTGGGATGTTATTTGAGACTTATCCTAGCTGATTAGGGCATGACGTGGTGGGATTATGGCTGAGATTCTTGAAATAGGGAGGTTATGGCTACCTTATCTGGATTGCGCCCAGCTGTTGCAGAGCGGCTGCTTGATTTTGAAAAAGATGCAAGATCTTTGGGTCGACTTGAACCTGACTAGAAAGCTTCGGATGGTGCTGTTACATTAATGGCTAAGGTCGGTAACTGAACAGAGGTCGAAGACCGATGAGGGGTCGGTGGTGACCTGAAGGTATTGGTAATCGACGAGTACAAAGATAGATCGATAGTCCGCATGGAAATTCGACGAGGGGTTGGAGATGAGCGAAGGGCCGATAGCTAAGAAGGGATCGAAGGGTGGACCAGAGACTGGCGAGGGACTGATGGTCGATGATGGATCAGTTGTTGATAAGGGATCGATGGCTGATGAAGGATTGGTAATTGGTAGGAGATCGGTAGTTGATGTTCTAGGGGACTAGTGATCGATAAGGAGTCAGCGGCCGATGAGAGATTGGTGGCTGATATTCTCTCAGAACCCATATTAAAGTATCATCCAGAAGGGGTTGATCGAAAAGTTGGGGTTGGTAGCATCTAAAACCCTCAGTTCCTTAGTATGGACGATATTACCCTCAACACATGTGCTTCTACTTTTGAGTTTAAGCTAGAATTGGTTCAAGTGAAGGATGCTAAGTCAGGAGTACCGAAGACATGCCCTCCGTTCAATAGAAATGACTTGTCTAGAATTTGCGGGTGAGGTGAAGAGTTGTGGAAGGCAATCATGACTAGGGAGCATTATCCTATTGTTGCAATCACTATGGCATCATCTAACTCTAATACCAAGTATTGTGCCTATAGTTGCTTGGAATCATAGTCGTAGATTCGATCTCTTGCGCAAACCTGGGTGTTAATCCAGAAACCTAAAAGAAGAACGAAGTAGATGATGGCGGTACCTAGGGCTTGGCATTGGAACCAGAGAAAAAAGAGAGAAGAGAGTTAGGAAGAAAAGCTGTATATTGATTTTTTTTCTTATAAAAATTACAATATCTGGATTTATATATCTTAGGATTTTTGTTATCCCATATAAACTCTAATAAATCCAACCCTAGTTGAAAAACTTTCCTAGGCTAACCCAATACATGAAAGCATTTATTGAGCCCATGTATATATGTCTCACATGCTCTCATCCCTTGGATCTAAACCTGACCCATACATGAGTTAGCCCTCTTAAAATCTTATTAGTCCAGGCCTTAAGATCCCAAACGAAAAATTTCGTATATTCTGTATGCCACTATTGAGCCGGCTCTCTCAGAAGCTGAGCAAATTTGACTGCATCTCGCTCGAATCCTATCTTCTGTCTGCCTGAGATAGTCGAGCCGGCTCGATCTCAGTCCGAGCCAGCTCGATCTCATATCTGAGCCAGCCCACCTATGTGTCAGCCTCTTGTCTTGGCTGATTCTTCTCTTAGCTTTGGTCCTTTGCTCCATCTTATGTCTCCGATCTTTGGAGCACCTACTAAGCCCTCCTCAAGGTCCTCACACTTGAATCTCGAATTTCGTGCAGGATTACATGCCGCCTTCATCTAAAATAACTCCTATCCTAGCCCTAGGACTCACATCCGTCTTAGTCTCCTCGGAGCCAACACCCTTCTGTGTGGCCTTCCAAGGCTTGGGAGCACCACACCAGATCCTATAATCTCTATTTTGGTGCATCCAAGCCTTGGCACACCTGGCAATATTTTTCTGCATGATCTCGCTGTCGTTGCATATTCTGACAGCTAATTGTATACATCTTGCCACTTCCATCTATCTTTAGCTGTTAAGCTCCCTTTGAGGCCTTTGGGATACCGCCTCCACCACTAAAGATTTTAGCTTGCATCTATGCACCACCCTTGAAGTTGTAGATATCCTTCTATTTGATAGTTGTATCATTTATCCTGAATTTTTTTGAAGAATCTGCAGCAATTCTATGCCGGTGCCCACGACATATCCTGACACGTTCTCCTCATAATTTTGCCAATCACTCCGCACGTGCTGCTCCATCTGAAATTGTATATCTCTGATGTTGGTGCTAGGATATTGGTCCTCGCTCTGAACTCATGTCACATCTCCACTAGTGAAGCCACCTCTATCCGGTGCTCCACCTAAAATCAAAGTCTTTCTTGATGCCACAGAAGCTGACTTTGTAAACGAGTTCCTCGAGGCCAACCATCCAACACTGTACTGTTGGGTCTGCCGTTATATCTCGAATACAGTTGCTGCTCCTTCGGATCCTCCGCACTCTGCGGACCTCTCCGAAGCCATCTCAGATACACTGCATCCTGTAAGCTCCTCCAAAACCACCAAAAGCTCATCTGACTCTTCACTTCCAGCAATTGAATCAATGGAATCTAATTTTTCTCCTTCCTTGCACTTCTTCTAAAGCGATCATTCTCGCTTAAAGTGTCCTACTTTACCATACTTAAAGCACATCTTGGATCCTTTGCCGCTCCTTTGCCGACCCTTTTTCTTTTCTTGTCTGGGCCTCTCTGACACCATGAGATCATCCTGAAAGACTTTTTTCTTTGTCATTCATTTTTGCTGCTTGTTGGATCTTAGTACTGATACGATCTTCTCATACATCAGTGTCTTTGTACCATATAGCAACGTCGTCACCAATGGATCGAAGCTTTCGGGTAGCAAACATAGCAGCAATAAACTCTTGTTCTCCTCTTTGAACTCCACCCCAATATTGAGCAAGTCCATACTCATCCGATCAAAATGTTGAATATGTCCCGCAATATCCTCGTCTTCTTGCATCCGAAGAGTATATAGTTGTTTCTTCAGTACCAACTTGTTGCACATATTTTTTTTTATGTACAACTGATGTAACTTCGATCATAAACTCTTGGGTGTCTTTTCCTCCAACATGCCATATAGTACCTCATTTGCCAGATAAGTCCTAATCATGGCACATATCCTTTTCTCCAAGAACTTTCACTCCTTATTTGTCATCTCCTCCGGCCTATCCTCTAAGGCCGAATCTAGCCTCATCTGAATTAGTAGATCTTCCATCCTAACCTTCCATATAGTGAAACTTTTTTTCCATCAAACTTTTCAAATCCTACTTTCATCCCATTGTTCTCTATGATCGAACTTAATAAAAAAATAGCTAACAGATAGATCTTGAAAAGTACCTTGACTAGGGATGGTAGACAGTAGCCCTTAGATCTCTTTCTTCCTCACGAAGTCTGGAGAAAAATCTTAGATCTGAACCTTGCTACTGATCTTTGCTAAAACTTGATCTTCTTCCTCCTTTACTCTCAACTAGGCTCTGATACCAAATGTTATCGCAATCATTATGGCATCACCTAACTTTGATACCAAGTGTTGTGCCTACGACTGCTCGAAATCACAGTCATAGATCCGATCTCTTACGCAAACCTAGATGTTAATCCAGAAATCTGAAAGAAGAATGAAGTAGATGATGGCGGTATCTAGGGCTTGGCATTGGAACTGGAGAGAAAAGAAAGAAAAGAATTAGGGAGAAAAGCTGTATATTGATTCTTCTTCTTATAAAAATTATAATACCTGGGTTTATATACCTTAGGATTTCTGTTATCCCACATAAATTCTAATAAACCTAATCCCAACTGAAAAACTCTCTTAGACTAATCCAATACATGAAAGCACTCATCGAGCCCATGTACATATGTCTCACATGCTCTTATTTTTTGGATCTAAATCCGACCCATACATGAGTTAGCCTCTTTAAGACCTTATTGATCCAGGCCTTAAGATCCCAAACAAAAAATCTCGTATGTTCTGTATGCTACCGTCTAGCCGGCTCTCTCAAAAGTTGAGCTGGCTCGACTGGATCTCGTCCGAACTCTGTCTTCTGTCTGCTTGAAACAGCTGGCTCGACTGCATCCTGATCCGACTCGATCTCAGTCTAAGTCAGCTCGACTACGTATCCGAGGCAGCTAGCTTATATGTCAGCCCCTTATCTTGGTTGATTTTTCTCTTGGCATTGATCCTTTGCTCCATCTTGTATCCTAGATCTCTGGAGTACCTACCAAGCCTTCCTCAAGGTCCTCACACCTGAACCTCGAGTCTCATGGAGGACTACATGCCGCCTTCATCTAGGATAACTTCTGTCCTAGTTCTAGGACTAACACCCATCCTAGTCTCCTCGAAGCCAACACCCTGGCCCCTTCTGTGTGACCTCCCAAGGCTTGGAAGCACCACACCAGATCCTACATATCCAAGGGCGCCGAATTTTGAAGGATGATGCACGCTATTCCAAGCACATCTTTTTTGAAATGACATGTCTGGTAGCTGTTCCAAGCCAATCACATGGCACCAGCTGGTAGCAATTTAATGGCCAAGGGTGAAACGATATCCATCACCTTGCACCTATAAATGGCATCTATATCCCTCATCTTTATGCTTTCTCGATTTCCCTTTCTTCTTCCTTCTTCCTTCTTCCCATTAAGCTACCAGGGCTCCCTGCGGACTCCTTAAGTGGCCCTCTTGCTGTGTTCCTTTGTCTTCTCTGGTCACCATCAATTTCTCTCTGATTTTCGTCACTCTCCTTTGGTCTTTTCTCATCACCTACACACCTGCAAGTTGGTCCTCTCTAACTCATCCATCTCCTATACTATTTGTCTTCCATTTCTTTATGTTTTATTTTTTGTTTCTACTGTTTATACTGGCTTCATAGTCCTCCTACTTCTCTTTTTCTATCCTCTTGATCTTTTTATGCTCTTTGTTGGGAGGATCCCTCACGAGTGTGGAATATGGATTCTTGACCAAGATTGCAACTCCGATGACGATGTCCATACCATAACACAAAGAAAGAAGACTGATGCACAAAAGATATAATCAAATATATGAATCAGTCTAAGGCTTATCTTCATGGGGCATGCAAGTTTTATTATAAGAGAAAATAAATAAATATAAGAGGAGATCACATCCTCTTAATTCTCATACATCAATCTTTCTCTCAACAAAAAGTATAATTTCCTCATAATCTCACAAAAATCTTAAGGACTCTCTGCCGCTCCTCAAGTCTCCATAGTTGCTACAACATGAATCTATCGATGCCTTTTTGCTCCATAGGCCATCAGGCCTTTTTAAAAATCCTAAAATCATGTCAAAATAGTGTCCTAGTCTCTTATTAGGACTCATCCTGGCTGTTGGATCACTCCAGCAAGCTCCTTGGACCACTCGATCATGCATCTACACACATGTGCACCATGTTTTCTCATGTTGGATAGCTAAAGGGTCCATGTCTTGTGCGTAGACTGCGTGAAGTTGACCTGGGCATGCATGGACCGCATGTCCCCGCTCCTTGACCATGTGGTGGACCACGCCTGCATGCGCTCCTAGGTTGAGCGCTGCTGCAGGCCACGCACGCCTATGGGCCATGCTTGTGTGTCCTGGGCTGTGCCTGCATGAAGGTCGCACCCGCCTGCGGGTTGTGGGTTTCTCTATCGTTGGGCCTTATTGCTGTGGGTTTCAGTGTCGTAGATCGAATTCAAAGCAATAAAACTTAATAATCTCCATCTTGATTCGATATTTGATCTCCACTTAACTTTGAGAGCTTTTGGATGATCTTACTGTCATGATTTAGGGCAAATACCTAACTGCTCATGGATGGGCAAATATGAAAATCGAGCTAGATTGCTTGATTCCATCTCTATCATATGTTGTGATCTGCCTGACCTGAGACTTGCTCGGGATAGCCTTCTATGATAATAGAAACTTTATCCTACAATGTCATCTGTCATCCTTTCAAGTCTCTTGTCTCGTGTCTAATCCACCTGTATCTAGAGCTCCACGTTGTATTGAGCTTCTACTGTTATCTAAAGCTCCACCTCGCGTTGAGCTTTCTGCCAAGAGATAGTGTCTTCCATACTTTTTTTTCATAATAATTCTACTGCCACACATAATCTTTAGGATTTCATTATCAGCTCTCATAGCTGCTTGAATCCAGTCTGCTCAGTGAAATTAGATTCCTCTTAAAATTAGATATGTATCAGATCTCACCCAATTATCTCACTATTCCATTATATGTTTGCAAGCTGATGGTCCCAATACCTTTGATCGCACAGTTTGATCCATCCAGTAAATGAACAATTTCCTCACTATTCTCTAGGGAGTTAACAGCTCCTCTCTATAACAAATATAATGCGAATATGCTGAATCTAAAATCCACTATTAAGAAGTAGATACTTCATCTGAAAATATAAGTACATCATCAGTCTCATCAGTATTGCTATCTTGGACCATCACCGCAGTAGTCTTTATTCGATCTCTAAGCTGTAGATAATCTCTAACTCAATATTCCAATTCATCACATTGGTAGCATTTGATCTTATTGAAGTGCCTCGACTTGGACTTGGACCATCCACTTTGCAATCCTCTGTCGTTTCGACCTTTACCATGACTATCTCTAGTCTCCGCCAAAGCTGAGTTGCCATCTGAACTTGAGGCTTGATTCTTTCATCTGAGAATCTCGTTCTAGAGAAGTATAAAAGTGACATCATCCATCTTGATGGTGATCTTTCCCACAAGAAGAGCAGTCACCAAAAACTCTAAAAAAGAAGGAAGCGATGAGAGCAAGATCAATGCCTTAGCCTTCTTCTCAATCTTTTCACCAATAATGAGGAGATTGTGATGATCTTCTAAAAGTTATTGAGATGCTCTTGCATGTTTTGTCCTTCGCTCATCCATAGCTGGTAAAACTGCTTTTAGAGAAAGAAAGTATTGGTAAATGACTTTATCATGTATATCTTCTTGAGCTTCATCCATATCGTCGTTGGAGAAATCTCGCTAAACACATCATCTGCTAAGTATAAGCAGATTGTGCTTATCACCTGCATTTAGAGTCGTTTTCAATTTTTCTCCTCGCATAAGAGCATCAATCAATGATTGTTGGATGAGCATATCCTTCATCCTCACTTGTCATAGGAGAAAATTACTCTTTTCATCATACCGGTTGATATCTATCTTGATCAAAGCCTATTCTCTCCATCTTTTTTAATTTCGATCAACACTGCCGCAATCCAAAAAATCTGGCACTTTGATACCACTTGTTGGAAGGATCCCTCATGAGTACGGAATACGGATCCCTATCCAAGATTGTAAATTCGATGATAATGTCAATACTGCAATAGAAAAGAAGAAGGGAGATGCACAAAAAATATAATCAAATATATGAATCTGCCCAAGATTTACCTCTATTGGGAATGAAAATTTCATTATGAGAGAAAATAAATAAATATAAGAGGAGATCACATCCTTTTAACTCTCATATATCAATCTCTCTCTCAATAAGAAGCACAATTCCGTCATAAAGTTTTCAAAAATCCCAGGGATGACCCTCTATTGCTTCTCAAGTCTCCATGGCCACAACACCATGAATTTGTCGATGCTCTACTGATGCCCTTCTGCTCCATAGGCCATCAGGCCCTTTTAAAGATTCTAAAACTACGTCAAAATAGTGTTCTAGTTTCCTGTTAGGACTCAAAATAGCATTCTGACCATTAGATCACTCTTGCAAGCGCCCTAGACCATCCGATTGTGCATTTATGCACCTATGCACCATGTTTTCTTATGGTGGATCACTAAGGGATCCATGCCTCACACGTGGACCTTGTGAAGCTGACCTGAGCATGCGTGGACCGTGCATGGACTATGCATCCACCCTCTTGGATAGTGCACTGCTACAGGCCGCACAGGCATGTGGGCTGCGCGCGCATGTGGGCTGCACTCTCCTACGAGCCATGGTCTTCTCCGTCGCTAGGCCTTGCTGCTGTGGGTCGAATTTAAGGCACTAAAATTCAATACTTTTTTAATGGCTGACTTGGAGAGTTCGACTGAGGACTAGTCCTCGTGGTTTTCCTCCTCCTTGGGGGAGATCTGGCAGAGTCTGGTGTTAGGCATGAGGTTAAACCGACCTTCGTGCCTAGCACCTTTAGGTCTATCTTAGACTTGGATGATCTAAACTTAATCCAAGCTCATTTCGGGGTTCCTTTTGAACTTGAGCTTGAGTTGCTGGGGCCAAGTGGTCAGATTTATGCCCCTCCCCCAAGCTGACTTGGGTTCTATGAGGAAACACTTCGGGCTGGGCTCAGGTTGCCCATTCATCCTTTTATTGTAGAACTTTTCTATTTTTTTAATGTCTTTGTGCTTTGATGTCCCAAACTCGTTTTATTTTGTTGTTGGTTTTCTGGCCGCTTGTTTCTTGGCTGAAGTTTAGCCAACTATCCCTCTTTTTCGATCTTTCTTCACTATTAAAAGTCATCCATATCTCGAGGGTTGATGGTACATCTCCAAAGGAGGGATTCCTGCTTTAATAAAAGGAGCTCCTTTCTCAGTTCATGCATGGAAGGAGTGATTTTTGTTTGTCTCGGATCCTCCTATTAAGGATTGGAGAATTACACACTAGGATCAACTGAGGGACTCTAACGTGAAAGAGATCCCAATTTTAGGAAAGGATGACTTAGAGCGTTCCCAAACTCTGAGGGAGTATTAGATTCCTTCCTTGAAGAAATCGCTGTTGGAGTAGACCTTTTTTAATATTGGTCTAAGCCCGATCGACCCTAGAGGTGAGAATAGGTTCTATCATCTTAATGCTTTTTTCTTCCTCCCTTGTTATTATCTTGCTTCAACTTATTGCAGACATGAGGTCCGAAGAGCTCGAGGAGCTAAAAAAAAAGGTAGCAAAGAAGAGGAAGGCCTTGGCCATGCTCGGAGCCCAAAAGAAATAGAAGACTGCTGAGGCGAGGCCAAAGTCACGCTCTCCCTTGATTTCCTCATCATTAGCTGGAGTGGTATTGGCCTCGCTGACTCCGACTCATCCTCCAAAGTCTGCCGCACTTTCTACTCTCCAAGTTGAGGGAAGATGCCGAACTACCCCCCTGAGCTGAAAAGATTAGCTTGGTAGCTATTGAGGCCACGACCGATGGGTCTGGCCCATCCTCACCTACACCGCTTATTTTCTTCGAGAATTGGAAGGTCGCTTGCAACTTGCTCGAAGGGATGCTCCTCCCTGATGACCTGGATTGGGCAAAGCTTCCATGACTAATAGGAGGAGGCCGTTGTGTCTACTATTTGGATGAGTCTCTTTTCTTTGTCTTACTCTTTTCTCTCTCTCTCTATTTTTTTTGACTTGCTTTTGTTTTGAGCGCAACTGTGCCACTATTTTGCCATTTTCACCAATTCGGTAAGGGTAGCCTGGGCAGAAGTCGACAATGCATAAAAAAAGTGTGAAGAGGCGAAAGCTGTTGTATGCGACCGAAGCTAAGTTGGTTGCAGAGGTCGAAATCAAGCGCCTAAAGGAGGCACTGAGCAAGGTCGAGAGTAACCTGGCCTCGGAGAAAAAGAAGAATGGGCGGCACAGTCTAAGGTTGTCAAGATTGAGAAACAGATGGAGGGGAAGATTGTCAAGGTTGGTCACTTGGCAGTGGAGGCCTTTCGGGGGTCGAAGGAATTCTCCAATGAAAAGGTTTAGCTCAACTTGGAGGCCTTCATCAAGAGGACTGCCACTAGAAGGTCGTGGCTTGCTACCTAGACCTATATTTCCCCTATCTGAATGAAGAGGAATCCAATGACAACCAGCTGGCCTCTAATTTTGCGATCACTGAATAGCAACCACAGTCTAAGCCTATGGTTGATAAAGCACCTGCGCTTGCCTTCGTCGAAGCTCAGCTGCTATCGATGTTGTTGCTGCCAATTGAAGGGTTCGAGTAGCTAGCCAATGCTACCCCGAGTTCTTCTATCGATCCTTAAGCTGAGGTTGTAGAACTTTGAATTTTGTACTTTTCTTTTTCTTTACTCATCAATGTAAAAACTATCTCATTAATGAAAAGAAAATTTCTTTCACTTCCAAACCATTTTTCAATTTTTGATTCTTGCATGTGTTCATTTTTAGTCTGATTGGTGTAAGTATTGTGGGCGTGCATCTATTTGTCATTGCGTCGAGCCTTTTGCCTATAGATATGGCTTTGCCAATTATGACTTATCTTGAAAGCCTTGAGAAAGATGCAAGCCAAGTTAGGAAAATAGGCTATCGAAGCCGAGCGGAAGCTTTGGAAGATGAAGAAAAGCTGTGATGAAGCTTTGGCAGAGATAAATCATTTAATGGTGGTGATTAAACAAAGTTATAAAGAGTACATTTAGAAGAAGTCTTAATTATTTGAAGAGTGCACGAAGTTGGTGAAAGTTGCTGAAGAAGCGACATGGGGTGTAGCTGTGAAGACTGCTTAGTATCGGAATGAGCTTCGTTCAGCTTAAGAGAGGATATCCACCTTAGAGCAATACATTGACTCATCTAAGATAGCCGAAGAGGCCAAGTGGGGTGGAGCTGGGAAGATCTGGTGGCTCTGGAATGAACTTTACAAGGCTCAAGAGACCATCGCAAGTCCGGAGCGCTTGTTGAACAAGGAGAGGGCCACGATGATGGAGCTTTGGGTGAAGGTGGTAGAGAGTGTAGCTGCAAATAATGTTGCTGAGGACAAACTTGAACGAGCTGAAGACAAAATTGCTGCCACTAGCCTTGAGATAACTTTAAAAACTATCAAGACATCTATCACAGCTTTTGAAGTTGGCTTCAAAGAGTGTAGAGCTTCGATCAAGCTGTTCTTCCCTGATGTTGACATCACTCTTCTTGAGCTTCCAAGTGGATAGGAAAGACTTGGAGCCGATGTTGCTGCAGGGATCGAAGGCACATCGGGGCAGCGCACATTGATGGTTCTCCTCGATGTAATTAGATGTATTATTTTGTTTTCTTTTGAAGTCGCCTACTCTTCATATTGCCAACACTATAACTAGTTGAATACTTTTTTAATGATATGAAATGTTTAAAATTATAATTGCATATTCCACCTATTTGTTTCCAGTCATTATGGTGTGACATTGATTTGCTTCAAGTGTTTATTCCAACCTTCGACAGATCAAAGTCCTTTTAGTTGATTCATCAGTGTCGTACAAACTTAGTCTTAGGTATTGCATCAAAATTTTCGGAAGCTTCTTCGAGTTAGGCTTCATTTTTGACCTACCAAGTTCCAAGTGCTGCTCATTTAGGAACGAGGGGTTCCGATCTTCTAATCTAGCTTATTTAAGAATGACGAGTCTTCTAGGATCTTTATAGGTTAGCCCTCACTTCTCGGGTCACCAAAAAATTTTGCTCTACTTGTTTTCGAACGAGCAGCATTCATCACTCGTGATCGTCCGAGGTCTTTGACTCGTGCATCACAAACAGAAGCAATGGTGAGAAAAAAAAATATTTTATTAAAAGAATAACTTATTATTGATAATACATCCAGAGATTTTTAGAGTTTCATGGTCAAGGTAGAGGAGTCCCATTTAGCTGCTTCAATCGATAGGTGCCGGGTCTGATGACTTTGTCCACCTTGTAGGAACCTTTCTTGTTTGGGGATAGTTCACCTTGTTCTCCTGGTTAAGAAATTTTTGCCCTACGCAGGACTAAGTTTTCGATCTTGAAGTTTTTGCCTCGGGCTCAAAAATTGTAGTACTGGGTTACTTTGTGCCGATAAACTGCCATCCGATTCGGGCTTTTTCATGAACTTCATCTAGCAAGTCTTGGTTTGCTCGAAGTTCTTATGGATTATGTTTATTGAAATTTTCAATCTTTGTTGAGGAACCCGTGTTGAGGGCACTTCAATCTTGACAGGAATAATAGCTTCAGTTTTAAAGGCAAGACTGAAAGGAGTTTCTCTAGTGGGGTTCTTTGCATAGTTCGAAATGCTCACAACACGTGATGTAGCTCATTGGTCCATGATCCCTTGGCTTGACCCAGCCTTTTATGCCTTGCAAGAGAGTTTGGTTAGTTACCTTGGCATCTCTGTTTGCTTGAGGATAGCTCATAGATGTGAGATGATGCGAGATGCCTAAATCTTTGCAAAATTTAGTGAATTGTCCTCTAGTAAACTAATGATCATTGTCAGTGATCAGCACTCAAGGTAGGCCAAACCGACATATAATGTATTTCTACTTGAAGTCCTTTACTTTTGCTTCAATGATGCAGGCTAACAGTTTGGCTTCCATCCACGTGGTGAAATAGTCCATAGCAACATGTAAGAACTTTTACTATCCTGAGGCAAGGGAAAACAACATGAGGATGTCCATTCTTCATTGTGTGAACGACCAAGGTACGTATATAGATGAGAGTGGTATGGCTGGTCGGCATTGGATATTTGCATTTCTTTGGCATCAGTTACATCATCTAATTAGGTCGACTGTATCGTGCTGCTTAGTTGGCCAATAGTAATCTTCTTGAAGTAGTTTGTAGGTCAATGATCTGCTATCCAAGTGATTTTTGCATATTCCCTCATGACCTCCTATAGTGCATAATCAGCTTTAGACGAAGATAGGAATTTGAGAAGAGGTAGAGAGTATGATCTTTTATACAGTTTCTCTTGGTGAAGAATGTAATAGGATGTTTGATTTTTTAACCTCCAAGCTTTTTTTGGATCTTAAGGTAATACTACTTCATTAAGGTAGTGGATTAAAGGGTCAATCTAGTTAGGCTCATTGTCTACTTGCAACACCGTTATTGGCTCTTCGATGCTAGACCTTGATAATTATCATAATTTAATATATAAAAATATTAAAATATATAATAATTAATATTTATTTAAAAAAATTAATATTTTTATGGATGTTTTACAGAAAAAAGCCTATCAATGCAAAGAGCTCGATTTATGGATTCCAACGCAATAAATTTCACTTAAATCGAAGTTAAAATAAAAAAATTATGAAATCTAGAAGTTAAAATAAAAGAAAAATAAAATATAGTCCGATGCATGGTGGACCAATTGGCCGGTCCATGTAATAGGTGTGGATCGGCTAGTTCAATAGGCGTGGCCAATCGGTGTGTGCCACATGGCAAACCTAGACAGCTAAGAGATTTATGAAAATTATATCGCAGCGTGCAGGGATATTTTGGTAATTTGAGTAGGCGTAGCGAGCTCTAATTAGCTATGGTCCTCGATGAGCTCGGTCCACAGCGGTCCATGGGAACAGTGATGCACGATCCGACAGTCATCATCACAGCCGGTGAAGATTTGATGATAGGGATTAATTTCGATTTTGAATAGAATTTTTCAGCCTTCAGTGTGCGATCTGATGGTCGAAAACCATCCTAGCTTCGATCCAACGGCTGAAAATCAATTTAGAGCTGATTTTGATGGTTTTTAAGAGGATTTTGGGGCATTTGATCAAGATCTAATGGTTAGAACTATTTTAAGTGATTAAATTCGATCCGGACTTTGATTTGAGCTCGACAAGGATCCAAAAACTTCTAATTTTTTTCTCTATTTAATTTCCTATATGCCAGGAATTGAACAGAAAGCTCCCTTGGGGGAAATTAGTTTTTTAGTTCTCCTTCTCTCTTCCTTCTCTACTCCTTTTCTCTCTTTTTCTTTCTTCTTTCTTTTTCCTTTTTTTTTTGGAAAGATTTGAAGATGTCAGAAGCTGGAGAATTTCAAATCATGTGTAGCTAAAGATTAGAATTTTGGAATGAAGATGAAGTCTTTGAACATGAATTTTATTTTTTTATATTTTTTATAATTTTTTTATGCAATGAATAAATTATTTTTCTATCCAATCCTAAATTCTATCCTCCATACATGAGATTTTAACATGCTTATTATTGATTGATATTTAAATAGACTATATTCATGAAAATGGATTGTGATCGGAAGATACAATCTATGCTCGATTTAATAGTTTATATTAAAAAAAATTGGTAATGACCATGTTAACAATTTTTAAGAATTAAAGTATTGAATAGCTTATGATTCTATTGAGATGGATCGTGGTTGGAAGATACAGTTCATGTTCAAAGAAAATAGGTTATAGTCATAACTAAATTCTTAAAAATTAATAAATTCTTGTATTAAAAAAATTATCACAATCATGGTAGAGATGGATTCAAAATTTCAGAATACCTTTAACTGATTCTTCAAACCCCACTTTATTATTATTTACAATCTTTTATTTTTATTTACAAAATCTAAATTTACTATCTTAAATTTATTTATTTAAATTTTTACTTATAAATTAATTAAAATTTTATTTTTTTAATTAAATTGAACGTAACTTAGCCTTCAATCCCTGAGAAAATCGACATCCGAACTGTCCTACTAAATAGTAAAATTGGATTTTAAATTATTATTTGATGCTCTAACGATAAGTAGTTAGGCTTTTTTATTATTTTGAAGAAAGATTTCTTTGATAGATCATCCAGTATTGATGTTGCCAGTTTAGATAGAAGATCGGCTCAGGAGTTCTTTGATCTCAGTATTTATTAAATATCAAAACTAACAAACATGGAGGCCAAAGCTTTTATCTTTTGTAGATATTTTTTAATGTTTTCTTCTTGAGCTTTATAATCTCCTCAGACATGCCCGACATCAGCTGAGAATCACTATAGGCCTTTAGGTGCTGCACTCCCAGCTCCTATGCTATTCTAAGTTTTGTAGCTAGAGCTTCATATTCAGCTTTATTATTAGTTGCCAGAAACTATAATCGCAAAGCATATTCAACGATCGTTCCTTTTGGCCTCTTGAGGATCAGACTAACACCTAATCTGGAGCTCAACGACCCATCCGCAAACATGATCCATGAATCTACTTTTACTTCAGATGGACTTGCTCTTGTCTCAGGTTGACCTTTCTTTGATTGTTTAGGTTCCATAGGTTCATCTAGAATTGTGCACTCCATAAAATCTGCTTATGCATATGCCTTAATGGAGGCTCGGGGGCGAAACTTCACATTGAACTCTGTAAGTTTGATTGCCCATTTTGCAACTCTTCTCGAGGTGTCTGGTAGATGCAGGATGGTCTTCAGTAGTTGATCCATTAGGAGAATTATTGTGTAGGCCTGGAAGTAAGGCTGAACTTCTTAGCCGTTATGATAAGGGCATAGATGTTAGATATATGTACTCTAGAAGCTAGATTGGCTGATACTTGTAATACACTTCTAAGGATAAAATTATAATTTTAATTATAAATAATAAAATAAATTATTTTCTATCATAGTATGTATTTGAAAGTGTCTGTGATACATCCCTTGAGTTAATGTTAATGATAGTTCATATTTTCAAGAGTTGAAAATTTAAGATATGAATTTTCATTATTAACTCATAAAATGCTCTTGACCGTAGGATCATCATGAGGATGGTGATTGATCCAAAAGGTTGGTGTACGATCGCTTCTTTTGGATAGATGAGTCTTGCGTCTATGGTGTAGAGATATCAGAGTGAGAATACAGGTACTCATTAGAGAACGAGGGTATTGAGCGTGACCACTTTGAGCAGTCATGAGGAAGTGTATCTTCTCATCAATGACTGGCTCGAAGCTATAGTAGTATGTCTGGTTCTTTGATCTGAGGTGCATCGGCAGTTCACCTTGAGGGTGTTAAATTTGATAACACCATAACTCAGTTTTCTAGCCATTCGAAATTCTGAGGTGTATGTTGGCTATAGCATATTCATTGTAGGAATTGGATTGCACCAATAAGAGATCTATCTACTTCGGTAGATGAGGAGCAACCTTATAATGATCATAAGAATCAAGTCCATAAGCCCATGGCCATGGCAGAGTAAAATAATAGAAAGAGTTTCTATTAGGATTTTTACATTGGACTTGAATCGAATGATTAATTCATATGACAGAAATTAGGGTTTGACGAGATCATCTTAACCCTAATTCGGTCGGGGCTCAAGATAGAGGAACTTAATCACATAGATAATTGCATCAAGAGGTTTGCTTTTAGTTCTGATGGATTACCACCATATGCTGCTAGATGTCACTGGTAGATTTTGAGAGCAATTAGAATGATTTGGATGATCGATCATACTAGTTATCTGAATCAAAAAAATTTTGATCCATCGGAAGGTGTTTCGATGATGTCGATGATAGAGACCATGACATATCCCATTACCATATGGAACTGAACCTAATTAGATCACAGAAATAACAGATTGGATCTGGATATCGTCAATTAGATTAATCCAATTTAATTAATTTGAATAAGATTTAATTAGGTTCAAGAAAATTATACTAGCACATGATTGAGCCTAATGTTCTTTTTAAATAATCATTAAAGCTTGTCTCGACTGAGCCAAATGTATTTGGGCTCACTCAGAAATCTTTACTTGGTCAGGTTGGAGCTTGTCCAGGTTAGAAAAGGATTGTCTTAATTTATGAGATAAATTTGAGATAATACTTATTATTTTTCATCATCTGCTAAATCTTATCTTTGGACATTGGTCAAATATTGACCTTGGATACTTAGACATCTGCCCATGTATCATGCACCCATAGGAGAGTACCTGGGGACTTGTCTTCTTGCTAAAAAGCAGACAGAAAGGGGGTGCATGTCTAGGGAGGTGTGCATTCCATGAGAATAAAAGATGGAGTTCCATATAGATGGGATTTTAGGTTGCTTCAGGGGATAAAATTGTATGGCGCCAAGAAGTCTTGTTTGACCCAGTCTTGATGCCACCTAAGGAGAGTTTTGAGGGTCACTTATCTGATTAGATCAGATGATGTCATCCCATCAATTAGATTTAAATTTGATTGCACAAAGGGCCATGATTGGCCAGGATGATGCGGCACTGCATGGCACAATAGGGTCTATATAAATGCTGTTTGCACCTAGAATTCAATTATTCTGCCTTTAGCCCACACCACATAGCCCCTCTCCATCCTTTTTCATGCCACCCTCTAGTCCTCTCTCTCCTTTTCATGCCCAAGGGCTTTTGGGCACGAACAAGGTGCGATCCAAGCAAGTGAAAGATGCCAGAAAAGAAAGAAGACAGCACTACTACAAGAGACAACGATTATTCTTCAAAAATAGTTTTGAAGGTCTTTAAGATCAAATCTAGAACTAATTTTTGGAGGATTGATTGAGAAGGAGAAGATCTTCAAATCCTGCCCGAGTGGATACCGGTAGAGGTTAGACACTTGCGTGGCTATATCTAGAACCTCAGACAAACATCGAAATCATCACAGGATAATTAGATTATCCAAAATAAAGGTATAATTAAATTAGATTTAATTTTTACTTTTATTATCAGATTAATTAAATTAGATCTGAGAAGTCTCAGATCTGATTAGAATTTTAAAGAAATTTTTTTTGAAATATCCCTCATGATCCAATCAGATCTGAACGAACCTGATTCGAAAAATAGATTTTTTTCTTCAACTGATATCAGAGCCAGGTTTTATAATTCATTAGATCTAATTTTAATTTATTTTTGATCTAATAATTAGATGATTTCAGATGTCACATTAGATGTGATTAGATCTGAAATCAAAAAATTAAAAATTAAATAATCTAGATCTAAGATGTATGAGATGCATGACTAGAGTAGGAATAGAATTATTCTATGTGTAGTCTAGCATGATCATAATTTTAATTTGATTAATTATGATTTTTAGATCTATTTATTTACTATTTTTTAATATTATAAATATTATAATTAGATCTAAAAAATAAAAAATAAATTTATTTAATTTATAAAATTATCTAGAATAAATTTTAATTTGATATGATCAAATTTAAATCATATTTTTTAGATATTTATGAGATAATTTAGATCTGAAAATATGCATGATATGATGCATGAGATGTATGCAAAATATGTTTTTAGTTAGATTAATTTTTATATATGTGATATATGATGTAGATCTAACTAGTTTTGTAGATTTATCATGTTTCTGATTAAAGCATTTTTCTTGACCATTCGGTCATAAGAACGAAGTAGGATTTAAAGGTCCTCTTATTTCATTCGATGCGGTATTTTTATGGTATGTAGGGATGTTGCATGTTCGACCTTAATCAAAAATTAAAATTTATTTTTTGTAAAATTCTAGATCTTGAAATTCTAGAATTTTATATACATATTTTGTTTATGAATCCTAAACTTAATTGAGAATTAAGATTATGAAATATATTAGGTCTGAAATTGGGAATTTTTAGATCTAAGATATATTCATAAAATTGGGTTCGAGCTTTGGTAGCTCAATTAGGTCTAGCGGTTGATCAAACCAAATCAAGAGTTGGTTAGGTGGGATCAAGAGTACTTAAATTAATCAGCCTAATAGAATTAAGTCTGGGTCAAGGTTGAGTCACGTGAGTGATCGATCAAGTTAAGATCTAATTAGGCTCAGTGGTTAGAGTCTGGATTGTAGGCTAATCTGATTGGTTCTGGCTTAACAATTTGGTGTCTAAGATAAGTTTGGTAGATACGATCGATTAATTTTTAATTGAGAGCTACTCAACTCGAATGCGTTCTTATCAAGTTAATGGCATATCCTTTCCACCGGTCTCACTTATCTGGCCATATTTGTCGGCCCAGTCCTGATCTAAGATTGCTAATAATTCGAGCTAACCTATGCCACTAGGTTAGTCATAATGGTTATGGCTATATCAAGTCAAGTTTAAAGAGATCTAAATCAAATCTTCTTAAGAAAAGATTAAATCTAAGATCTTCCACCATTGTAGATGTGCGGGCTCTTCCCAGAGTTGATTATTTTTGACTGGTCATAGTGGTTCAGTTGCACCAAAAAGATGCAATCATGTCTATTAGGCATTGGATGCTACGGACTAGAGGATGGATTGGGCTCAATATTTTGGATACGGTGAGAGACCCAATTAGAAATTCAATCTGTGCAAATGATGGGTTTGACTTAACTAAGGAGTAGATTAATATTCCGGATATGGTGAGATTCATGAATTAGAGACCAAGTCTGGGTGCACCATGATTAGAGAATCATTGGACAAGAGTTGTTCACTCATTGGCTAATCCATCATCAATAACTGTTAGGTGAGGTGATGACTAAGTTGGTGGGACTGCACCACCCACTAGAAATCAATAATCGTAGAGATTTTTGCATCTCTACAGAGAAAGTGTAAGAATCCGACAAAATAATGGAAGGTAATTTATTTAAAAATCAAATTCCTATAAGTCTTAATTATAAAATCTAACTAAAAACTTTGACTCTCTACAGAAAAAAGAAAAATATTTACGTTCAATCCACTAGCCTGTATCTTGGACACCTATAGGCTGATCGGATCCAATCATAAGGATTGGCTCTGGAACTTCAAAATTATTTTAGGTTCTGCGAAGTTGACTCATGTATTGGATCAAGATCCTCTCACCTTACCAGCTCGTCCATCCGCTGAATAGAGAGCATCCCTTGACAAATAGATGGATGAAGATAATAAAGCTAGATACTACATGTTGGGTTCGATGTCTGATGAGCTTCAGCGCCAACATGAAGATATCAAGATTGTCCGTCAAATGTTGGCTCACCTACAAGAGTTGTTTGGTGAACAGAGTCGTGCAGTCAAATATCAGATCACTAAATGACTATTTAAGACTAAAATGTGTGATGGACAGTCAGTCCAAGATCATTGTCTGATGATGATCAAGACTTAGAAGAGCTTGAGAAGCTCGGAGTGAAGTTAGATCAGGATCTACAAAATGATATAATTCTACAATCCTTGATTGATGTGTATGGGCAGTTCATTATGAACTATCATATGCATAAACTTTAGAATACTCTGGCTAAGCTTATGAATATGCTGGTTACTACTGAGCTTTCTATGAAAGATTCTAAAGGCTTAGTACTTGTTATAGAATGGATTCCTTCCAAGAAAAAAATTTTTGGAAAGAAGAAGTCTGTGAAAAAATAGAAGGTGGAATGTAGAAAGAAAAAGAAGGCAGAGTTGAAGAGAAAAGTCGCTGACAAAGAAAAGTATTTTCATTGTAATACTGACGGCCATAAGAAGCGAAACTTTCCTACATACCTAGCCATCCTGAAGAATAAGAAGGAGACATGTCCTTCTGGAGGTATACTCGTTATTGAATTTAACCTTACGATTTCTTCTGCATCCAGTTGGGTGCTTGACTCTGATTCTACTGCTTAATTATGCACTTCCATGCAAGGTCTTCAGGATAGCAGGAGGCTTAGGGATGGTGAGATGATCCTACCCATCGAAAATAGAGCAAGGATTGCTGCTGTGGTCGTAGGAACCTACCCTCTTTGACTACCGTCTGGCTTAGATTTAGTACTTAGGGATTGTTATTATGTGCCTGCTGCAAGCAGAAATTTGATTTCTGTTTCATGTTTAGCACAAGAAGGTTATGTAATTAGTTTTCTTAAGGACCATTGTAATATTGTTTATGAAAGAAATAAAATTGCAAGTAGTTTTCTTATTAACGATCTCTACCAGTTACATATTGATGTATCTGTTAGATTTGTGTGCCCTAGAAGCCAGAATTGGCTGACACTTGTAATACACTTCTAGGGGCAAAATTATAATTTTGACTATAAATAATAAAATGGATTATTTTCTATCATAAATGTGTATTTAGTGTCTGTGATACATCCCTTGAGTTAATGGTAATGATAATTCATATTTTCAAAAGTTAAAAATTTAAGACATGAATTTTTATTTATTAACTCATAAAATGCTCTTGACCATAGAATCATCATGAGGATGGTGATTGATCCGAAAGATTAGTGTACAATCGCTTCTTCATAGTAGATGAGTCTTGAGTCTACGGTGTAGAGACATCGGAGCGAGAGTACAGATACTCGTTAGAGAATGAGGGCACTGAGCGTGACCACCTCGAGCAATCATAAGGAAGTCTACCTTCTCGTCAATGACTGACTCGAAGCTGCAGTGGTGTCTGGTTCTTTGATCCGAGGTGCATCGATAGTTCATCTTAAGGGTGTTATAGTTTGACTACATTATGATTCGGTCTCCTAGCCATTCAAAACTCTGAGGTGTATGTTGGCTATAGCATGTTCGTTGTAGGAATTGGATTGCAACAGAGGGAATCTATCTACCTCGGTAGATGAGGAGCAGCCCTATGATGATCATGAGAATCAAGTCCATAAGCCCATGGCCATGGTGGAGTGAAATAATAGAAAGAGTTTCTATTAAGGTTTTCACATCGGACTTGAATCGAATGATTAAATCATATGATAGAAATTAGGGTTTGACGAGTTTACCTTAACCCTAATCTGATCGGGGCTCAAGCTAAAAGAACTTAATTACATAAGTAGCTAGATCGAGAGATTCATTTTCAGTTTTGATAGGTGTCACTGGTGGATTTTGGGAGTAATTAGAATGATTTAGATAATCAATCATTCTAGTTGTCTGAATCAGAAGAGTTCTAATCAAGAATGATTTGATGGGTTGCCACCATGTTTGTTGACTCAGTTTTGATCTGAGGTGGTCAATAATCCGAGCTAACCTATCCCACTAGGTTAGTCATAATAGTTATGACTATGTCAAGTCTAGTTTAATGAGACCTAAATCAAATCTTCCTAAGAAAAGATTAAGTCTAAGGTCTTCCACCATTGTAAATGTATGGGCTCTTTTCGGGTTTGATTGTTCTCGGTTGGTTACAGTGGTTCAGTTGCACCGAGAAAGATGCAACCATGTCTATTAGGCATTGAATGCTATAGGTTGGAGGATGGATTGGGTTCAATATTTTGGATACGGTGAGAGACTCAATTAGAAATCTAATTCGTGCAAATGGTGGGTCTGACTTAACTAAGGAGTGGATCAATATTCCAGACACGGTGAGATTCATGAATTAGAGATCAAGTTTGGGTGCACCATGATTAGAGAATCATTGAACAAGAGTTGTTCACTCATTGGCTAATCCATCACCAATAACTGTTAGGTGAGGTGATGAGTCAGTTGGTAGGACCGCACCATCCACTAGAAATCATTAATCATAGAAATTTTCGCATCTCTACATAGGGAGTGTAGGGATCCAAAAAAATAGTGAAAGCTAGTTTGTTTAAAAATAAAATTTTTAAATAAATTGATTAAGTCTTAATTACAAAATTTAACTAGAAACTTTGACTCTCTACAGAAAAATATCTACATCCAACCCACTAGCACGAATCCTGGACATCCATAGACTGACCAGATCAAATTACAAGGATTGGCTTTGAAACTTCAAATTATTTTGGATTCTGAGAAGTTGACTCATGTATTGGACCAGGATCCTCCCACCTTACCAGTCCGTCCATTCGTCGAATAGAGAGCATCTCTGGATAATTGGATGGACGAAGATAATAAGGCTAGATATTACATGTTGGGCTCGATGTCTGATGAACTTCAGTACCAACATGAAGATATCTGGACTGCTTGCCAAATATTGACTCACCTACAAGAGATGTTTGGTGAATAGAGTCGCGCAGCCAAGTACCAAGTCACTAAATGACTTTTCAAGGCTAAGATGTATGATAGGCAGTCAGTCCAAGGTCATTATCTGATGATGATCAAGGATTTGGAAGAGCTTGAGAAGCTCGGAGTGAAGTTAGACTTGGATCTGCAGAATGACATAATTCTGCAATCTTTGACTAATGCGTATCGACAGTTCATCATGAACTACCATATGCATAAACTTCAAAATTTTTTGGTCGAACTTATGAACATGCTGGTTACCGCAGAGCTTTCTATGAAAGATTCTAAAGGCTCAGTGCTTGCTATGAAATGGACTTCTTCCAAGAGAAAGTCTTTTGGAAAGAAGAAGTCTTCGAAAAAGTAGAAAGTAGAAGGAGAAAAGAAGAAAAAGGTAGAGCTGAAAAAGAAGACCGCTGACAAAGAAAAGTATTTTCATTGTAACAATGATGGCTACTAGAAGCGGAACTGCCCTACTTACCTGGCCACCCTGAAGAATAAGGAGGCAGGTCCTTCTGGAGGTATGCTCTTATTGAGTCTAATCTTATGATTTTTTTTGCATCCAGTTGGATGTTTGACTCTTGTTCTAGTGCTCATTTGTGCACTTCCATGCAGGATCTTGAGGATAGTAGGAGATTGAGGGATAATGAGATGATCCTACGCATTGAAAATGGAGCAAAAGTTGTTACCATGGCCATGGGAATATACCCTCTTCGACTACCATCTGGTTTAGACTTAGTGTTAAAAGACTGTTATTATATGCCTGTAGCAAGCAGGAATTTGATTTCTATTTCTTGCCTTACATTAGAAGGTTATGTAATTAGTTTTCTTAAGGATCATTGTCACATTCTTTATGAAAGAAATAAAATTGCAAGTAGTTTCTTTATTAACGGTCTTTATCAGTTACATGTTGATATATCTGTTTTTAATATCGAGCAAAATGTGAATACCGTGAAACGACCTAGGGATAGTCCAAATGATAGGTATCTATGGCACCTAAGATTATGTCATATAGCAGAAGATAGGGTTAACAAATTAGAGAAAATTGGACTATTGAGTCCATTGACTTTTGAGTTATATCTAATTTATGAATCTTGTCTTCGTGGCAAAATGACTAAGCTCCCTTTTGTAAGACATGGGGAAAGAGCCACGGATCTTCTTGCCTTAGTACATACTGATGTATGCGGCCCATTTTATGTGTCAGCTAGAGGCAATTTATCTACTTCATAATCTTTATCGATGATTTATGTCGGTATGGGTATGTGTATCTTATGAGACACAAGTCTGAAGCTTTTGAAAAGTTTAAGAAATTTAAACATGAAGTAGAAAAGCAAACAGAAAAATTCATTAAGATTCTTCGATCAGATCGAGGAGGTGAATATCTTAATTGAAAATTTCTGAACTATCTCAAGAAAAATGAAATAGTCTCTCAATAGACTCCACCTGGAATACCTCATCTCAATGAGGTTTCAAAATGGAGAAATCGGATCCTATTAGATATGGTTAGATCCATGATGAGCTTCACAGACCTTCCTGATTTTTTTTTAGGGATACTGTTTGTTAACTACAATATACTTACTGAATAGGGTTCCTTCTAAAACCATTCCTACCACACCATATGAGATATGACATGGTAAGAAACCAAGTCTAAGTCATCTCAGGTTTGGGATTGTTCGGCTCATGTTAAAAGACAACAAGCGGATAAGTTAGACTTTAGGTCCTTCAGAGCTCGATTTATAGGATATCTTAAAGAATCATTAGGATATTATTTCTACATTCTAGAAGATCACA
The DNA here is from genome assembly GCA_006176705.1 of Cocos nucifera. Taxonomy (NCBI): domain Eukaryota; kingdom Viridiplantae; phylum Streptophyta; class Magnoliopsida; order Arecales; family Arecaceae; genus Cocos; species Cocos nucifera. Next base: position 127,369 of record QRFJ01002971.1, on the reverse strand, counting down.
ATGTGATTGTGAGTCGACATGCCATCTTTCTTGAAAAATAGTTTATTTAAAATAGCGGCATTAGAAAACAGATCAAGCTCAATAAGAAAGTCTCACAAGAGCAACGAGCTAAGGACCAAATGGAATCAAATCAGGTTAAGCCAATCCAATCACTACCTTCTCCATCTCGTAGATCGGAAAGAATTTTTTATCCCCTTGAGAGGTACTTAGGTACTATTTCAGAGGAAGTAGAGAAAATGTTCCTCGTAAGTAATGGGGTTGTTGGTGCAGAATCTGGTTGATATTGGATCGAGTTGGAGTGGAGGAGGATGAGGTTGCCGTCGGTGACCTACAAAACAAAATCCCATTTGTAGTCGGTGGGGGTGGCTCCGGCAGGATCCTCCGATGATCAAGTTAGCTCTTCTGGCCAACAGAAATGGAGTGCTCAGCAATGAGAAGTGAGTTTAGAGTTTTAGAGGGGAGAGGAGAGCCTCTAGAAAGCATATCTAGAGGATCCCTTTTTATAGGCGGAGTTTGTAACGGGTCAATGGTGATGGCCATACCGTCCAATCGCGGGCTGCTTGGGGCCGCATTGAGTTTGGTATGGAGAGGAAGGCATCGTCAGGTAGATAGTGACAGCCATACTGACGGGTCGTGGGTCGCATGGGACTGGCTATGGAGAGAGTGGTGTCGCCAGTAATGGTGGCCATATCGTCCGGTTGCATCGCCTGTGGCAGACTGATGGCGATAGTTCATCCACATCTAATAGTCGTGGCTCTAAGAAAGTAGGCATTGATTGTTGGACTTCGGCATGTATCAACTCCATAGGAGTTCGGACTCCTAGAGGAGTTTGATCGAAGGAAAAACTCGGAAGGAGTTCGGTCGGAGGAGTGCAAAAGGAGTTCGGCTCTCGTAGGCGTCTGGTTGGAGGAGTGTGGCTAAGGCTCGATCGCTGGAGAGTTCGGAAGAAGCTCGACCACTGAGGAGTCTGGTCGACTGAAGGAGTTCGGCTAAGACTTGGCCGCTGGGGAGTTCGGCAAAAGCTTGGCCGCTGAGGAGTTTGGCTAGCTGAAGGAGTTCGGCTAAGACTCAACCGCTGGGAAATTCGGAAGGAGCTCGACCGTTGAGGAGTTCGATTGGTTGAAGAAGTTTGGCTAAGACTCGAGCGTCGAAGCTCTTTCGCGGCTATCAGTTGCATTAAGCTGAGCGTCGGATTGGACTTTGGCAGGAGTGGGGTTTATCCCCAACAATAGTCCCCCCCACTCCTGAGTTTGGAACTCGAAGAAAGGGAGTGCAGAAAAGGCGACTGTCGAAGTCCTCTTCTAGGCTCTATGTCAATTCAGGTTGAAGCTCGAAGGAGATCTCATCTCTAGCCAAGGTTGATGTTGAAGTTGAAGCTCGAGGGAGATCTCATCTCCAGTCGAGGTTGAGGTAGATCTTGTCTCCTCCTACAGCCGAGGTTGACTCGGGGGAGATCTCATCTCCTGCAGCTAAGGTTAAAGCTCGGGGGAGATCTTATCTCCTGCCAAAGTTGAAGTTGACACTCGGGGGAGATCTCATCTCCAGCTGAGGTTGACACGGTCGCTTGGGAGAGATTTCATCTTCAGTCGAGGTTGGCTCGGTCTCTCTCCAGCCGAGGTTATCACGGTCGCTTGGAAGAGATCTTATCACTAGCCGAGGTTGATTCGAGCGCTCGGGAGAGATCTTATCTCTAGTCGAGATTGTCACGGTCGCTCGGGAGAGATTTTATCTCTAGTCGAGGTTGACTCGGTCATGTTGTCATGGTCGCTCGGGAGAGATCTTATCTCTAGTCGAGGTTGACTCAGACGCTCGGGAGAGATCTTATCTCTAGCCGAGGTTGTCACGATCACTCGAGAGAGATCTTATCTCTAGTCGAGGTTGACTCGGTCATATTATTGCGGTCACTCGGAAGAGATCTTATCTCTAGCCGAGGTTGTCACGGTCGCTTGAGAGAGATCTTATCTCTAGCTGAGGTTGATGCGGTCGCTCGGGAGAGATCTTATCTCTGACCGAGATTGGCGTAGATTTTAAGGCCCGATCTTCGACTTTGCTCACGTTAGGATGAAGTTCTCCTATTTTTAACGGACTGTGGGGGCAAATAAGGGCCATTGTCATGGCCTCTCCTTCTATCCCGTTCTAAATGAAAGAGGCCTTCGACTTTATTTGCATTAGGATGAGGTTCTCCTCTTGTTCCTAACGGACTATGGGGACACATAAGGGCTGTTGTTAGGGTCTCTCCCCCCATCCCGTTCTAAATGAATAAGGCCTTCAACAGGACCTCTCCCCCATCCCATTCTAAATGAACCAGGCCTTCGACTTTGCTCGCATTAGGATGAGGATTCTCCTTCTATTTCTAACGGATTGTGGGGAGCACATAAGGCCGTTGTTAGGGCCTCTCCCTCCATCTCATTCTAAAATGAACGAGGCCTTCGACTTTGCTCGCGTTAGGATGAGGTTCTCCTCCTATTCCTAACAGGCTGTAGGGGCACATAAGGGCCGTTGTCTGGGCCTCTCCCTCCATCTCATCTAAAATGAATGAGATCTTAGACTTTCGCTCACGTTAGGATGAGGTTCTCCTTCTATTCCTAATGGGTATCTCCTGCAGTCGAGGTTGTTCTGGGCACTCAGGAGAGATCATCTCCAGTAGCCGAGGCTGGCCTGGACCCTTGGGGGAGACTTATCTCCTGCGGCCGAGGTTGTTGCAGGCACTCAGGGGAGATCTTATCTCCTGCAGCCGAGGTTGGCCGGACCCTCAGGAAAGATCTTTATCTCCTGCGGTTGAGGTTGTTGTGGATGCTGGAGGAGATCTTATCTCCTGCAGGCCGAGGTTGGCTCGAACCCTCGGGGATGATCTTATCTCCTACGGTCGAGGGTTGTTGCGGGCGCTCGGGGAAGATCTTATTTCCTGTAGCCGAGGTTGGCCCGGACCCTCAGGAGAGATCTTATCTCCTGCGATCGAGGTTGTTGCGGGCGCTCGAGGGAGATTCTCATCTCCTGCAGCTGAGGTGGCCCGGACCTTTGGGGAGATCTTATCTCCTACGGTCGAGGTTGTTGCGAGCGCTCGGGGGAGATCTTATCTCCAGAAATCGAGGTTGGCTTGGACCCTCAGAAGAGATCTTATCTCCTGCAGTCGAGGTTGAAGGACTTGGATCGGCTCATGTTAGGACGAGGTTCTACTTCTGTTTCTAAAATGGCAACAATTGACTGCTTCTTCTCTGTCATCATGTAGTTTTTACACCAAGAAATAATATTATCGAAATGGAAGAATTTTATTGAAAGAAAGTTACCGACGATGCATCCCCAGATCATGGGAGCATTATTTCTCTGAGTTTCTTCAGGCGATAGGTTTTGGGATCTGACGACCTCTATTTTGTGTTGGCCTCAATTTGAAGCGAGCTTGACGTGGCATCGATGGTACGAAAGACGACTGGCCTTTTTGTTATTCTTGGCTACGACAGTGCCTTTGGCCGATCTTCTCTTGCTTCAGATCGGCATCTGAGGAATCGACCCAGCTGGCCTCTCCTGATGAGCTCCTCAATTTCGTCTCGGAGCTGAACGCATTCTTCAGTGTCGTAGCCGTGGTCGTGATGATAGAGATAGAACTTGTTGGGATCGTGCTTGTTGGGGTGGGAACCTGCTGGACAAGCAGGTTGAATTGCTCCGCATCTATCGCGAGCACAGGTGGAACCCGAGTTGCCGGAGCTGAAGCAGGAGCAGATGGATCTAGCACGGAGGCCGTCGATCGTCGGGTCAAAGCTCTCCTGAGAGGCATTTCTTCTCGGAAAAGAACTTTGGAGAGGAAGAAGAGAGATCTTCAAAGAGGGAATAGAGAAATCATTGTTGAGCACTCCTTTAAGAACAAGAAAACCTCAGAGGCAGAGGGCCCTCCTTCTAGCGCCAATCTGTTGGTGTGGAATCTGATTGATGCTGGATCGAGCTAGAGTGGAGGAGGATGAGGTCGCTATTGATGACCTGCAAAATAAAGTCTCATCCGGAGCCGATAGGGGTGGCTCCGGTAGGACCCTCCGACGATCAAGTCAGCTCTTCTGATCAACAGAAATGGAGTGCTCAGTAATGAGAAGTGAGCTTAGAGTTTTAGAGGGGAGAGGAGAGCCTCTAGAAAGCATATCTAGAGGGTCTCTTTTTACAGGCGGAGCTTATAGCAGGTCGATGGTGATGGCCATACCGTCCGATTGTGGATCGCTCGGGGCCGCATGAAGTTCGGTACGGAGAGGAAGGCGTTGTCAGGCGGATAGTGACAGCCATACTGACGGGTCGTGGGGCGCATGGGGCTAGCTTCGAAGAGAGTGGTGTCGCCAGTAATGATGGCCATGTCGTCCGATCACGTCGCCTATGGTAGACTGATGGTGACAGTTCGTCCACATCTAATAGCCGTGGCTCCGAGAAAGTAGGCATTGATTGGACTTCGACATGTATCAACTCCAGAGGAGTTCGAACTCCTAGAGGAGTTTGGCCGAAGGGGAAGCTCGAAAGTAGTTCGGCTCCTATAGGAGTTCGGTTGGAGGAGTGCGAAGGAAGTTCGGCTCTCATAGGCGTCTGATTGGAGGAGTGCCGCTAAGGCTTAATTGTTGGAGAGTTCGGAAGGAGCTCGGCCACTGAGGAGTTCGACGGGCTGAAGGAGTTCAGCTAAGACTCGGCTGCTGGAGAGTTTGGTAAAAGCTCGGCCGCTGAGGAGTTCGGCTGGCTGAAGGAGTTCGGCTAAGACTCGAGCATCGAAGCTCTTCCACGACTATCGGTTGCGTTAAGTTGAGCGTTGGATTGGACTTTGGCAGGAGCAGGGTTTATCAGGGTTCATGGTGATGATCCCAAAACTCATAACGAGGCGATATCGGATATGGACTCCAAGAAATGATTAGAGGCAATGAAGTCAGAAATTGACTCGATGTACTCAAACCAAGTTTGGACTTTGGTAGATCCACCAGAAGGTATAGTACCTATTGGATGTAAATGGATCTACAAGAGAAAGATTGGTGCTGATGAAAATGTGGAGATATTCAAAGCTAGATTAGTGGTAAAAGATTATAGTCAATGCGAAGGCATTGACTATCAGGATACCTTTTCATCAGTAGCTATGCTTAAATCCATCCGTACATTGCTTGCTGTTGCAACCTATAGCTATGGCAAACGGACATGAAAATGGCATTCTTAAATGGATATCTCGAGGAAGATATCTATATGGAACAGCCGTTAGGTTTCACATCCAGTGATAATGATCATAAGGTATGCAAGCTGTAAAGGTCTATATATGGACTTAAGCAAGCATCTCAGAGTTGGAGCACTTGTTTTAATGATGTGATCAAATTATTTAGTTTCATCAAAAATGAAGAGGAAGCCATGTGTCTTCAAAAAGGTCAGTGGGAGCGCTGTTGTCTTCCTCGTATTGTACGTGGATGACATCCTCCTTATTGGGAATGATATTCCCATGTTGACCACAATCAAAATATGGTTGTCCAAAGAATTCTCCATGAAAGACCTAGGTGAAGCATCCTTTATTCTAGGAATTAAGGTCTATAGGGATAGACCGAATAAGGATGCTAGGACTTTCACAGAAGATGTACATAGAGGAAAGTACTAAAGAGGATTTAGTATGGAAAACTCTAAGAGGGGATTAATACCCTTCAGACATGGTATTCATCTTTCCAAGAAGATGTGCCCTAGCACACCTGAGGAAATAGAATGCATGAGCAAGATCCCTTATGCTTCTGCAATAGGGAGCCTCATGTATGCCATGCTATGTACACGACCTGATATAGCCCATGCTGTGAGTGTCACAAGCAGATATCAGTCAAATCCAGGTGAAGAACACTGGACTTCTGTGAAATGTATCCTTAAGTACTTGAGAAGAACTAAGGATATGATGTTGGTCTTTGGTAATGGAGAACTCCAAGTCCTAGGGATATATAGACTCGGAATTTTATGTCCGATGTAGATGATCGAAAGTCGACATCTGGGAGTCTGTTTGTGTGCAATGGTGGTGCTGTCAGTTGAAAGAGTTTCAAGCAAACAATGATAGCAGATTCCACCATGGAAGCAGAATATATCGCTGCATCAGAGGCTACGAAGGAAGCATTCTGGTATAAGAAGTTTGCTGCAGAAATCGGAGTAATGCCATCAGATGCCATTCCTCTATACTGCGACAACAATGGCGCCATAGCCCTTGCTAAGGAGCCAAGGTCTCACCAAAAATCCAAGCACATTGAGCGGCGATACCACCTCATCCGTGATTACCTCGAGAAGGGTTACGTCGAGGTCAAGAGAGTCGACTCCGCAGATAATGTGGCAGACCCACTTACAAAGCCATTGGGCCAACAGAAGATCGAAGCCCACCTTGAGAAGATGGGACTTAGACTTGTAGCCAATTGGCTTTAGGACAAGTGGGAGATTGTTAGATATATGTGCCCTAGAAGCCAGAATTGGCTGACACTTGTAATACACTTCTAGGGGCAAAATTATAATTTTGACTAAAATCAATAAAATGGGTTATTTTCTATCACATATGTGTATTTAGTGTCTGTGATACATCCTTTGAGTTAATGGTAATGATAATTCATATTTTCAAGAGTTGAAAATTTAAGACATGAATAATCATTATTAACTCATAAAATGCTCCTGACCATAGGATCATCATGAGGATGGTGATTGATCCAGAAGGTTGGTGTACAATCGCTTCTCTTTAGTAGATGAGTCTTGAGTCTATGGTGTGGAGACACCTAGAGCGAGAGTATAGGTACTCGTTAGAGAATGAGGGCACTGAGCGTGACCACCTCGAGCGAGTCATTAAGGAAGTCTACCTTCTCGTCAATGACTGACTCGATGCTGTAGTGGTGTGTCTGGTTCTTTGACCTGAGGTGCATCGACAGTTCACCTTGAGGGTGTTATAGTTTGACTACACCATTACTCGATCTCCTAGCCATTCGGAATCCTGAGGTGTATGTTGGCTATAGCATGTTCATTGTAGGAATTGGATTGCATCAAGATGGAATCTATCTACCTCGGTGGATAGAGGAGCAGCCCTATGATGATCATGAGAATCAAGTCCAGAAGCCCATGGCCATGGCAGAGTGAAATAATAGAAAGAGTTTCTATTTAAGGTTTTCACATCGGACTTGAATCGAATGATTAAATCATATGATAGAAATTAGGGTTTGACGAGTTCACCTTAACCCTAATCTGATCGGGGCTCAAGATAGAAGAACTTAATCACACAAGTAGCTGCACCAAGAGGTTCATTTTCAATTTTGATGGGTTGCCACCATATACTGCTAGGTGTCACTGGTGGATTTTGGGAGCAATTAGAATGATTTAGATGATCGATCATTCTAGTTGTCTGAATCAGAAGAGTTTTGATCCATCGAAAGGAAGTTTCGATGATGTCGATGATGGAGATCATCGACATATCCCATTACCATATAGAACTAAATCTAACTGGGTTACACAAACAAGGGTTTGGATCTAGATATCATCAATTGGACTAACCCAGTTCAATTGATTTGAATTAGATTCAATTAGGTTAAAGAAAATCGTGCTAGCTCACGATTGAACCTAACGTTCTTTTATTATCATTAAAAGTTATCTTGACTGAGCAAAATGAGTTTGTGCTCACTCAAGTACCTTTACTCATCTGACTGGAGCTTGTCCAGGTCAGAAAAAGATTGTCTTAATTTATGAGATAAATTTAAGACAACACCTACCATTTTTCGTCATCTGCTAATTCTTATTCTTTGACTTTGGTCAAACGTTGATCTTTGATCCTTGGACATCTGCCCATGTGTCTTGCACTTATTGGAGAGTAGATAGCGGCTTGTCCCCTTACTGGAATTTGGAAAGAGGGGGGGCGCATGCCTAGGGAGGCGTGCGCCCATGGATAGGGATGCTTGGAGTCTCATACGGATGGGACTCTAGGTTGCTTCTTGGATTCTACTTAGGTGACCCCTAGCCATAGACTTTGACCAACCTTAGGCACCATCTAAGGATGAATTGGTGGGGCTCTCATCTGATTGGATCAGATGATGTCATCCCATCAATCAAATTTAGATCTGATTGTACGAAGCAACGCGATTGGCCGAAATGATGTGGCACTGCATGGCGCAGTAGGATCTATAAATAAACCCTATCTGTGCCCAATTTTTTATGAGTTTCTTTTAGCCCACACCCCAAGACTATCCCTCTCTCTCCTTCATGCCATCTTCTGATCCTCTCTCTGCTCTTCACGCCAAAGGAAAGTTGGACTCCAATTTGGTGCGACCCAGACAAAAAAAAGCTGACGAGAAAGAAAAAAGGTAGCACTGCTGCAAAGATGACTACTGATCTTCAGAAGAAGTTTTGAGGATCCTCTAAATCAGATCTAGATCTGATTTTTGGAGAAGTGATAAAGAAGAAGAAGATCTCCAGATCTAGTCTGAATGGATATTGGTAGAGGTCAGACGCTTACGTGGCTAGATCTAGAATCTCAGGCAATCAACAGGATCATCAAAGGATAATTAGATTATCCAACATCAAGGTATAAATTAAATTAGATTTAATTTATTTTTACTTTATTAATTAAATCTATAAAATTAGATCTCAGATCTGATCTGGATGCATGAGAGAAATTTTTGAAATATCGCTTGTTGGGAATAAATTCTGCTCTCGCCGAAGTCGAGTCTGAAGCTTAGCCTAATGTAGCTGATAATTATGGAAGAGCTTCAATTGAAAATTCTCTTTCTAGCAGCCAAATTTATTCAGTGATCGAACTACTCAGCGGACAAACCTAGCCGAACTTCTTAGCAGCCGACCTCCAGTCGATCGAACTTCTCAACAATCGAACTTTTTCCGAACTCCTTCAGCAATCGAACTTCTATGGAAGCTGAACCCCTTTCGGACTCCTCCAGCAGCTTGGAGCTTCTATGAAAATCGAACTCCTTCCGAACTCCTCCAGCAATTGAGCTTCTACGGAAGTCGAACCCCTTCCAGACTCCTCCAGCAGCCGAGCTTCTACGGAAGCTGAACTCCTTCCAGACTCCTCCAGTCGAGCTTTTATGGAAGTCGAACTCCTTACAGACTGTTTCTTCAGATGGATTCCTACAGACGATCCCACTACTGAACGGTCATGACAATTATGATTGTCATTTATCAAGACAACACGATCGACATTTATCAAGTCAATCACGATCGGCATTTATCAGGACGGTTATGATAGTCATTAATCAAGACAGTTACAACAAGCTCCGCCTATAAAAAGGGATCCTTCAGATATATTTTCTCTAAGCTTTCTTCTTCTTCCCAAAACTCTACCGAACTCCTCACTGAGCACTCCATTTCTATTGGCCAGAGCTAACTTGACCGTCGGAGGATCCTGTCGGAACCATCACCACCGACTCCGGATGGAATTTTATTTTGTAGGTCACCGATGGCAACCTCGTCTTTCTCGACTCTAGCTCGATCCGACGTCAACCAAATTCTACACCAACAGAATTGGCGCTAGAGGAAGGGCCCCTTTGTTCTTGAGGTTTCCTTGATCTTGAAGGAGTGGTAAGCAGTAATTTAGAGTTCTTTTCAGAAAAAAATGCCTCTCACAAAAGCTTGGACCCGACGATCAATGGCCTCTACAGCCAAATTCCATCTAGATACATTAGTTTCCGCTCCAGCTCTGGTAACTCAAGCTCCACCTGCAGCCATAGTGGATCCGGAGTAGTTTAACCTACTGATGTAGCGGATTCAGGGTCTCACTGAGATGGTACAGGCCATGCGGTAGCCCCCGATGATGACTCCACGAAGAAACCCGCCGTCAGAATGTCAGAAACCGGTCCCAAGAAAGAGTATTTAGGCTAGCATGCCCATTGCCGTTAGGAAGGAGAAATAAAGAGCAGAGGATCTAAGTTTGGATCATGGTTCTCCTTCGAAGGAGACCTTCCCCATCTGTAGCTAAAAGCCCTCCAAAGTCTGCGATCGAGATGACGTCCTCAATCACAAACTACGGAAGTTGGATTGGTGGATTGAGGAGCTTGGCCATGTCACCCCAGCTCACCATGATGACGTCCGCACTGATCCTCCTTTCTCTCTTCGAATTATACAAGAGCCCATTCCATCGAACTTCAAGCTTCCTCAACTCGAAAGCTATGATGGAATTTCTGATTCGGTTGATCATCTGGAGGTCTTTCGGACCATGATGTTACTTCATGATGCACCAGATGCCATATTATGCCGAGATTTTCCATCTACCTTGAGGGAAGGAGCAAAAAATTGGTACTCGACATTGAAGCTAGGTACGATCTTCTCTTTTGATCGGATGAGTCATCAGTTCATGGCTCACTTCGTCAGTAGCCGACGTTCACGCCGAGATTTAGATTCCCTAATGAATGTGAAGCAGGAGGAATCCATCCAGGCTTATGTCACTCGGTTTAACGCCACGGCATTGGAGGTCTGGGACTTGGACTAGTCTGTTGCAATGGCTGCACTCAAGGGCGGCCTTCAGAAGAACGATTTACTATTTTTTCTAGAAAAGTACCCCAGGGACTTTGTTGATCTGCTAGCCTGGGTCGAGAGATATGCGTGCGGAAGAAGCCTTCAAATTGAAGGATGAAAAAGTCACAGGAGAGTGGTGGGTGGACGAGTCTAATAAACCCACCATCGATGGAGGGTCGAGTGAAGTTCGATCGTGCTCACAGACTCCCTCCGGGTGCAAGCGAGCCCGAAATTCTCGAGCTCATCATCAAGAAAGTTCCGACAAAAGGGCACGAAGAAGTCCTCCTTTCGAAAGGTTTCACAACTACATCCCCCTTAGTGCTTCTAAGGCTCAAGTTTTGATGAAAATTAGGAATCAGCTACCAAGATCAGAAGAATTATGATCTCTCCCAAATAAGTGCGATCAAAGCAAGCACTGCCTCTATCATCGTGACCACGGCCACGACACTGAAGAATGTGTTCAGCTCTGAGACAAAATTGAGAAGCTCGTCAGGAGAGACCAGCTGGGTTGGTTCCTCGGACGCCAGTCTGAAGTAGGAGAAGATCGATCGAGGGCGCTGCCATAGCTAGAACCACCAATGATGGAGGAATAATAGAAAGGTCGGTCGCCTTCTGTATCATCGATGCCACGTCTGGGAGGAGCTTGGTACTTTGGCGATCCATCATCTCCAGCGTCAAAGCTAAGAGGAGCTCGCTCCAAATTATGTGATGACAGGAAAACTATGTAAAAACTATGCAAAAACTATGTGATGATAGAAAAAACTATGTAAAAACTATGTAAAAAACTATGCAAAAACTATATGATGATAGGGAAGAAGCAGTCAATAGTGGCCGTGTTAGGAACATAAGGAGAACCTCATCCTAATATGAGTCGGTCAAAGCCCTTCAACCTCGGCACTCGAGCGACCGCACCAACCTCGGTTAGAGATAAAATCTCTTTCGAGCGCTCGAGCTTCAATCTCGACTAAAGATAAGATCTCTTCCGAGCGACTGGGCCAACCTCGGCTAGAGATACGATCTCTTCCGAGCGCTCGAGCTTCAACCTCGGCTTATCTCGAGCTACAATCTCGGCTAGAGATAAGATCTCTCCCAAGCGTCCGAGCTTCAACCTTGGCTAGAGATAAGATCTCTCCGAGTGATCGAGTCAACCTCGACTAGAGATAAGATCTCTCTCGAGCGATCGAGCCAACCTCGGTCAGAGATAAGATCTCTCCTGAGCGCCCGAGCTTCAACCTCGACTAGTGATAAGATCTCTTCCAAGCGACCACACCAACCTCGGCTAGAGATAAGATCTCTCCGAGTGTTCGAGCATCAACCTCGGCTAGAGATAAGATCTCTTCCGAGCTTCGAAGGCCTCGTTCATTTAGGACGAGATGGGGGAGAGGCCCTATTAACAGCTCTTATGTGCCCCCACAGTCCGTTAGGAATAGGAGGAGAACCTCATCCTAACGTGAGCAAAGTCAAAGGCCTCATTCATTTTAGACGACATGGAGGGAGAGGTCCTGTCAACGGCCCTTGTGTCCCCACAGTCCGTTAGAAATGGGAGGAGAACCTCATCCTAATGTGAGCGAAGTCGAAGACTGGGCCTCAATGTTTACAACAATCTCGACTGCAGGAGATAAGATCTCCCTTAAGGGTCCGGACCAACCTCGGCTGTAAGAGATAAGATCTCTCCCGAGCGTTCGCAACAATCTCGATTGCAGGAGATAAGATCTCCCCCGAGGGTCTGGGCCAACCTCGGCTGCAGGAGACAAGATCTCCCCTGAGCGCCCGTATCAACCTCGATTGCAGGAGATATCCGTTAAGAACAGGAGAAGAATCTTGTCCTAACGTGAGTAAAGTCGAAGGCCTCGATCATTTTAGATGGGATGAAGGCCCCGAAGATGGCCCCATTATGCTCGACAACAATAGGAGATAAGATCTCCGTCGAGCTTCAACTACACTTTCAACCTCGACTAGAGATAAGGTGCAGAGCCTTGAAGAGGACTTCGGCAGTCACCTTTTTGTACTCCCTTCCTTCGAGTCTCGAACTCAAGAGTGGGAGACTATTGTTGGAAATAAATTCCGCTCCCATCGAAGTCGAGTCTGAAGCTTAGCCTAATACAGTTGATAATCACGGAAGAGCTTCAATAAAAAATTCTCTTCCTAGCAATCAGATTTATTCAGTGGCCGAACTACTCAGCAAAAAAATCTGGTCGAACTTCTCAGTGGTTGAGTCCTTGCCAAACCTCTTCAATCGATCGAACTTCTCAATAGCCGAACTTCTTTCGAACTCCTCCAACATCCGAGCTTCTACGGAAGTCGAATCTCTTCCGGACTCCTCCAGCAATCGAGCTTCTACGAAAGTCGAACCCCTTTTGGACTCCTCCAGCAGTCGAGCTTCTACGAAAGTCGAACTCCTTTCAGACTCCTTCAGTCGTACTTTTGTGGAAGCCGAACTCCTTACAGACTGTTCCTTCAAATGGATTCCTATAGGCGATCCCACTATTGAACGGTTACAATTATCATGAGAATTATGATTGTCATTTATCAAGACAACACGATCGACATTTATCAAGTCAATCACGATCGACATTTATCAGGACGGTTACGACAGTCATTAATCAAGGCAGTTACAACAAGCTCCGTCTATAAAAAGGGATCCTCTAGATATATTTTTTCTAATCTTTCTTCTCCTTCCCAAAACTCTGTCGAACTCCTTACTGAGTATTTCATTTCTATTGGCCAGACCTAACTTGACCATCGGAGGATCCTGCCAGAGCCACCACCACCAACTCCAGATGGAATTTTATTTTATAGGTCACTGACGGCGACCTCGTCTTCCTCAACTTCAGCTCGATCCGATGTCAACCAAATTTTGCACCATCTCTCTTGATCCGATCAGATCTAAACAAACTTGATTCGAGAAATCAAAATTTCTCCTTCAGTATCTATCTTTAATATCGAGCAAAATGTGAATGCCATAAAGATCAAAATGATCCGGAGATAGTCCAAATCATAGGTCTCTATGGCACCTAAGGCTAGGTCACATAGTAGAAGATAGGATTAACAAATTAGAGAAAATCGGGCTGCTGAGTCTGTTGACTTTCGAGTCATATCCAATTTGTGAATCATGTCTTCACGGCAAAATGACTAAGCTTCCTTTCGTAGGACATGGGGAAAGAGCCATGGAACTACTTGCCCTAGTACATATTGATGTGTGTGGCCCATTTGATTGGTCGGTTAGAGGCATCTTTGACTACTTCATAATCTTTACTGATGATTTATCTCGGTATGGGTATGTGTATCTTATGAGATACAAGTTTGAAGCCTTTGAAAAGTTTAAAAAATTTAGACATGAAGTTAAAAAGCAAACTGAAAAATTCATTAAGATTCTTCGATCAGATCGAGGAGGTGAATATCTTAGTTGGGAATTCTTGAACTATCTCAAGCAAAATGACATAGTCTCTCAATGGACTCCATCTGAAATACCTCAACGCAACGGAGTTTCAGAATAGAGGAATCGGATCCTATTAGATATGGTCCGATCTATGATGAGCTTCACAAACCTTTCTGATTTTCTTTGGGGATATAGTCTGTTAACTGCTATATATTTACTGAATGGAATTTCCTCTAAAATCATTCCTACCACACCATATGAGACATGATATGGTAAGAAACCAAGTTTGAGTCATCTTAGAATTTGGGGTTGTCCGGCTCGTGTCAAAAGACAACAAGCAGACAAGTTAGACTATAGGTCCTTTAGAGCTCGATTCATAGGATATCCTGAAGAGTCACTAGGATATTATTTCTACATTCCAGTAGACCATAATGTAATTGTGAGTCGGCATGCCATCTTTTTTAAAAAACTAGTTTATTCAAGATGGCGGCATTGAAAAGTAAATCAAGCTCGAGGAGAAAATCGCACAAGAGTAACGAGCTAAGGACCCTATGGAACCAAATCAGGTTGAGCCAGTACAATCACTACCTCCTCCACCTCATAGATTGGAAAGAATTTTCCATTCTCCTGAGAGGTACTTAGGTACTATTTCAGAGAAAGTAGAGAAAATATTTCTCGTAGATAATAGGATTCATTGTGATGATCCCAAAACTTACGACAAGGTGATATCGAATATCGACTATGAGAAATGGTTAGAGGCAATGAAGTCAGAAATTGACTCGATGCACTCAAACCAAGTCTGGACTTTGGTAGATCCACCAAAAGGTATAATACCTATTGGATGTAAATGGATCTACAAGAGAAAGATTGGTGTAGATGGAAATGTGGAGATATTTAAAGCTAGATTAGTAGCAAAAGGATATAGTTAGCGTGAAGAAATTGACTATTAGGATATCTTTTCATCAGTAGCCATGCTAAAATCCATCCGCACATTGTTTGCTGTTGCAGCCTATTTTGATTATGAAATATGGCAAATGGACGTGAAAATGACACTCTTATGGATACCTTGAGGTAGATATCTATATGGAATAGCCACTAGATTTCACATCCAGTGATGTTGATCACAAAGTATGCAAGCTGCAAAGGTCCATATATGGACTTAAGCAAGCATCTTGGAGCTGGAATACTCATTTTAATGATGTGATCAAATTATTTGATTTCATCAAGAATGAGGAGGAATCATGTGTTTTCAAAAAGGTCAGTGGGAGTGCTATTGTCTTCCTCGTACTGTACATAGATGATATCCTCCTTATTGGAAATGATATTTTCATGTTGACTATAGTTAAAATATAGTTATCTAAAGAATTCTCCATGAAAGACCTAAGAGAAGCATCCTTTATTCTAGAAATTAAGGTCTATAGAGATAGACCAAATAAGATGCTTGGTCTTTCACAGAAGATGTACATAGAGGAAGTGCTAAAGAGGTTTAGCATAGAAAACTCCAAATGGGGATTGGTACCTTTCAGACATGGCATTTATCTCTCCAAGAAAATGTGTCCCAACATACCTGAGAAGATTGAATGCATGAGCAAGATCCCTTATGCTTTAGCAATAGGGAGCCTCATGTATGCCATGTTATGTACACGACCTGATATAGCCCATGCTGTGAGTATCACGAGCAGATATCAGTCGAATCCAAGTGAAGAACATTGGATTTCTGTGAAATGTATCCTTAAGTGCTTGAGAAGAACTAAGGATATGATGTTAGTTTTTGGTAATGGAGAACTCCAGGTTTAGGGGTATACAGACTTAAATTTTATGTCCGATATAGATGATCGAAAGTCGACATCTGGGAGTCTATTTGTGTGCAATGGTGGTGCTACCAGTTGGAAGAGTTTCAAGCAGATAATAATAGCAAATTCCACCATGGAAGCAGAGTACATCGCTGCGTCAGAAGCTACAAAGGAGGCATTCTGGTATAAGAAGTTTACCGTAGAGATTGGAGTGATGCCATAGGATGCCATTCCTCTGTACTGTGATAATAATGGCACCATAGTCCTTGCAAAGGAGCCAAGGTCTCACTAGAAATTCAAGCACATCAAGCGGCGATACCACCTTATCCACGATTATCTTGAGAAAGGTTACGTTGAGATCAAGAGAGTCGACTCCGCAAACAATGCAGCAGATTCACTTACAAAGCCGTTGGACCAGCAAAAGATTGAAGCCCATCTTGAGAAGATGGGACTTAGATTTGTAGCCAATTGGCTTTAGGTCAAGTGGGAGTTTGTTAGATATGTGTACCATAGAAGTCAGATTGGCTGACACTTGTAATATACTTCTAAAAAAAAATTATAATTTTAACTATAAATAATAAAATAGATTATTTTCTATCATAGTGTATATTTGAAAGTGTCTGTGATACATCCCTTGAGTTAATGGTAATGATAGTTCATATTTTCAAGAGTTGAAAATTTGAGACATGAATTTTTAATATTAACTCATAAAATGCTTCCGACCGTAGGATCATTATGTGGATGGTGATTGATCCGGAAGGTTGGTATACGATCGCTTCTTTTAGATAGATAAGTCTTGAGTCTATATGGTGTAGAGACATCGGAGTGAGAGTATAGGTACTCATTAGAGAACGAGGACACTAAGTGCGACCATCTTGAGTAGTCATGAGAAAGTCTACCTTCTCGTCGATGACTAACTCGAAGCTACAGTAATGTGCCTGATTCTTTGATCTGAGGTGCTTCGACAGTTCACCTTGAGAGTGTTATAATTTGACTACACCATAACTCGATCTCCTAGCCATTCGAAATTCCGAGGTATATGTTGGCTATAGCATGTTCATTATAGGAATTGGATTACACCAATAGGAGATCTATCTACCTCGGTAGATGAGGAGCAGCCCTATGATGATCATGAGAATTAAGTCTATAAGCCTATGGCCATGACAGAGTGAAATAATAGAAAGAGTTTCTATTAGGGTTTTCATATTGGATTTGAATCAAATGATTAATTTATATGACAAAAATTAGAGTTTGATGAGATCATCTTAACCCTAATTCGGTTGGGGCTTAAGATAGAGGAACTTAATCATACAGATAACTGCATCGAGTGGTTCGCTTTCTGTTCTGATGGATTACTACCATATGCTGCTAGGTGTCACTAATGGATTTTTGGAGCAATTAGAATGATTTGGATGATCGATCATACTAGTTGTCTGAATCAGAAAAGTTCTGATCCATCGAAAAATATTTCGATGATATCGATGATAGAGATCACAACATATCCCATTACCATACGGAACTAAATCTAGCTGGATCATACAAATAAGGGTTTGGATCTGGATATCATCAATTGGATTAATCCAGTTTAGTTGATTTGAATAAGATTTAGTTAGGTTCAAAAAAATCATGCTAGCACACGGTTGAGCCTAATGTTCTTTTTTTACAATCATTAAAGCTTGTCTCGACCGAGCCAAATGTGTTTGAGCTCACTCGAAACCTTTACTTGATCTGACTGAAGCTTGTCTAGGTTAGAAAAGGGTTGTCTTAATTTATGAGATAAATTTGAGACAACACCTATCATTTTTCGTTACCTGCTAAATCTTGTCTTCGGACATTGGTCAAATATTGATCCTGAATACTTAGACATTTGCCTATGTGTCATGCACCCATAGAAGAGTACCTGGGAATTTGTCCCCTGCTAAAAAGCAGATAGAAAGGAGGCGCATGCCTAGGGATGTGTGTGCCCCATGAGGATAAAAGATGGAGTCCCATACAAATGGGACTCCAGGTTGCTTCAGGGGATTAAACTGTATGGCGTCAAAAAGTCTTATTTGACCCAGTCTTAGTGCCACCTAAGGAGAGTTTTGAGGGTCTCTCATCTGATTGGATCAGATGATGTCATCCTATCAATCAGATTTAGATCTGATTGCACAAAGGGCCATGATTGGCCAGGATGATGTGGCACTGCATGGCGTAGTAGGGTCTATATAAACCCTGTCTATGCCTAGAATTCAATTCTTCTATATTTAGCCAATGCCACATAGCCCCTCTCCCTCCTTCTCCATGCCACCCTCTAGTCCTCTGTCTCTTCTCCACGTCCAATGGCTTTTGGGCATGAACAAGGTGTGATCCAAGCAAGTGAAAGATGCCAGAAAAGGAAGATGGCAACACTACTGCAAGAGATAACTACTGCTTTTCAAAAATAGTTTTGAAGATCTTCAAGATCAGATCTAGATATGATTTTTGGAGGATTGGTTGAGAAGATCTTCAGATCCTGTCCGAGTGGATATCGATAGAGGCCAGGCACTTGCGTGGCTACATCCAGAACCTCTGGCAAACATCGAGATCATCATAAGATAATTGGATTACCCAAAATAAAGATATAATTAAATTAGATTTAATTTTTATTTTTATTATCAGATCAATAAGATTAGACCTAAGGAGTCTTAGATCTGATTAGAATCTTAGAGAAAAATTTTTTGA
Source organism: Cocos nucifera (assembly GCA_006176705.1). Classification (NCBI taxonomy): domain Eukaryota; kingdom Viridiplantae; phylum Streptophyta; class Magnoliopsida; order Arecales; family Arecaceae; genus Cocos; species Cocos nucifera. The sequence goes on along the minus strand of QRFJ01002971.1, from coordinate 109,030 downwards.
AATATCCCTTTTGATCCAATCAGATCTGAACGAACCTGATTCAGAAAATAAGTTTTTTCCTTCAATAGATTAGTTTCTCTAGCCTTAAGTACCTTATTTCTACATCTCGAAGGGCTTGACTAATGTAATAGACTAGTTATTGAATCCTATTTTCCTCGCGGACCAGCACAGCACTTTTTGTGATAAGTGAGATGGCCAAATATAAGTAAAGCTCCTTATTAGGTTCCGACTTACCAAGGAGTAGTGCAGAGCCGAGGTAGCTTTTTAGTTCTTCAAAAGCTCACTGGCATTTTTTAATCCACTAAAAATTCTTTGATTGCTTGACGACCTGGAAGAAGGGAATTTAGCATTTAGCTGATCTGAGGACAACCAGCTTAGTGCTGCCACTTTTTCGATGAGGTGCTGGACCTCCTTTATGGTCCTTAGTGGGTTTATCTCTTGCATAACTCAAATTTTTTCTAGGTTCATCTTTGTTCCTTGGCTCAATACTATAAATCCCAGAAATTTTTTTGAAGTAACTCCAAAGGCACACTTTGTTGGATTTAACTTCACCTGGTACTTTCGAAGAGTGGTAAAGGCTTCTCCAAGGTCATCAATATGGGTCTTCAAGGATTTGTTTTTAACGAGCATGTCATTCACATAGACTTCTAGGTTCTGCTTGATCTGATCTTTGAAAACTTTATTCATGGGACGTTGATAGCTTTGATAGGAAATGTGTCCCAAATTCAATCGTTTAGCTTATAAATGATTGAGATCATTCTTGTAAATGTATATGAATCATTCATTAATAAAAAATTAGTATATTTCATCATAAGATTGTACATCTTCTTTAATTGAATTTCATATGATGAAAGTTTCTAGAACTACTTCTAAAGCGATAAAAAAGAATTTATCATGTAGTTCTTAAACTTGTTTATGATGATACATTATTAATAAGGATGATTATTCTATCAAGTATAGGTCATTGTGTGTCATATGGATTGGTTGTCCTCTTAACCAAGGAGTGTGTTGATATTGGTATGACATATACATTGAATATTGATTTGCATTGAATGTGATCATTTTGGTGCACTCTACTATCGAGAGTATTATCCAAGAGGATATGGGTATAAGTATCCCTCTGATCTGAGATTATTATGGTGACTTACAAGCAACCCACTTTACTTTGGTATTAAAGTATTTGAATTTTTAATTTAGTGATGGAAGATTTTTAGGTGTAGTTAAGTATTTGTTAAGTCAGTGCGTGAGTCAAGATAGAATTGATGACTCTAAATAAAATTGAAGAAAATATCTCAATGTATTTTAATTTAGCAAAATCTTGGCCAGGATAGTCCTTCTAAGGAGTCACATAATTGAGTAGATTGAGAAACTATAAGGATTATTGATCAAGAGTTGACAATAACTCTGATGTTTTTCTAAGCATTATTGATCAAAAAGATGAATTATATGGTAACTATATACCAATAGGTTATGGATGTTGTTTTGCTATATTTGACTCTATTCGATCATCGGATATTATTGCTAGATGGTCACTTCAATTGGTATAGAAAGCTTGTTTTTGTGCTATCGGCTTAGTATTCGAACCTATGGGGGCACACATATAAAAATTTTGATCCGATCAGATAGCTGAGCAATGATTATGAATCATTGAAAGATTTAATTATCAATATGATTGATAATTAATATAATATAATTAATTAAAGAAAGGTTAATTAATAATTGAATTGTTAATTGACTCAATTTGATTGAGTTATGAGGATTAGATCAAGACTAATTGAATTGGATTCAATTAGGTTTGATTCGATTAGATTATTGGATGATCTAATTGCTAAGAAGGATGAGATTCTAATTTGATCAAATCCTGGACTCAATTAATCCTTGATTTGATCAAGAGATTAAGAGTCTAATTTGATTAGGTCAACTTATGTTTGGGTTTGATCAAATGAGATTTGATTAAGAGCCAAATTAGATGAGAAATAAAGAGTCCAAAACTTAGACTACATCCTCCTTTGTGCCTAAACCTAGTTGCCGCCCCCTATTCTCCATGCATAAAGGATTTGTGTGTGTGAAACCTGGATGCCCAGCCCTCTTGCTGCCCATTCTTTGTTAGGGTTTGAGTTTTGGGAAGTTTTAATTCAAAAAGATTTTGAATTAGCCTTTGTTCCAATCTCCAACTCTATATTTTAGCCTCTATTTAAACAATCCTTTGTAAGACAAGGGAAGAATAGAAGTATAGAGAGTTTTTGGGCATGAGAAAACCAAAGAGAGTCTCTGGGCATGAGGCTTGGGGTGGGCTTCCTTGGCATGTGAGATCAAGAGAAAGTTATTCCTCTTTGAGTGAGAGGTTAGGATTTTAGGAAAGAAACAAGGGAAGGTTGTTATTTTATTACAAACCATCCTCTTCTTCCTTTTGTTCAGCCATTAAGAGAGTCATTGCAAGAAGCTAGCACTCTGGGAGTTGATAGATCAGGCTTCATTTGGATATCCTTAGAGGTTGTTCGTGTGCATGGCTGAAGCAACGAACAAAGATCTATAAAAGATTGCGATCTTCTACTCAGGTATGAGATTTGATCTCATATATTTTCTATTTCAAATATTATGTGCATGATATCATATCATAAGTCCTAATAAAGGATGTTTATAGATTAGATCTAATGCATGTTTAGATTAAAAGATTTAATCTAAAATTTTCTGCTATTATATTTTTAAAAAAATTTTAAAAATCATGCATAAAACCCCCACGCTTCTCCAACAGTGGTATCAAAGCATTTGGTTCCTCGTATGATATGATATGCATGCATAGCTATTAAAATCTGAATTTTTGATGCATGAGATGAAGAAAAAACCTAGGATTTCTAGCATGTATTTTAAAATTTTTTTTCAAAATTCTAACATTGGAAGATATAGATTAATCCAATTAATCTATAAAATATGCAAATAAATCCTAGATTTAAGATCTAATGATATAATTAAAGTATGTATATAAATCTAAAAATAAAATAAAATATAAAATAATGGTGTCGATCATATCAACATCAAATAAGAAAAATTAGATCTGATCTAGTCTACAATTGAGATCAAATCTTATTACTTTTTTTGTAGATTTGGATGTCCACTTTATGATCTGAAGCTAAGAATGTCGCTTCAAGCCACAAATGCATTTGGCATTTATGAGAAGTCCACATGAGGTTTCGATCATGATCCGAAATCCAGCAATCTGGAAATCAGCATAGTATGCTAGCACTGTGCTGATCCTTTATCGATGGTTGATGCTGAATCTCTTTCTTTAATTGACTTAAACTCTTCATGGATCAAAGGAGGAGAAGGGAGGATCTGGACCCATGTTCTTCTCTTAAATTGGTGGAAGAAAATCTGAAACACAAACTCTAAAGAAGATCCTTCTTCTTTGGTCCCTTTCCTCTTACCTAGTGTTGGGGGAAAAATCACCCCCGCTGAAGTCTTTGGCCAAAGTCCTTAGCCGCTGACCTTCTTTCCATTGGAATTCATCGATCCCCTCAGCAACAAGATCATACCACAGAACCTCTCAATAGTACATAGGAGTCTGGCGGTACGATCTTGAATAGTGAATTAGAACTATTGTTATGCTAACCTCACCTGCTGACTAAAAATGAATGATAGGTTCAGGGCCTGGTTGCATTCTTTTCAGAAGAACTCTTTCGGTCATGCTTCTTTCGGATGAACTCCTTCAGTCACACTTCTTTCGGACGAATTCCTTCAGTAGTGCTCCTTCCGAACGAACTCCTTCGGTCATGCTCCTTTCAGACGAATTTCTCCAGCAGCACTCCTTACGGACGAACTCCTTCAGTAGCGCTCCTTTCAGTCTTATTCCTTCTTGATCAACTTCTCCAGTCATGCTCCTTCTAGCAGCGCGCCTTTCAGTCGTGAACCTACTTAATCCCTACTATGCTTGTCGATGGGAGCCATCCAAATAAATTTTGTCAAATCATTGATACATAACAACCACTCCATGAAAGATGGAGCGCAGAGCTTCAGATCTCAATTCATGGGGCACCTACTTGCGCGTAGCCCAGGAGGCTTTCAAACTTCTTAAAATCATCAGACATTGCCTTTAACGAACCTCGACTGGTTATAAGTTCATTACATACACCAAAGTCTCCTATCTATGTCAGAACTCTAATAGAGGGATTTTCATTGTCTACAAGTCACGATAAATAACAACTCATCCCTATAACAAACTTCACATGGTCTAAATGGCTCACTACCAGATGGTTACGGCTGTCATCATCAGTTTGTTACATGCTCCGTCTATAAAAAAAATTCTCTAGATATATTTTTCTCTAAGCTCTCTTCTCCTTCCCATCACTTTGCTTCTCTATTTTTTGAGCATTCCATTCCAGTTGGCCGGAGAACTAACTTAAGCATTGGAGGGTCCTGCCAGAGCCATCCACATCTAGTTTGGACTTTATTTTGTAGGTCCCGTCGGTAGTCTCACCTTCCCAACTCCAACTTCCTCTAGCATTCTTACAAATTTCTGCACCAACATGATTGACGTTAGAGGAAGAGAACTCTGAGCTCTTATTCTGAAAGAAGTGCCTAGTCGATCCTATTTGCCCTTTTTTTCTCCTAATCTCTTGAATCTACTTTCGTTTAGTCTCTTTTTGCTTCAAAAATGCTCCCAAAGAAGACAACTACTCGACGATCCACCACCTTCACTATCAAATCTGAGCCAAACCTACCCGCTTCAACACCATCGTTGGCTCCTCAACCTCCTCCACCGATGGTCATGTTGGATTTGGAATAGTTCAACCTACTGATGCAGCAGGTTCGAGGCCTCATTGAAATGGTGCAGGCCATGCAGTAACCCCTGACGGCAGTCCAGCTAGAGAGACCCCAGCTAGAACTCCAAAAACTGGCACCAAGAAGGGCGACTTGAGTTAGTAGACTCGTTACCCCCAAGAAGGAGAAGCAAAGAGCAGGGAGCCTCTACTCTGATCTTGATTTTTTGTCGAAAGAGACCTTCCCCATCTACAGTCGATGGTCCTTTGAGATCCATGGTCGAGATGATGCTCTTGATCAGAATCCTCGATATATGAGTCGATGGATTGAGGAGCTCCGTCATGCCGTCCCGATCCATCATGATGACATCTGCATCGATCCTTTCTTTTCTGCTAAGATTATGCAGGAACCCATTCCGTCGAACTTCAAGCTCTCCCAATTCGAGACTTATGACGAGGCCTTTGATCCAGTTGACCATCTTGAGACCTTTCGGATGATAATGCTGCTCCATGGCGCACTAGACATCATTCTATGCTGAGCTTTTTCATTTGTCCTAAAGGGAGCAGTAAGAAATTTATACTTAAACTTTAAGTCAGGTACAATCTTTTTTTTTTTGACCAAATGAGCTATCAATTCATGGCTTATTTCATAAGCAGCCAACATCCAAGATGAGGTTCGGACTCCCTCATCAATATATAGTAGAAAGAAGGGGATTCCATTCGAGCTTATGTCAATTGCTTCAACACTGCTACACTGGATGTTTGAAACTTGGACCAGTCTATAGCCATAGCCGCATTGAAAGATGGTCTTCAGAAGAATGATCTTCTTTTCTTTCTGAAAAGAAAGTACCTCAAAAATTTTGCTGACATGTTGGCTTGGGCCGAAGGTTATGCCCGGGCAAAGGAGGCCTTCAGATTAAAGGATGATGAGGCCGTAAGAGAGCAGCAGGTAGATGAATCTAGTAAGCTCGCATCTGAAAGCAAGATGAGTGGAGCTCGGCCATGCTCCTAAACTCCTTTCAAGCATAGACAAGTCCAAACTCCTCGAGCATGTCGATAGAGAAGTCTAGATTGAAGGACCCGACGAAACTTTCCTCCCAGAAGGTTCAATAACTACGCTCGCTTGAACGCCTTAAAAATCTAGGTGCTGATAGAGATAAGGGAACAACTATCAAGATCGGAGAGAATACGAACTCATTCGGCCAAGCATAAGTCCAACAAGTATTGTCTCTACCATTATGACCATGGTTATGATACTGAAGAATACATCTAGCTTTAGGATGAGATCGAGGTACTAATTAGAAGAAGTCGGCCGGATCGATTTATCGGGCATCAATTAGAGAGGAGAAGATCGTCCAAGAGCCCCACACAGCCTAAACCATCTTGGTAGGATGAGCTACAAGAAGATCAGCCTCCCTTTGGAATCATCAACACCATCATTGGGGGACATCAGCGAGGGGAAGCCAGTGCGTCAGTGAAGTCAGCAAAGAAATAGCAGACTGAAGAGCCCATCTCTTTTATTGAAGAAGATGCCCAGGGAGTTCAGCTTTTGCATAATGACGTGGTTGTAGTCACTTTAAATATCACTGATTATGATGTACGCTTCATTTTAATTGATAATGAAAGCTTTGTTGATGTCTTTTTTATGATGCTTTTTCTAAAATATCTATACCTGATAGCAGAATGGGATCGATGAATTCACCACTAGTAGGATTCACAGGTGATACAGTGCCAGTGGAAGGTGTTGCTCCAAGAATTGATTTTGATGATTACAAAGTATTTGAGAGGGTTACTAATAAATTTAGCTTAAAAATCTTTTTTTGTATTTCAGGAGCAAAATCATAATTTTATCAAGTTTTGATTTGAGAGCCTCAAGAGTAAGTATAGAAGATTTTTGATCTTTTGGAGGTAGTCCCATGCATATTTTGAAAGAAAATCAAGTTTGAAGCAAAAGGATCGACTCTTAGGTCATCTCCTGCTGAAACGGGCTATTTGGCATGCTGTCTCTGTGCCAAGGATCAACCCCAGGATCGATCTCTACTATTCCAAAAGTCAAAAATATTGAACAGCTATTTTTCTGGATTCTATCTTAGAGGTTGACCTCGAGGTCAACCCCTGTGCCAGAGGTCGACCCATGAGTCAACCCCTATGATGAAAATCTTCTGCAATGGCTAGTTTCATCCTATTTTGATAGCTTTTAAAGATTTTTTTAAAATCTCCAATGGCTACAAATCTTGCCCAGGATTCTCTTCTCCATCCATTGAAGATTTAAAAAGCTATAAAAAGAAAAAAATATAAGAGATTTCATGAATTCAATTCAGTCCTAGGCAAAAGTCATTTTCAAGCAAAGAAGCTTTTATTTCAAGTTCATCAACCTCTTAATAGCTCATTCAAGTCTCTAATAATCTTGAGGGTAATCAAAAAAGCTTCCTCCATGATTGTGAAAAGCATTTTTAAGATTTTATTTGCTTATTAAGGGAGCTAAACTTGTATTTGATTGTCATTAACTCTTATATTCTGCTTTATTATTTTGATTTAAGTTTTGGGAGTTCCAAAACTTGGAAAAGATTGATCCAAACCTTAAATCAGAGTGTGTAGGGTTGGATTGTACCTGAGAAATAAGTGTGCTAACTTGAGATAGCTAGGGTCGGAGGTATCGACATTGTATTCTGGTTGAATATGTTTAGTGGTTTTGAATTCTCAAGTAAGAGCTTAGGGAGTGGATGTAGGTGCAAGAAAAGCACCGAACCACTATAAATATTTATTATTTATGGTGTGCTTGCTTTTTGTTTTCTTAGTTTATTAAAATTTTGCTTTCTAATCTTTTATATATTTATCCAACCTAAATTGCTTCACACACACTACTTGCATATCATCATTCAATATTACAACTTTAAATTAGCATTAAAATTTTAAAAATTTAATTCATCCTCTCCTCTTGGGTTGCATAGCTAGGCAACAAGTGGTATTAGAGTTCGGTGCTCTAGCCCTACTTTGATTTAACCATTAAAGAGCCAAAGATCCATGACAACTTAAGTTAGTATTTCTCTATCCAAGGGGCATTCCATAAATCGACCTTCACTTTTCAATGGATCAAACTATATCTATTGAAAAGCTCTGATGAGAATATTCATACAAGCACTTGACTATGATATATGGAGTATCATAGTTAATGGACCACACATCCGCTAAGATAATTGATGGTGTGGAATCAACCAAATCCAAAAAAAATGGGATGAGGTTGATAAGAAAAAGGCTCAACTCAATGCAAGAGTCATGAATATTTTATATTGTGCTTTAGATGCTAACGAATTTAATCGCATTTCATCATGCATATCGGCTAAGAAATATGGGATAGATTAGAAGTAACTCATGAAGACACTAATCAAGTTAAGGAGTCAAAAATTAACATGCTTGTGCACAAATATGAACTTTCAAAATGGAGTATGATGAGTCAATAACTGAAATATTTACTAGATTTATGGATATTATAAATGATCTTAAAAGTCTTGGCAAGTCTTATTCTAAGAGTAACCTTATGAGGAAGATTCTTAGATTTTTGCCAAGGACATGGGAGGCCAAAGTGACTGTAAGCCAAAGATCTGAATATTTTATCCTTGGAGGAGCTTCTAGGATCACTAGTGATGCATGAGCATGAAACAACATCAAGAAGAAGATGTTAGAAAAAAGAAGATAATGACTCTTAAATCCACCACTCAACAAGATGAGGAATCCGATGAAACGGAAGATAAAGAACAAGATAAAGAAATAGCCCTCATCACAAGAAAGTTCAAGAGATTTTTGAAGAGAAAATAAGAAATGAGGAAGAGGCTACCTACCAAAAGGGAGCATAGCAAGAAAAAGGATAGGAAGCAGCCTCTTATTTACTATGAATGTAAGAAGTCAAGGCACTTTAGTTCTGAATGTCCTCAACTTAAAAAGATTTTCAAGAAATACAAGAAAAAGGCTATGGTGGTAACATAGAGTGACAGTGACGACTCAAGCTCCGAAGAGAAAGATGCTCATGAACAAGCCAACCTATGCCTTATGGCACATGAAAATGAGGTGTGTCTTGCATCCAAAGGAGAAAATCGAAGATGATATCTTGATAGCGGATGCTCAGGATACATGAGCAGTGATGAGTCCCAATTCATCACACTTGATGGTAAAAGTGGAGGAATAATCACATTTGAAGATAATGGCAAAGAAAAGATTATCGGTATAGGGAACATTGGTATCACTCCCTCTAAGTATATTGAAAATATTTTATTAGTAGATGGTTTGAAACACAATCTTTTAAGCATTAGTCAACTTTGTGACAAGGGTTACAAAGTTATTTTTGAATTTTTATTATGCATAGTAACTAGTCCCAATGATGATGGCTTTAAATTTGTTGGACATAGACATGGTAATATTTATATGGTAGATTTGAATGATCTTTTTATGATAAACATGCAATGTCTAGTAGCTATGAATACTAAAATTAATGAGACTAATTGGCTTTGGCACCGTAGGCTTGCATACATTAGTATGCATTCGCTTTCAAAGCTTATCAAAAAGGAATTAGTTATCGGTTTACCAAAAATAAACTTTGAAAAAGATAAAATTTATGATGCATGCCAACTAGGTAAATAAACTAGAGTTTCATTTAAATCTAAGAATATTGTTTCAACTTCTAGGTCATTGAAACTATTGCACATGGATTTGTTTGATCCTACAAGAACAACAAGCTTAGGTGAAAAATATTATGGTTTTGTAATTATCGATGACTACTCACATTTTACATGAATTTTCTTTTTGGCACACAAAGATGAAACTTTTCATGTTTTCTCAAAGTTTAATCAAAAAGTTATAAATGAAAAAGAGTTTTTAATTCAAAGCATTCGAAGTGATCATGGAACCGACTTTAAAAATCAAGACTTTAAAAAATTTTGTGATAAAAAAAAATAAGTCATAATTTTTCAGCACCTAGGACCTCCCAACAAAATGGGATGATAGAAAGGAAAAATAGAACTCTAGAAGAAATGACCCATACCATGCTATATGAAAGCAACCTCCCAAGATACTTTTGGACGGAAGTAATTAATATGACATGTTACATCTTAAACCATGCCCTAATCAGACCAATTTTAAAGAAAATATATTATGAGCTTTGGAAAGGTAGAAAATCTAACATTGCATATTTTCATATTTTTGGTTGTCAATGTTTTATTTTGAACAATGATAAGGAAAAACTAAGTAAATTTGATGCAAAATCTAATGAATCTATTTTTCTTGATTATTCCTCCTCTAGTAAAGCTTTTAGAGTTTTTAACAAAAGAACTTTAGTTGTAGAGGGGTCAATACACGTTGTCTTTAATGAGACTAATGATCTTCCATCAAGAAAGAGTGAGGGTATTGATAATATAGATCTCCTTATAGAAGGGATGAAGGAGATCACGTAAAAGGATTCAACAATTCAAAATGAAGAGGATCATAAAGACAAACAAGAAAATAAAAGTGAAGGACAATAAGAACAACCTCAAGGTACAAATGATCTTCCAAAGGAATGGAGGTATGTTCACAATCATCCCAAAGAACTAATTATTGGTGATCCTACGCATGGGGTAAGAACTCGCTTTTCACTTAGAAATGCATATAATCATTTTGCTTCTATTTTTCATTTTGAATCTAAAATCATAGATAAAGCTGAAAAAAATTATAATTTGATAAATGCAATGCAAGAGGAACATAATTAACTCGAAAGAAATAATGTATGGACCTTAGTATCAAGACCTAAAAATCATCCAATAATTGGCACAAAATGGATATATAGAAATAAATTGGATGAAAATGAAAATGTAATTAGAAATAAAGCAAGATTAGTTGCAAAGAATTATAATCAAAAAGAGGGAATTGATTTTGATGAGACCTTTGCACCTGTTGCTAGACTAAAAGCAATTAGACTTTTACTCGCTTATGCATTTTTTATGAATTTTAAATTATTTTCAATGGATGTTAAAAGTGCTTTTCTAAATGAATATATTGCCGAAGAAGTTTATGTAGAACAACCTTTTGATTTTGAAAATCATGCATTTTTTAATCATATTTTCAAATTAAACATAACATTATATGGTTTAAAACAAGCACCTAGGGCTTGGTATGAAAGATTAAGTAAATTTTTGTTTAATAATGGATTTTCAAGAAGAAATGTAGATGCAACCCTTTTCATTAAAAGAGATCATGATGACATCTTAGTAATACAAATATATGTTGATGATATTATATTTGGATCTACTAATAAAATGTTATGTCAAGATTTTACTAAGCTCATGTAGAAAAAGTTCGAGATGAGCATGATGGGTGAACTAACGTTCTTCCTCGGACTTCAAATCAAACAAATAAAGGAAGGGATCTCCATCATCCAAAGCAAGTACACAAGAGAGCTACTTAAAAGATTTGAGATGGAGAGCTCCAAAGCCATTGGTACCTCCATGAGTCCATCATGTAAGCCCGACAAGGATGAAGGAGGTAAAAGTATTGATACAAAGATTTATAGAGGCATGATAGGTTCGTTATTATATTTAATTGCTAGTAGATCAGATATCATGTTTAGTATTTATTTATGTGCATGACTTCAATCTAATTCAAAAGAATCATATTTAAATATTATAAAAAAATATTTAAATACCTAAAAGAAACTCAATCCATAGGTTTATGGTACTCTAAGAATTCATCAATCGATTTAATTGGATATTTAGATGCAGACTTTACTGGATGTAGATTAGATAGAAAAAATACTAGTAGAACTTGCCAATTTTTAGGAGTTAATCTCTTATTTTAGCAAGAAGTAAAATTCGATAACATTGTCTACGGTCGAGGCCGAATACATTAGGGCCGGAAGTTGTTGTGCACAAATTATGTGGATTAAGCAACAACTTGAGGACTTTGGCATCAAACTAAATAAAACTTCTATAAGATGTGATAATACTAATGCCATAAATCTATTTAAGAATCCAATCCAACACTCTAGGTCAAAACACATTGAAATAAGATATCATTTCATAAGAGAGCATGTTCAAAATAATGACATAATTCTTGATTATGTTTGTACCAAAAAATAATTGGCTGATATTTCTACTAAGACCTTGAGTGAAGATAAATTTTATGAAATTAGAAGAGAATTGAGAATTCTAGATTCTTTTGCTTAAATATCCTTCTTTTGATCCCAACTTATCCTCTGCTAATATTTTTGGATCAATCCTTGAGATTTAATTTCATTGCTTTAAGTTAAAAATTGTCCATCCTTCTTGTCTTTTTCTTGACTATAAGAAGAAAAATTATTTTTGAACTTAATAAAAAAAATCATGGATAAACAATTGTACTTTACTTGTCTCATAGATTTATTTATGCATTCTAATGATTTTGATTATTTGATTCATTTTAAACAACTATTTATATTTTATATATTTTGATCATATTATTATTTTTTTTAAAAATTAATTAGTATCAAGAAATTATTTTGATCTTAAAAGAGGATTATTGATGAATATTCATGCATTATTCAGATTAATTAATTTTAAAAAATAAATTTGAGAAAATATTCCTTTTAAGTCTTTTGATATTGATGTCAAGCAAAATATTTCAAAGAAGCTATTAAAATCAAATATTCAAAGAGGACTTTAGTTTTTAATCAATTGATATCAAACAGCTTAACATTTGTCTTATATTTTACTGATCTTAAAATATATATAATAATAAAAAAAAAGAAAAGATGTTCCTTGAAAAATTGAATATATCTTATAATTTGCTTTGAATGATCTATTTAAAATCTTTAATCTTAAAATATTCAATCTCTCTTGAATCTTTGAAGTTTAAAATAATTTTGTTTAATACATTTATTTTATTCGAAAAGGGGGAGATATCTTTTTAATCCATATTATTCATAAATAAAATTAAAAAAATTGATATTTATTCTAAACTTATTGTATTCTTTTAGAATAGGAAAGAAAAGCTAAAAGGTAAATTTATCCAATAATAATTGTAAAAAAGAGGGGGAGAAAATATTATGTGATGAATTTTCTAGTATTTACTATTAAAAAATAATGAAAAAGATGTTTGTTTGTTAAATATTATCTAGTTAGCCTTGACTGAATATTCTAATTAATTTGAGTTAAGGACTGTAAACTTTGATTGTTTTACGACCTTTTAACTTAATCCTTCATGTAATTATTCAATTTAAATTCAATTAATTTGATTGCCAAATCATTTTTGATAACTAATTGGAGTTAAAACTAATTTGAAATATATTCTCACTCTAAATAAATTAATTTTGATACATATTTCTAATTTTGAAACTCATTTAAAAATATGAATATAATACGGAATTTTTAATGTGTCTTTAGAAATCTTTATAAAATTATTTTTGCTCTGATACTATCTTTGTTTTGCTCAATACATTTCTGATATATATTTTTTTCAAGCTTAATTGACTGAAATTGATTTAAGAAAAGAAAAGAATGAATAATGAATTAAATGTTGTGCTTGATTTCACTATTCAAATATTTGAAAAGCTCTAATCCTCTTAAAGCTTAAAAGTACATACTTGAAAATCTGTTCGAAGAATCATATTCATTCAAAAAGAAAGAGAGCCTTTGATATTTGAGTTTAAGCTTATTTTTTATGAAAAAAAAAATTAAATGATAAGCTTTTAAAGGAGAGATGATTCATTTGGTTTAATTCAATATTTTAAATTTTTGATTTAATTTTTTGAATTTGATACATCTGTCATTTGACACACTCCATCACATCTCTGATTTCTTATCTGATTCAGATGCTTTCAGCCATGATCTTTAGTAGATCTAGTTTAGTCATCTTTGTATTAGGTTATGATCTAGAATCTCTTAATTATTTTTCTGAGTTATTGATCAAGTTATGGTTGGTTATATTTTTTTTGGATCTAACTTATGGCATTGGTATTATTGGCTGTTTGGGTCATGGATAGTTGTATCCATGAATTTTGTATATTTTAATGGCCTAACTCTCATAAATCCTTTTTGATATCTTTAGTACTTATATATTTTGATGACTTGATGTTATGATTATTGTGTGTGGAATGATAATCATTTGGATGTAAATATATGTATATAAATATGATGATGTCATTTGAATGATGTGAAATGTAATCTTTGTGAATTGGCTAAAATTTCATTATGATATACTGAAAACATTGTGTTGTAAATAAACAAATTGAAAGTTTTGTTATAAACTCTTGTTCCAATAGGAAAACATAAGAAATAAATTAAGGAGGCTTTTTCTTTTTGAATTTTAAAATTTCTTAAGATCTTATTTGATGATGTCAAAAAAGGGGAGTAGAGTAAACAAAATTAGGCTATAAGCAAAATTGAAGTAAAATTGACAAAAGAAATAAGTAAGTCAAACTCTTTGGCAAATAATTTGAATGTCTAACCATGGGTAATCTTCAAACTGTTCTTTATGCAATATTTATCAAATAACTGAATATGATATTCTAGTAAGTGATGTAGGTTTCTACACGTTTTATTTTTGATTATGCTTAAATATTTTGTCATCATCAAAAAAAGAGGAGATTGTTGCTCCAAGAATTGATTTTGATGATTTTAAGGCATTTGAGAGGATTACTAATGAATTTAGCTTGGAAAATGACTCTTTATATTTCAGGAGCAAAATCATAATTTTATCAATTTTTGATAAGAGTCTTAAGAGGAAGTATAGAAGATTTTTGATCCTTTGGAGATAGTTCCATGATTTTTGGATGGATATTTTGGAAGAAAATGAAGTTTGAAGCAAAAGCGTCGACCCCTAGGTCATCCTCTGCTGAAACAAGCTGTTTGGCATGCTGTCTCTATGCCAAGAGTTGATCCTAGGATCGACCTCTGCTGTTCTGAAGGTCAAAAATAGAAAACATCTATTTTTTTGGATTCTATCTCAGAGGTCGACCCCTGTGCCAGAGGTCGATCCATGAGTTGACCTTTTGATGGAAATCTTATGCAACGACTAGTTTTAGCCCATTTTGGCAGCTTTTAATGATTTCTTTAAGGCCTCCAATGGCTACAAATCTTGCCTAAGATTCTCTCTTCCATTCATTGAAGATTTAAAAGACTATAAAAAGGAAAAAACATATGAGATTTCATGAATTCAGTTCAGCCCTAAGCAAAAGTCATCTTCAAGCAAAGAAGCTTTCGTTTCAAATTCATCAACCTCTTAAGAGCTCATTCAAATCTCCAATAACCTTGAGAGAAATCAGAAAAGCTTCCTCCATGATTGTGAAAAATATTTTTAAGGTTTTATTTGCTTATTAAGGGAGCTAAATTTGTATTTGATTATCATTAACTCTTATACTTTGCTTTATTATTTTGATTTAAGTTTTGGGAGTTCCAAAACTTGAGAAAAGTTGATCCGAGCCTTAAATCGGAGGGTGTAGGATTGGCTTGTAACCAAAAAATAAGTGTGCTAGCTTGGGATAGTTACGGTCGGAGGTACCGATATTGTATTCTAATTAAATACATTTGGTGGTTTTGAATTCTCAAGGAGCTTAGGGAGTGGATGTAGGTGCAAGAAAAATACCGAACCACTATAAATCTTTATTGTTTATGGTGTGCTTGTTGTCTTTCTTTTCTTAGTTTATTAAATTCTTGCCTTCTAATATTTTATATATTTATCCAACCTAAATTGCTTCATACACACTACTTGCATATCATCATTCAATCTTAACAATTTTAAATTAGCACTAAAATTTTAAAAACCCAATTCATCCTTCCCTCTTGGATTGCATAGCTGGCAATAGAAGGATTCCCTATGGTAGCAGGGTGATACCCAAAGCAATCTAGAGCTTAAGTTGATTTTTTAGGGGTAAAAGCCCCTTCTGCCTATAATGCGATCGTTGGCCGACCTGGTTTGAATGCACTTCGAACTGTGGTTTCAACTTACCATCTGAAAGTAATGTTCCCAACGAAGCATGGGATCGTGGAGGTCAGAGAAGATCAGGAACTAGCTTAGCACTGCTATAATATTGCCTTACAAGGGAGAAGGTCAGCAGATCCTTGTCTAATGGATGGGCTTGATGCTTGTAATGATTTATCTGAAGAAAGAGGAGAGCCCATCGATGATCTTGTAGAAATTTCTTTGAATGATGGAAATAAAGAACATACCGTGAAGATTGGCTCAAATCTGGAAGGAGAAGTTAGAAAGCAGCTCATCATATTCTTGAAAAGGAATGCTGATGTTTTCACTTGGGTGCCCACAGATATGCTCGGGATCGATGCAGAGGTCATGGAACACTGCTTGGGGGTGGATCTAAAGCATCGACTAGTGAAGCCGAAAAAATGGAGTTTTGTGCCAGAGAGTTAGAGGCTATAATAGATGAGGTCGACAAGCTCTTTAAGGTAGGATTTATTTGGAAAGTGCTTTATCCAGACTGGATTACAAATATTGTTCTTGTTAAAAAAGCAAATGGTAAGTGGAGGATATGCATAGACTTCACAGACTTAAACAAAGTTTATCCAAAAGATTGCTATCCTCTACTCAGGATTGACCAATTGGTGGATGCAACTTTGGGCCATGAACTCCTCACCTTTGTGGATGTCTTCTCTAGCTATAACCAAATTCGGATGGCACTAGAGAATGAGAAGAAGACTGCTTTCAATACTGACCATGATCTTTATTGTTACAGGGACATGTTCTTTGAGCTTATAAATGTAGGTGCAACTTATCAGTGCTTGGTAAATAAGATCTTCAAGAAGTAGATCGATCGTAATATGGAGGTCTATGTAGACGACATGCTGGTCAAAAGCCGATCTTCATCAAATTATATTACCGATCTTAAGGAGACTTTCAGCACCCTTCAAAACTGCAAAATGAAGTTGAATCCTACAAAATATGCTTTCGAAGTAACCTCGGAGAAGTTCTTGGGATTCATGATATCGAGCCATGGCATTGAAGCCAATCTAAAGAAGATCAAAGCCATTCAGGAAATGACTGCACTAAAAATAATAAAAGAAGTTCAACGCCTCACAGATAAGGTAGCGGTCCTAAATCGTTTCGTTTCAAAGTCAGTGGAGCACTGCATGCCCTTCTTTCAAGTACTCAAATAGCCTAAGAACTTCAACTGGACTCCTGAGTGCCAATAGGCTCTTGAAGAATTAAAGAACTATCTCAATGCGCCTTTACTTCTAGCCAAACCAAAATTTGGAGAAGGGCTGTTCTTGTACCTCGCTGTGTCCTCCGCAGCAATTGGAGCCGTGCTGATCAAGGAAGAAGCTAAAATCTAGAAGTTGATCTACTATATAAGCAGAGTCTTGAGGGATGCAAAAATAAGGTACACCCAATTAGAAAAACTAATTTATGCCTTATTGATTGTAACCAGGAAGCTCTGACCTTACTTTCAGGGGCACACCATTACTTTTCTTACCGATCAACCCATTAAGACAGTTCTCCACCGACCTGACATCTCTGAAAGATTGGCAAAATGGGCAATTGAGTTGACTAAATTTGATATTCATTTTCAACCTCGACCAGCCATTAAAGCTCAAATATTGGCCAATTTTATAGTAGAATGCACCATTCCGGATGCAACTGAACTAGAGCACCAAGAAGTCCTTATCCCTAGCTTTCCTAAAGAAAAAGGCTGATCTCCTTAAAAACTTCTGGGCATTATATGTGGATGGTTCATCTAATGCTTCTAGAGTAAGAAGTTGTAGCGGAATATATGTTACGCTTCGACTTTCCCAAAACTAACAATGGAGCAGAGTATGAAGCCCTACTTGCAAGACTCAGAATAGTCAAAGAGCTGGAAGTAGAACATCTGAAGATTTACAATGACTCCCAACTGGTTGTGGGGCAAGTCAGTGATAATTATGAAGCTCGTGTGGAAAGCATGAAGAAGTACTTGAAAAAGATAAGGATCTTGATCTCAGCTTTAATAATTTTGATATCCAGTGAATCCCCAGGGTGGAGAATACTAGAGCTGACCTCCTCTCTAAGCTAGCTATCTTAGCCCCAAATGAGCTACTAAAAGAAGTCCTTTTCGAAGTCCTACAGCATCCAAGTTCAAAAGAGCCTCAGGTAATAATGCAAATTGATCATGAGCCCAGTTGGATCGATCCATTGATTGCTTATCTCAGGGATGAAATTCTTCTCAGAGACCATAAAGAAGCTCGAAAGTTAAGAAATCAAGCTTTCTGCTATATTTTATATGAAAATAAGCTGTACAAGAGGTCGTACTTCCTACCACTCAAATATCTTTGACTTTTGGAAGCTGACTGTCTTGAGGGAAGTTCATGAAGGAATTTATTGAAATCATTTGGGGGTGAGGTCTTTATCATATAAATTGCTCTGTCAGAGATATTATTGGCCAACAATGCACCAAGATGTGATGAATTATGTGAGAAAATATGATAGATGTTAGAAAAATGCGAATATCCAAAGGCAGCCAGCTTCACAACTTACACCATTGGGCGTCCCTTGGCCATTTGCATAATGGGGGATGGATAAACTTAGACCTTTCTCTGTGGCATCTAGAGAACGAAAGTTTCTGCTAGTGGCAGTAGACTATTTCACTAAGTGGGTTGAGGCCAAATCTCTGGCGAAGATCATTGAAGCCAAAGTGCAGGACTTCGTTTGGAAGTTAATTATTTATAGGTTTGGTCTACCTTGGACACTAATCACTAATAATGGGTGTCAATTTGCGGGTGCCAAGTTCGTTGAGTTCTGTGAAGATCTAAACATATCTCACCACTTCACATCAGTAGTTCACCTGCAAGGGAATGATGAGGCAGAAGTAACCAATAGAACTTTGCTATAGGAGATAAAGGCAAGACTTGAGAGGATGAAGGGCACATGGGTAGATGAACTCTATCATATGCTCTGGGCATACCGAACTATCCAAAGATTGCCTATTGGAGAAACCCCCTTTGCACTAGCCTTCAGAATGGAGGCAGTTATCCCAGTCGAACTCCGGCTTTCTTTAGCGTGGGTCGAGGCCTTCAATGAAGAAAGTAACTCCTAGGATCTTAGAGCAAATCTCGACTTGCTAGAAGAAAAATGAGAAAAAGCTCAAATCTAAACGGTAGCTTACAAGCAAAGAATAGTCCGCTACTACAACTCTAGGGTCAGAAGCAAAACATTTAGAGTAGGAGATCTGGTGCTCCGATGGATGGATATTTTGCAATCTCAAAATCAAGAAAAGCTCGTTCCGAATTGGAAAGGCCCCTATGAAGTTATGGAAATAGTCCAATCGGGGACATTCTATCTAAAGCAGCTCAGAGCACCAGCACTCCCATAATTATGGAACTTGGAGAACTTGAGAATGTATTATCAATAATCTTGCCTCAATAAAGCTTCCTTATTTTCAATACCCTTGTTCTTTGTTGAAAAGTTATACAATGGCAGGGAACGACTTAACCAAACTTCATTCTTAAATAAAGTAGAAGATCTCCAGTTAGTTATCTAAAATAGGAGGGGGGGAGAGGATACAGATGAAGAGCTTTGGTTATTTAAGATAGGAGAAGAGAAGAGTGTTAGATATATGTGCCCCAGAAGCCAAAATTGGCTGACACTTGTAATACACTTCTAGGGACAAAATTATAATTTTGACTATAATCAGTAAAATGGGTTATTTTCTATCACATATGTGTATTTAGTGTCTGTGATGCATCCTTTGAGTTAATGGTAATGATAATTCATATTTTCAAGAGTTGAAAATTTAAGACATGAATAATCATTATTAACTCATAAAGTGCTCCCGACCATAGGATCATCATGAGGATGGTGATTGATCCAGAAGGTTGGTGTACAATTACTTCTTTTTAGTAGATGAGTCTTGAGTCTACGGTGTGGAGACACCGGAGCGAGAGTACAGGTACTCGTTAGAGAACGAGGGCACTGAGCGTGACCACCTCGAGTAGTCATTAGGAAGTCTACCTTCTCGTCAATGACTGACTCGATGCTGCAGTAGTGTGTCTGGTTCTTTGACCTGAGGTGCATCGGCAGTTCACCTTGAGGGTGTTATAGTTTGACTACACCATTACTCGGTCTCCTAGCCATATGGAAATCCTGAGGTGTATGTTGGCTATAGCATGTTCATTGTAGGAACTGGATTGCATCAAGATGGAATCTATCTACCTCGGTGGTAGAGGAGCAGCCCTATGATGATCATGAGAATCAAGTCCAGAGGCCCATGGCCATGGCAGAGTGAAATAATAGAAAGAGTTTCTATTTAGATTTTCACATTGGACTTGAATCGAATGATTACATCATATGACAGAAACTAGGGTTTGACGAGTTCACCTTAACCCTAATCTGATCGGGGCTCAAGATAGAAGAACTTAATCACACAGGTAGCTGCACCAAGAGGTTCGCATTCAGCTCTGATGGGTTGCCACCATATACTGCTAGGTGTCACTGGTGGATTTTGGGAGCAATTAGAATGATTTAGATGATCGATCATTCTAGCTGTTCGAATCAGAAGAGTTCTGATCCATCGAAAGGAGTTTCGATGATGTCGATGATAGAGATCATGACATATCCCATTACCATACAGAACTGAACCTAACTGGGTCACACAAACAAGGGTTTGAATCTGGTGATCATCAATTGAACTGATCCAGTTCAATTGATCTGAATGAGATTCAATTAGGTTCAAGGAAAATCGTGCTAGCACTCGATTGAACCTAACGTTCTTCTTTTACTATCATAAATAAGTTGTCCTGACTGAGCCAAAGGAGTTTGTGCTCAATCAGAGGCCTTCACTATGGTCTGACTGGAGGCCTGTCCAAGGTCAGAAAAGGGTTGTCTTATTTTGTAAGACAATACCTGCCATTTTTGGTCACCTGCCATTTCTTCGTTCCTTTGACTTTGGTCAAAAGTTGACCTTTGACTGGTCAAATGTTGACCATTGACACTTTGACTTTCTGTCCACATGTCATGCACCTATTGGAGAGCTGGTGGGGGCCTTGTCCCCCTGCCAGAACCTGGCAAGGAGGAGGGCGCACGCCACCCTTGGCGTGTGCCCAAGTTGGAGGCGCCCAGGAGTCCCTGTTGGATAGGGACTCCATCTCCTTTTTGGATTCCAATTAGAGTTCTCCTAAGAACCAACTTTGACTGGTCTTAGGTGCCCATCTAAGGAGGAATCCAAGGGACTCTATTCCCACCAATCAGATTTAGATCTGATTTCACAAAGGGTTGTGATTGGTTGGGAAGAAGAGGAGTTGGATCACGCATAGTCTATAAATAAGACCCTGCGCCCAACTCAAAAGGATTGAATCACAATTCCCATGCCCCAAGGCTGCCTCTCCTCTCCTCCTCCATGCCAAGTCCATCTTCTCCCTCTCCTCTCCACGTCCAAAAGTAGTTTTGGGATCCTTGGTTGGTGCAATCCAGATGAGAGAAAGGCGACAGAAAGCTAGAAGGCTGCGCTGCTGCAAAGGACAACTGCTGATCTTCGAAAGGAGTTTTGAAGATCCTCCAAGATCAGATTCCAGATCTAATTTTTGGAGATGTGATAGAGAAGAAGAGGATCTCCAGATCCAGCCTGAGTGGATACCGGTAGAGGCCAGGCACTTGCGTGGCTAGATCCAGAACCTTCCGCTGCTTACAGGATCATCAACGGGTAATAGGATTACCCTACATCAAGGTAAATTAAATTTGATTTAATTTATCTAGATTTTATTTTTATTATTAAAATAATAAGAATTAGATCTAAAATATCCTAGATCTGATTTAGATCAAAGAAAAAAAATTTTTGAAATATATCTCTTGATCCGATCAGATCTGAACGAACCTGGTCCGAAAAATCAGGATTTTCCTTCAACTGGTATCAGAGCCAAGGTTCTAAAAGTATTTAGATCTAATTTTAAATTTATTTTAATTAAAAAATAAGTGATTTTAGATGTCACATGAGATGTGATCAGATCTAAAATTAGAAAAAATTAAAATTAAATGATTTGGATCTAAGATTAGAAAATATGCATGACTAGTTCTAAAATAGAATAGTTCTATAGAATAGTCTTGCATGTTTTTAATTTAATTTGATTAAATCATATTTTAGATCTATTTATTTACTATTTTTTGATATTATAATTATTATAATAACATCTAAAAAATAGTAAATAAAAATTATTTAATTTTAAACATCATATGAGATATGATTGATGCATGTCTAGACTAGTTGTAGAATAGTTCTACATAGTTGTCTAGATTAGAGTTTATTTTGATAAGATCAATTTAAATCTAATTTTTTAGATTATTATGAGATAATTTAGATCTGAAAATATGCATGATTCGATACATGAGATGTATGCAAAATATGCCATGATTAGATCTAATTTGTATATGAGATATATGATATAGATCTAAAACTATTTTGTAGTACTACATGTTCCTGATTAAGGCGTTCCTCTTGGCCGTCCGGTCATAAGAATGAAGAAGGGTTTAAAGGCCCTCTCCTCCCATCCGATGGGGTGTTCTTATGATGTGTAGGGGTGCTGCACGTTCGTCCTTAATCAGAAATCCAAAACTTACTTTCTGCAAAACCCTAGATCCTGAAACCCTAGGATTTATTGTGCATATTTTGTTTATGAACCCTACTTAATTAAGAATTAAGATTATGAAATATTAATTAGGTCTAAAATTGAGAATTTTAGATCTAAGACATATTCATAATACTGGGTTCGGGCTTGGGTAGCTCAATTAGGTCTAAGCGGTTGATCAAACCGAATCAAGAGTTGGTTAGATGGGATCAACAATGCTTAAATTGACCAGCCTAATAGGATTAAGTCTGGGTCAAGATCGAGTCACGATCAAGCAAGACCTAATTAGGCTCAGAGGTTAGAGTCTGGATTGTAGGCTAACCCAATTGGTTCTGGACTCAACAATTTGGTGTCTAAGGTAAGTTTGGCACATACGACCGACTGGATTTTTAATTGGAAGCTACTCGACCTGAATGCATTCTTGTACGAGTTAATGGCATATTCCCTTCCACCGGATCTCACTTACCTGGCCATATCTGTTGACACAGTTCTGATTCTGAGGTGGTCAATAATCCGAGCTAACCCATGCCACTAGGTTAGTCATAATTGTTATGACTATGACAAGTCTAGTTTAATGAGACCTGAATCAATTCTCCCTAAGAAAAGATTAAGTCTGAGGTCTTCCACCATTGTAGATGTGCGGGCCCTTCCCGGGGTTGATTGTTCTCGGCTGGATACAGTGGCTCAGTTGCACCGGAAAAGATGCAACCATGTCTATTAGGCATTGGATGCTATGGGCTGGAGGATGAGTTGGGCTCAATATTTTGGATACGGTGAGAGACTCAATTAGGAATCCAGTCTGTGCAAATGGTGGGTCTGACTTAACTAAGGAGTGGATCAATATTTGGATACGGTGAGATTCATGAATTAGAGACCAAGTTTGGGTGCACCATGATTAGAGAATCATTGAACAAGAGTTGTTCACTCATTGGCTAACCCATCACCAATAACTGTTAGGTGAGGTGATGAGTCAGTTGGTGAGACCGCACCACCCACTAGAAATCATTAATCATGGAGATTTTTGCATCTCTACAGAGGGAGTGTAGGGATCCGAGAAAATAGTGGGAGCTAATTTATTTAAAAATAAAATTTCTAAATAAATTGGTCAAGTCATAATTACAGTATCTAACTAGAATCTTTGACTCTCTACAGGAAAAATGTCTGCGTCCAACCCATTAGCACGTATCCTGGACACACATAGACTGACCGGACCCAATTATAAAGATTGGCTCAGGAACTACAAAATTATTTTGGGTTTCGAGAAGTTAACCCATGTATTGGACCAGGACCCTCCCACCTTACCAGCCCGTCCATCCACTGAACAGAGAGCGTCTCTGGAAAAATGGATAGACGAAGATAATAAGGCCAGATATTACATGTTGGGCTCGATGTCTGATGAGCTCCAGCGCCAACATGAAGATATCGGGACTGCTCGCCAAATGTTGGCTCACCTGCAGGAGATGTTTGGTGAACAGAGTCGCGCAGCCAAAGTATCAAGTCACGAAATGACTTTTTAAGGCTAAGATGCGTGATGGGCAGTCAGTCCAAGATCACTGTCTGATGATGATCAAGGACATGGAAGAGCTTGAGAAGCTCGGTGTGAAGTTAGACTTGGATCTGCAGAATGATATTATTCTGCAATCCTTGACTGATGCATATGGGCAATTCATCATGAATTACCACATGCATAAACTTCAAAATTCCTTGGCCGAATTAATGAATATGCTGGTCACCGCTGAGCTTTCTATGAAAGGTTCTAAAGGCTCAGTTCTTGCTATGGAATGGACTTCTTCCAAAAGAAAGTCTTCTGGAAAGAAAAAGAAGTCTGTGAAAAAGCAGAAGGTGGAAGGATCAAAGAAGAAGAAGGCAGAGCCGAAGAAGAAGGCCGATGTCAAAGGAAAAGTATTTTCCATTGCAACAGCGACGGCCATTGGAAGCGGAACTGCCCTACTTACCTGGCCACCCTGAAGAACAAGAAGGAAGGTCCTTCTGGAGGTATGCTCGTTATTGAGTCTAACCTTACGGTTTCTTCTGCATCCAGTTGGGTGCTTGACTCTGGTTCTAGTGCTCATCTGTGCACTTCCATGCAGGGTCTTGAGGATAGCAGGAGGCTGAGGGATGGAGACATGATCCTACGCATCGGTAATGGAGCAAGAGTTGCTGCAGTAGCCATGGGAACATACCCTCTTCGATTACCATCTGGTTTAGACTTAGTTTTGAAAGACTGTTATTATGTGCCTGCAGCTAGCAGGAATTTGATTTCTGTTTCATGCTTAGCACTAGAAGGCTATGTGATTACCTTCTTTAAGGACCATTGTAACATTCTTTATGAAAGAAATAAAATTGCAAATGGTTTTCTTATTAACGGTCTTTATCAGCTACATATTGATGTACCTGTTCTAACTATCGAGCAAAACGTGAATGCCAAACGACCTAGGGATAGTCCAAATGATAGATATCTATGGCACCTGAGATTAGGTCATATAGCAGAAGATAGGATCAACAAATTGGAGAAAAATTGGCTATTGAGTCCATTGACTTTCGAGTCATATCCAACTTGTGAATCTTGTCTTCAAGGCAAAATGACTAAACTCCCTTTTGTTAGGACATGGGGAAAGGGCCACAGATCTCCTTGCCCTAGTACATACTGATGTGTGCGGCCCATTTGATGTGCCGGCTAGAGGCAATTTTGTCTACTTCATTACCTTTACCGATGATCTGTCTAGGTATGGGTATGTGTATCTTATGAGACACAAGTCTGAAGCTTTTGAAAAGTTCAAAGAATTCAGACATGAAGTAGAAAAACAAACTGGAAAAACCCATTAAGGTTCTTCGATCAGATCGAGGAGGTGAATACCTTAGCCGGAATTCCTAGACTATCTCAAGGAAAAATGGCATAGTCTCTCAATGGACTCCACCAGGAACACCTCAACTCAACGGGGTTTCAGAATGGAGAAATCGGACTCTATTGGATATGGTTCGATCCATGATGAGCTTCACAGACCTTCCCTGATTTTCTTTGGGGACACTCATTGTTAACTTCAATTTATCTACTGAATAGGGTTCCCTCTAAAACCGTTCCTACCACACCGTATGAGATATGGCACGGTAAGAAACCAAGTCTGAGTCATCTCAGAATTTGGGGTTGTCCGGCTCATGTCAAAAGACAACAAGCGGACAAGTTAGAGTTTAGGTCCTTTCAGAGCTCGATTCATAGGATATCCTAAAGAGTCATTAGGATACTATTTCTACATTCCAGAAGACCACAATGTGATTGTGAGTCGACATGCCATCTTTCTTGAAAAATAGTTTATTCAAGATAGCGGCATTGGAAAGCAGATTAAGCTTGATGAGAAAGTCTCACAAGTACAACGAGCTAAGGACCAATTGGAACCAAATCAGGTTGAGCCAATAAGAACACTACCTCCTCCACCTCGTAGATCGGAAAAGAGTTTTCCATCCCCCTGAAAGATACTTAGGTATTATTTCAGAGGAAGTAGAGAAAATGTTCCTCGTAGGTAATGGTGCTCATGGTGATGATCCCAAAACCTACAATGAGGCGATATCAGATATCGACTCCGAGAAATGGCTAGAGGCAATGCAGTCAGAAATTGACTCGATGCACTCAAACCAAGTCTGGACCTTGGTAGATCCACCAGAAGGTATAGTACCTATTGGGTGTAAATGGATCTTCAAGAGAAAGATTGGTGCAGATGGAAATGTGGAGACATTCAAGGCTAGACTAGTGGCAAAAGGTTATAGTCAACGCGAAGGCATTGACTATCAGGATACCTTTTCCCCAGTGGCTATGCTAAAATCCATCCGCACATTGCTTGCCGTTGCAGCCTATTTCGATTATGAAATATGGCAAATGGACGTGAAAACGGCATTCTTAAATGGATATCTTGAGGAAGATATCTATATGGAACAGCCGCTAGGTTTCACATCCAGTGATACTGATCACAAGGTTTGCAAGCTGCAAAGGTCCATATATGGACTTAAGCAAGCATCTCGGAGCTGGAACACTCGTTTCAATGATGTGATCAAAAAGTTTGGTTTCATCAAAAATGAAGAGGAACCGTGTGTCTTCAAAAAGGTCAGTGGGAGCGCTGTTGTCTTCCTCGTATTGTACGTGGATGACATCCTCCTTATTGGGAATGATATTTCCATGTTGACGACAGTCAAAATATGGTTGTCCAAGGAATTCTCCATGAAAGACCTAGGTGAAGCATCCTTTATTCTAGGAATTAAGGTCTATAGGGATAGACCGAATAGGATGCTAGGACTTTCACAGAAGATGTACATAGAGGAAGTACTAAAGAGGTTTAGTATGGAAAACTCTAAGAGGGGATTAATACCCTTCAGACATGGTATTCATCTTTCCAAGAAGATGTGCCCTAGCACACCTGAGGAAATAGAACGCATGAGCAAGATCCCTTATGCTTCTGCAATAGGGAGCCTCATGTATGCCATGCTATGTACACGACCTGATATAGCCCATGCTGTGAGTGTCACAAGCAGATATCAGTCAAATCCAGGTGAAGAACACTGGACTTCTGTGAAATGTATCCTTAAGTACTTGAGAAGAACTAAGGATATGATGTTGGTCTTTGGTAATGGAGAACTCCAAGTCCAGGGATACACAGACTCGGATTTCATGTCCGATATAGATGATCGAAAGTCGACATCTGGGAGTCTGTTTGTGTGCAATGGTGGTGCTGTCAGCTGGAAGAGTTTCAAGCAAATGGTGATAGCAGATTCCACCATGGAAGCAGAATATATCGCTGCATCAGAGGCTGCGAAGGAAGCATTCTGGTACAAGAAGTTTGCTGCAGAAATTCGGAGTAATGCCATCAGATGATTCATATTACTGCGGTTCGGACTTGGTAGCTCAATTAAGGTCTAAGCGTTGACAAACCGAATCAAGAAGTTGGTTAGATGGGATCAACAATGCTAAATTGACCAGCCTAAAGGATTAAAGTCGGTCAAGATGAGTCACGATCAAGAAAGACTCTAAATTAGATTCAGAGGTTAAGATATCGAAATGTAGTGCATAACCCAATTGGTTCAATGCCTCAAACAATTTGGTGTCTAAGGTAAGTTGGCACATAAACAACGAATCGAACTAGAATTTAAATTGGAGAGCTACTCGAATAATCTGAAATGCATCTCTTGTACGATGAACTTAAACGGCATATCTATATACACCGATCTCAAACTTACCTAGGCCAATAATCTACTGACAAGTATACTTGAATTAAGAGGTGTGTCAATTAAATTACGAACGCTAACCCATGCCAACCTAGGCCTACGTCATAAAATTTGTAATAATGACATAATTCATAAGTAATCTAGTAATAATGAGCAAGATGAATCAAAATAATCTACATCTAAGAAAAAGATTAAGTAACTGAAGTCAATTCGACCAAATGTAAGAATATGGGCCCTTTTCGGGGTTGATTGTTCTCGGTTGGCATACGACTAGAGTCAGTGCACCAAAAAAGATAATGCAACCATAAGTCAAATAAATATAGGATTGGAATTGCTATGGGCAACTGAAAGGATGAGTTGGGCTTCAATATTAATTGGATATGCATAGAGAGACTAACAAATAGAAATACCCCAGTCCTGTAGACCAAATGGAAGAGGTACTGAATTAAAACTAAGAAGAGTGCGAATCATATTCTGGATACAAAATGGAAGAGATTTATAGAAACAACTAGAGATCATAAGTATATGAGTGCACCAATAGATTAGCAGAATCATTGAATAAGAGTCTATTTACATCATAGACATACAACCATCACCAAAATGTAATAACAAAGGTTGAGAGTGAATGAGAATCAGTATGGTGAAAACCGCAACCAACCCACTAGAAATTATATAAATTGTAAGAATCATCAGACATCTTATACAGAGGGAGTGATAAGGATCCGACGAAAATAGTTGGAGAGCAAAAGTTATTTAAAATATTAAAATTTTTAAAATAAAGTAAGGTCCAAGATCATAATTACAGTATAACATCAACAAAATAGAATGTATTGATCAATATATCATAAGAAAAAAATGTCTGCCAATCCAACCAACAAAAAATTAGCAATAGAATAATCCTTTCTATTTATTGACAACACATAGATCGATCGAACCATATTCATAAAAAGATTGGCATCAGAAACTACAAATCATATTTAGTTAACCGAAAATAATATCCATGAATATAATGAGAAAAATCAGAGACATACCTCCACCTTACACAGGCCCGTTCATCACATGAATAAGAAGCAGTCTTGGAAAAATGGATAGACGAGATAATAAAGGCTAGATAATTTACATGCTTGGGCTCAGAAATGTCTGATGCAGCTTTAGTAGACCCAACATTAACGAAAAATATCAAGGACTACTCACCAAAATATTAGGACTCACCTGTAGGAGAGTTGGTGATACAGAGTCTGCGCAGCCAAAATATCAAGGTCACGAAATGACTTATCTAAGGCTAAAAATATCCCGACTAGGGCAACGCTCAGTCCAAGATTACTGTCTGATGAATAGATCAAAGATTTGGAAGTTTAAGAAGCTCGGTGTTGGAAGTAGAATATTGATTGACAGAAAGATGATTAATATATTAAGCAAATCTATGACTGATCCATATGGCAAATATCAAATCAAATGAAAAATATAATCTCACAAAGACATTAAACTTACCAAATCTTAGCCAAGAAAAATTAAAATGAAAACATGAACTGGTCACCGCTGAAAGCTAATTTCCATATGAAAGAGAATAATCTAAAGGCTAGTTTCTTTGCAAATATAGAAATGGAATTTCATTCAAAAAAGAGTCTCTGAAAAGAAAAGAAGTTTGCGAAAAAGCAAGAAGAGATGAAAAAAAGGAAGAAAAGAAGGAACAGAGCACCGAAAGAAGGCCAACTTAAATCAAAAAAGAAAAGTAAATTTCCATGCAAAACAAAAAAGACAACGAATCATAAGAAAGACGGAACTGACCAACTACTTAACATAAGGCCATCCAAAACAGAAAACAAAGAAAGAAGTACCTTATGGAGGATATTGCTAAATGTTATTGAGTCTAACACTTATTGATTTCTTACACATTCACATTGAATAGCTTAGACTCTTGGTAATCTAAGTAGCTAACAATCTGATGTAACTTCTATGCAAGGATCTTAAGGAAATAGCAGGAGACTGAGGATGGAGATAATATCACTAACAGCGATCGAAAAAATGCAGAGCAATAATAACAATGCAGTAAGACAGTGGAAACCATCCCCTCTAAATACGAATTACCATTCTGTTAGACTTATTTGAAAGACTGTTATTTATGTGCCTACAACAACTAGTAGAAATAATTGATTTCTATTTCATGCTATAAGACACTAGACAGGCATATGTGAATAATTAACCTTCTTTAAGGACCATTGAATAATAAATTCATAAATTACGAAGAAAATAAATTATGCAAATGGATATATTTCTATAATAAACGGATACTTAATCAGAATTACAATAATGATCATGAGAATCAAGTCCAGAAATCCATGGCCATGGTAGAGTGAAATAATAGAAAGAGTTTCTATTTAGATTTTCACATTGGACTCGAATCGAATGATTACATCATATGACAGAGACTAGGGTTTGACGAGTTCACCTTAACCCTAATCTGATCGGGGCTCAAGATAGAAGAACTGAATCACACAGGTAGCTGCACCAAGAGGTTCGCATTCAGCTCTGATGGGTTGCCACCATATACTGCTAGGTGTCACTGGTGGATTTTGGGAGCAATTAGAATGATTTAGATGATCGATCATTCTAGCTGTTCGAATCAGAAGAGTTCTGATCCATCGAAAGGAGTTTCGATGATGTCTATGATAGAGATCATGACATATCCCATTACCATACAGAACTGAACCTAACTGGGTCACACAAACAAGGGTTTGAATCTGGTGATCATCAATTGAACTGATCTAGTTCAATTGATCTGAATGAGATTCAATTAGGTTCAAGGAAATCGTGCTAGCACTCGATTGAACCTAACGTTCTTCTTTTACTATCATAAATAAGTTGTCCTGACTGAGCCAAAGGAGTTTGTGCTCAATCAGAGGCCTTCATATGGTCTGACTGGAGGTTGTCCAAGTCAGAATAGGTTGTCTTATTTGTAAGACATTACCTGCCATTTTTGGTCACCTGCCATTTCTTGTTCTTTGACTTTGGTCAAAAGTCTACCTTTGACTGGTCAAACGTTGACCATTCACCCTTTGACTTTTGACCACATGTCATGCACCTATTGGAGAGCTGGTGGGGGCTTGTCCCCCTGCCAGAACCTGGCAAGGAGAAGGGCGCACGCCAAGGGTGGCGTGAGCCCAAGTAGGAGGCGCCTAGGAGTCCTTGTTGGACAAGGACTCCACCTCCCTTTAGGATTCCAATTCAGAGTTCTACTAAGAATCCAGTTTGACTGGTCTTAGGCGCCCTCTAAGGAGGAATCCAGGGGTCTCTTTTTCAACCAATCAGATTTAGATCTGATTTCACAAAGGGTTGTGATTGGTTGAGAGGAAGAGGAGTTGGATCACAAGCTTAGGTCTATAAATAAGACCCTGCGCCCAACCCTAATCCTAAGTGAATTCAATAGAGATTTCCCACGTCCAAGGCTGCCTCTCCCCTCCTTCTCCATGCCATACTCTCTTCTCCCCTTGCTCTCCACGTCCAAAAGTGTTTTGGACTTAGTTTGGTGCGATTCAGATCAAGGAAAGGCGATCAAAAGCAAGAAGGCTGCGCTGCTGCAAAAGGACGACTGCAGATCTTCAAAAGAGTTTTGAAGATCCTCCAGATCAGATCCAGATCTGATTTTTGGAGGTGTGATAGAGAAGAAGAGGTTCTCCAGATCCAACCCGAGTGGATACCGGTAGAGGCCAGGCGCTTGCGTGGCTAAGATCCAGAACCTTCCGCTGCAATCAGGATCATCTACAGGGTAATAGGATTACCCAAATCAGGTAAATTAAATTTGATTTAATTTATCTTATTTTATTTTATTTATTAAAATAATAAGAATCAGATCTGAAACATATCAAGATCTGATTAAGATCAAGAGAAAAATTTTTGAAATATATCTCTTGATCTAATCAGATCTGGACGAACCTGGACCGGGAAATCAGGATTTCCCTTCAACTGGTATCAGAGCCATGGTTCTAAAATTGTTTAGATCTGATTTTAATTTTATTTTAATTAAAAATAATGTGATTTCAGATGTCACATGAGATGTGATCAGATCTGAAATCAGAAAAATTAAAATTAAATGATTTGGATCTAAGAACATGAAGATATGCATGACTAGTTCTAGAATAGAATAGTTCTATAGAATAGTTTTGCATGTCTTTGATTTAATATGATTAAATCATATTTTAGATCTTCTTATTTACTATTTTCTGATATTATAAGTGTTATAATAACATCTGATAAACAGCAAATAAAAATTATTTAATTTTAAATATCATATGAGATATGATAGATGCATGACTAGACTAGTTGTAGAATAGTTCTACATAATTGTCTAGATTAGAATTTATTTTGATTAGATCAATTTAAATCTAATTTTTTCAGATTATTATGTGATAATTTAGATCTGAAAACATGCATGATTATGATACATGAGATGTATGCAAAATATGCCTTGATTAGATCTAAATTTGTATATGAGATATATGATATAGATCTATAACTGTTTTGTAGTATTTACATGTTCCTGATTAAGGCGTTCCTCTTGGCCGTCCGGTCATAAGAACGAAGAAGGGTTTAAAGGCCCTCTCTTCCCATTCGATGGGGTGTTCTTATGACGTGTAGGGGTGCTGCGTGTTCGTCCTTAATCAGAAACCCAAAACTTACTTTCTGCAAAACCCTAGATCCTGAAACCCTAGGATTTATTGTGCATATTTTGTTTATGAACCCAACTTAATTAAGAATTAAGTTTATGGAATATTAATTAGGTCTAAAATTGAGAATTTCAGATCTAAGACATATTCATAATACTGGGTTCGGGCTTGGGTAGCTCAATTAGGTCTAAGCGGTTGATCAAACCGAATCAAGAGTTGGTTAGATGGGATCAACAATGCTTAAATTGACCAGCCTAATAGGATTAAGTCTGGGTCAAGATCGAGTCACGATCAAGCAAGACCTAATTAGGCTCAGAGGTTAGAGTCTGGATTGTAGGCTAACCCAATTGGTTCTGACTCAACAATTTGGTGTCTAAGGTAAGTTTGGCACAGACGACCGACTGGTTTTTAATTGGAAGCTACTCGACCTGAATGCGTTCTTGTGCGAGTTAACGGCATATTCCTTCCACCGGTCTCACTTACCTGGCCATATCTGTTGACACAGTTCTGATCTGAGGTGGTCAATAATCCGAGCTGACCCATGCCACTAGGTTAGTCATAATTGTTATGACTAAGCCAAGTCTAGTTTAATGAGACCTGAATCAATTCTCCCTAAGAAAAGATTAAGTCCGAGGTCTTCCACCATTGTAGACGTGCGGGCCCTTCCCGGGGTTGATTGTTCTCGGCTGGATACAGTGGCTCAGTTGCACCGGGAAGACGCAACCATGTCTATTAGGCATTGGATGCTATGGGCTGGAGGATGAGTTGGGCTCAATATTCCGGATACGGTGAGAGACCCAATTAGGAACCCAGTCTATGCAAATGGTGGGTCTGACTTAACTAAGGAGTGGATCAATATTCCGGATACGGTGAGATTCATGAATTAGAGACCAAGTTTGGGTGCACCATGATTAGAGAATCATTGAACAAGAGTTGTTCACTCATTGGCTAACCCATCACCAATAACTGTTAGGTGAGGTGATGAGTCAGTTGGTGAGACCGCACCACCCACTAGAAATCATCAATCGCGGAGATTTTCGCATCTCTACAGAGGGAGTGTAGGGATCCGAGAAAATAGTGGGAGCTAATTTGTTTAAAAATAAAATCCCTAAACAAATTGGTCAAGTCAAAATTACAGTATCTAACTAGAATCTTTGACTCTCTACAGGAAAATGTCTGCGTCCAACCCACTGGCACGTATCCTAGACACACATAGACTGACTGGACCCAATTATAAAGATTGGCTCAGGAACTACAAAATTGTTTTGGGTTCAGAGAAGTTAACACATGTTTTGGACCAGGACCCTCCCACCTTACCAGCTCGTCCATCCACTGAACAGAGAGCGTCTCTGGAAAAATGGATTGACGAAGACAATAAGGCCAGATACTACATGTTGGGCTCGATGTCTGATGAGCTCCAGCGCCAACATGAAGATATCGGGACTGCTCGCCAAATGTTGGCTCACCTGCAGGAGATGTTTGGTGAACAGAGTCGCGCAGCCAAATATCAAGTCACGAAATGACTTTTTAAGGCTAAGATGCGTGATGGGCAGTCAGTCCAAGATCACTGTCTGACAATGATCAAGGACATGGAAGAGCTTGAGAAGCTCGGTGTGAAGTTGGACTTGGACTTGCAGAACGATATTATTCTGCAATCCTTGACTGATGCATATGGGCAATTCATCATGAATTACCACATGCATAAACTTCAAAATTCCTTGGCCGAGTTGATGAATATGCTGGTTACCGCTGAGCTTTCTATGAAAGGTTCTAAAGGCTCAGTTCTTGCTATGGAACGGACTTCTTCCAAAAGAAAGTCTTATGGAAAGAAAAAGAAGTCTGTGAAAAAGCAAAAGGTAGAAGGATCAAAGAAGAAGAAGGCAGAACCGAAGAAGAAGGTCGATGGCAAAGGAAAGTGTTTCCATTGCAACAGCGACGGCCATTGGAAGCGGAACTGCCCTACTTACCTGGCCACCCTAAAGAACAAGAAGGAAGGTCCTTCTGGAGGTATGCTCGTTATTGAGTCTAACCTTACGGTTTCTTCTGCATCCAGTTGGGTGCTTGACTCTGGTTCTAGTGCTCATCTGTGCACTTCTATGCAGGGTCTTGAGGATAGCAGGAGGCTGAGGGATGGAGACATGATCCTACGCGTCGGTAATGGAGCAAGAGTTGCTGCAGTAGCCGTGGGAACATACCCTCTGCGATTACCATCTGGTTTAGACTTAGTTTTAAAAGACTGTTATTATGTGCCTGCAGCTAGCAGGAATTTGATTTCTGTTTCATGCTTAGCACAAGAAGGTTATGTGATCACCTTCTTATTTGATCACCTTCTTTAAGTAACATTCTTTATGAAAGAAATAAAATTGCAAATGGTTTCCTTGTTAATGGTCTTTATCAGTTGCATATTGATGTACCTGTTTTAACTATCGAGCAAAACGTGAATGCCAAACGACCTAGGGATAGTCCAAACGACAGATATCTATGGCACCTGAGATTAGGTCATATAGCAGAAGATAGGATTAACAAATTGGAGAAAAATGGGCTATTGAGTCCATTGACTTTTGAGTCATATCCAACTTGTGAATCTTGTCTTCAAGGCAAAATGACTAAACTCCCTTTTGTTGGACATGGGGAGAGGGCCACAGATCTCCTTGCCCTAGTACATACTGATGTGTGCGGCCCATTCGATGTGCCGGCTAGAGGCAATTTTGTCTACTTCATTACCTTTACCGATGATCTGTCTAGGTATGGGTATGTGTATCTTATGAGACACAAGTCTGAAGCCTTTTGAAAAGTTCAAAGAATTCAGACATGAAGTAGAAAAACAAACTGGAAAACCCATTAAGGTTCTTCGATCAGATCGAGGAGGTGAATACCTTAGCCGGGAATTCCTAGACTATCTTAAGGAAAATGGCATAGTCTCTCAATGGACTCCACCAGGAACACCTCAACTCAACGGGGTTTCAGAACGGAGAAATCGGACTCTATTGGATATGGTTCGATCCATGATGAGCTTCACAGACCTCCCAGATTTTCTTTGGGGACATTCATTATTAACTTCAATCTATTTACTGAATAGGGTTCCCTCTAAAACCGTTCCTACCACACCGTATGAGATATGGCACGGTAAGAAACCAAGTCTGAGTCATCTCAGAATTTGGGGTTGTCCGGCTTATGTCAAAAGACAACAAGCGGACAAGTTAGAGTTTAGGTCCTTTAGAGCTCGATTCATAGGATATCCTAAAGAGTCATTAGGATACTATTTCTACATTCCAGAAGACCACAATGTGATTGTGAGTCGACATGCCATATTTCTTGAAAAATAGTTTATTCAAGATAGTGGCATTGGAAAGCAGATTAAGCTTGATGAGAAAGTCTCACAAGCAGAAAGAGCTAAGGACCAAGTGGAACCAAATCAGGTTGAGCCAATAAGAACACTACCTCCTCCACCTCGTAGATCGGAAAGAGTTTCCCGTCCCCCTGAAAGATACTTAGGTATTATTTCAGAGGATGTAGAGGAAATGTTCCTCATAGGTAATGGTGCTCATGGTGATGATCCCAAAACCTACAACGAGGCGATATCAGATATCGACTCCGAGAAATGGCTTGAGGCAATGAAGTCAGAAGATTGACTCGATGCACTCAAACCAAGTCTGGACCTTGGTAGATCCACCAGAAGGTATAGTACCTATTGGGTGTAAATGGATCTTCAAGAGAAAGATTGGTGCAGATGGGAATGTGGAGACATTCAAGGCTAGACTGGTGGCAAAAGGTTATAGTCAACGTGAAGGCATTGACTATCAGGATACCTTTTCCCCGGTAGCTATGCTAAAATCCATCCGCACATTGCTTGCTGTTGCAGCCTATTTCGATTATGAAATATGGCAAATGGACGTGAAAACGGCATTCCTAAATGGATATCTTGAGGAAGATATCTATATGGAACAGCCGCTAGGTTTCACATCCAGTGATACTGATCACAAGGTTTGCAAGCTGCAAAGGTCCATATATGGACTTAAGCAAGCATCTCGGAGCTGGAACACTCGTTTCAATGATGTGATCAAAAAGTTTGGTTTCATCAAAAATGAAGAGGAACCATGTGTTTTCAAAAGGGTCAGTGGGAGCGCTGTTGTCTTCCTCGTATTGTACGTGGATGACATCCTCCTTATTGGGAATGATATTCCCATGTTGACATCAGTCAAGATGTGGTTGTCCTAAGGAATTCTCCATGAAAGACCTAGGTGAAGCATCCTTTATTCTAGGAATTAAGGTCTATAGGGATAGACCGAATAGGATGCTAGGACTTTCACAGAAGATGTACATAGAGGAAGTACTAAAGAGGTTTAGTATGGAAAACTCTAAGAGGGGATTAATACCCTTCAGACATGGTATTCATCTTTCCAAGAAGATGTGCCCCAGCACACCTGAGGAAATAGAACGCATGAGCAAGATCCCTTATGCTTCTGCAATAGGGAGCCTCATGTATGCCATGCTATGTACACGACCTGATATAGCCCATGCTGTGAGTGTCACAAGCAGATATCAGTCAAATCCAGGTGAAGAACACTGGACTTCTGTGAAATGTATCCTTAAGTACTTGAGAAGAACTAAGGATATGATGTTGGTCTTTGGTAATGGAGAACTCCAAGTTCAGGGATACACAGACTCGGACTTCATGTCCGATATAGATGATCGAAAGTCGACATCTGGCAGACTGTTTGTGCTGGAAGAGTTCCAAGCAAACGGTGATACCATCTCATCCGCGATTACCTTGAGAAAGGTTACGTTGAGGTCAAGAGAGTCAACTCCACAGATAATGTGGCAGACCCACTTACAAAGCCGTTGGGCCAGCAGAAGATCGAAGCCCACCTTGAGAAGATGGGACTTAGACTTGTAGCCAATTGGCTTTAGGACAAGTGGGAGATTGTTAGATATATGTGCCCTAGAAGCCAGAATTGGCTGACACTTGTAATACACTTCTAGGGGCAAAATTATAATTTTGACTATAATTAATGAAATGGGTTATTTTCTATCACACATGTGTATTTAGTGTCTGTGATACATCCTTTGAGTTAATGGTAATGATAATTCATATTTTCAAGAGTTGAAAATTTAAGACATGAATAATCATTATTAACTCATAAACAGCTCCCGACCATAGGATCATCACGAGGATGGTGATTGATCCGGAAGGTTGGTGTACGATCGCTTCTCTTTAGTAGATGAGTCTTGAGTCTACGGTGTGGAGACACCGGAGCGAGAGTACAGGTACTCGTTAGAGAACGAGGGCACTGAGCGTGACCACCTCGAGTAGTCATTAGGGAGTCTACCTTCTCGTCAATGACTGACTCGATGCTGCAGTAGTGTGTCTGGTTCTTTGACCTGAGATGCATCGGCAGTTCACCTTGAGGGTGTTATAGTTTGACTACACCATTACTCGGTCTCCTAGCCATATGGAACCCTGAGGTGTATGTTGGCTATGACATGTTCATTGTAGGAACTGGATTGCATCAAGATGGGATCTATCTACCTCGGTGGTAGAGGAGTAGCCCTATGATGATCATGAGAATCAAGTCCAGAAATCCATGGCCATGGTAGAGTGAAATAATAGAAAGAGTTTCTATTTAGATTTTCACATTGGACTCGAATCGAATGATTACATCATATGACAGAGACTAGGGTTTGACGAGTTCACCTTAACCCTAATCTGATCGGGGCTCAAGATAGAAGAACTTGAATCACACAGGTAGCTGCACCAAGAGGTTCGCATTCAGCTCTGATGGGTTGCCACCATATACTGCTAGGTGTCACTGGTGGATTTTGGGAGCAATTAGAATGATTTAGATGATCGATCATTCTAGCTGTTCGAATCAGAAGAGTTCTGATCCATCGAAAGGAGTTTCGATGATGTCTCGATGATAGAGATCATGACATATCCCATTACCATACAGAACTGAACCTAACTGGGTCACACAAACAAGGGTTTGAATCTGGTGATCATCAATTGAACTGATCTAGTTCAATTGATCTGAATGAGATTCAATTAGGTTCAAGGAAATCGTGCTAGCACTCGATTGAACCTAACGTTCTTCTTTTACTATCATAAATAAGTTGTCCTGACTGAGCCAAAGGAGTTTGTGCTCAATCAGAGGCCTTCATATGGTCTGACTGGAGGTTGTCCAAGTCAGAATAGGTTGTCTTATTTGTAAGACATTACCTGCCATTTTTGGTCACCTGCCATTTCTTGTTCTTTGACTTTGGTCAAAAGTCTACCTTTGACTGGTCAAACGTTGACCATTCACCCTTTGACTTTTGACCACATGTCATGCACCTATTGGAGAGCTGGTGGGGGCCTTGTCCCCCTGCCAGAACCTGGCAAGGAGAAGGGCGCACGCCAAGGGTGGCGTGAGCCCAAGTAGGAGGCGCCTAGGAGTCCTTGTTGGACAAGGACTCCACCTCCCTTTAGGATTCCAATTCAGAGTTCTACTAAGAATCCAGTTTGACTGGTCTTAGGCGCCCTCTAAGGAGGAATCCAGGGGTCTCTTTTTCAACCAATCAGATTTAGATCTGATTTCACAAAGGGTTGTGATTGGTTGAGAGGAAGAGGAGTTGGATCACAAGCTTAGGTCTATAAATAAGACCCTGCGCCCAACCCTAATCCTAAGTGAATTCAATAGAGATTTCCCACGTCCAAGGCTGCCTCTCCCCTCCTTCTCCATGCCATACTCTCTTCTCCCCTTGCTCTCCACGTCCAAAAGTGTTTTGGACTTAGTTTGGTGCGATTCAGATCAAGGAAAGGCGATCAAAAGCAAGAAGGCTGCGCTGCTGCAAAAGGACGACTGCAGATCTTCAAAAGAGTTTTGAAGATCCTCCAGATCAGATCCAGATCTGATTTTTGGAGGTGTGATAGAGAAGAAGAGGTTCTCCAGATCCAACCCGAGTGGATACCGGTAGAGGCCAGGCGCTTGCGTGGCTAAGATCCAGAACCTTCCGCTGCAATCAGGATCATCTACAGGGTAATAGGATTACCCAAATCAGGTAAATTGAATTTGATTTAATTTATCTTCTTTTATTTTATTTATTAAAATAATAAGAATCAGATCTGAAACATATCAAGATCTGATTAAGATCAAGAGAAAATTTTTGAAATATATCTCTTGATCTAATCAGATCTGGACGAACCTGGACCGGGAAATCAGGATTTCCCTTCACATCGCTACTAAGCTGGAGCCCCTATTATCCTGTTTCATTAGACTAAATTCATGAAGGATTTCAAAATAAGAGATGAATCGATGGATCGAAGAACTCCGCCATGCTCCCTCCTCTCATGGTAGTGATATCAGTACCGATCCTCCTTTCTCTCAGCACATCATGTAGGAATCGATTCCGCTGAACTTTAAGCTCCCTCAATTCGAGAGCTACGATGGGACCTCCAATCCAGTTGATCACCTAGAGGCCTTCTGGATGATGATGATGCTCCATGGCGCAC
The DNA here is from genome assembly GCA_006176705.1 of Cocos nucifera. Lineage (NCBI taxonomy): Eukaryota > Viridiplantae > Streptophyta > Magnoliopsida > Arecales > Arecaceae > Cocos > Cocos nucifera. Next base: position 69,366 of record QRFJ01002971.1, on the reverse strand, counting down.
CAGACGTCATTCTCTGCCAAGCCTTTCCATCCACCCTGAAGGAAGCCACTAGGAACTGGTACTTGGCCCTCAAGCTGAATACTATCTTCTCTTTTGATCAGATGAGCCATCAATTTGCCGCTCATTTTGTTAGTAGCCGACGTCCCAAGCGGGGCTCGAAATCCCTCATCAATATCAAGCAACAGGAGGGAGAATCCATTCGAGCTTTTATTAATCAATTCAATACCGCTGCACTAGAGGTCCAAAATTTGGACCAATCTATTATGATGACCGCACTAAAGGATGGCCTTCAGAAGAACAATCTGCTATTTTTTCTGAAGAAGAAGTATCCCAAAGATTTTGTTGATATGCTAGCTCGGTCTGAAGAATATGCTCGAGCGGAAGAGGCCTTCAAGGCCAAGGACAGTGAAGCCATTGGAGAGCGGTGAATTAACGAGCCAGGCAGGCTCGCTGAGGAAGGAAAGTTGAGTGAAGCTAGGCCACGCTCCCAAACTCTCCCTGAGTGCAAGCGAGTCCGAACTCCTCTCCGAGCTCGAAAGTAGGAAAACCTCGATAGAAGGATGCGGTGGGGTTCCCCTTCTAAATATTCCATAATTATGCCCCCCTCAACGCTCCGAAAATATAAGTACTGATGGAGATTAAGGAGCAACTGCCAAGGTCCAAAAGGATATGCTCCCATCCTGGCAGATGCAACCCAAACAAGTTCTGCCTCTATCATTGTGACCACGGTCATGATACTAAAAAATGTATTCATCTCCAAGATGAGATTGAGGAGCTCATCAAGTGAGGCAGACTCGGTCGATTTTTGTGGCATCGATCTGAAGGATGGAAAGATCGGCCAAGGGCATTGTCGCAATCAGAACCGCAAAGGGAGGAGCACCAAGCGGATCGGCCACCCCTTGGCATCATCAACACCATCTTTGGAGGACTTTGACGAGGGGAGGTTTGCGGGTCAGCCGAGCCTAGGAAGAGATGGAGAACTAAAGAGCCCATCGCTTTCACCGACGAGGATGCTCAAGGAGTCTAGTTTTCACACAATGATGCAGTTGTTATCTCTTTAAATATTGTCGACTATGATGTGCGCCATATTTTGGTAGATAATGAAATTTCTGCTGTTGCTTTATTTTGTGATATTTTCTCAAAAATGTCCTTACTGAATAACCACTTGGGACCTATGAACTCTCCGTTGGTAGGTTTCAGTGGCGATGCCGTGCCAGTTGAGGATATAATAACTTTGACATGACTGCAGGACAACACCCAAAGCTGGTTAAGGCACAGATTAATTTTCTAGTTGTAAAGGCTCTATCTATCTATAATTGCTATTCTTGGCTGATCTGATTTGAATGCGCTCGGAGCTGTGGTGTCAACTTATCATCTAAAGATGAAGTTCTTAACGAACTACGAAATTGGAGAGATCAGGAGAGACCAGGCATTGGCAAGATGCTGTTACTCCATTGCCCTACAGAAAAATATCCAGCCCGACCTTTATCCTGCTGATGGGCTGGATGTTCGTGATGACCTTATTGAGGAGCGGGATGAGCCTATGGAGGTCCTCGTATCTGTGCCCTTAAACAACGAGAGTGCGGAGCACACTTTGCAGATCGACTCCAACTTAGGAAATGAGGTTCGAAAGCGACTCGTCACCTTCCTCAGGAAGAATGTGGACGTCTTTGCCTGGGTCCCAGTGGATATGTCAGAAATTGATGCCAAGATCATGAAACATCGATTGGCCGTTGATCCTAAGTATCGGCCAGTGAAAGAGAAGATGTGCAACCACACCCCGAAGAGGCAGAAAGCAATTGCAGAAGAAGTAGGCAAGCTCCTCAAACCTAGATTCATCTAAAAAGTTAACTATCTGAGCTGGATCTCAAACGTGATTCTCGTCAAAAAGGTAAATGGTAAGTGGAGGATGTGTATAGACTTCAAAAAGTTGAATAGAGCCTATCCAAAAGATAGCTACTATCTATCCAGGATTGATCAACTAGTAGATGCAACCTCGGGCCATGAGCTCCTCATCTTCATGGATGCCTTTTTCGGCTATAACCAAATACGGATGGCATCATAGGATGAGGAGAAAACTGCTTTTGTTACTGACTGTGGTCTTTACTATTATAGGATTATGTCTTTTGGACTAAAAAATACAGGGGCAATGTACCAGCACTTGGTCAATAAGATTCTTAAGAAGCAGATCGGTCGTAATATGGAGTTGTATGTGGATGACATGCTCGTCAAAAGCCGAGCTTCAATAAACTACATCGCCGACCTCGAAGAGGCCTCCAGTGCACTTAAGAAGTACAAGATGAAGCTGAACCCGATCAAGTGTACCTTTGGTATGACCTTAGGAAAGTTTCTAAAATTTATGGTGTCAAGATGCGGGATTGAAGCAAATCCAGAGAAAATTCAAGCTATTCAGGAGATGACTGCTCCAAAAATAATCAAAGAAATTCAACGTCCGACTGAAAAAGTGGCATCCCTAAATCGCTTCGAGATCGATCGAGCGATGCATGCCCTTCTTCCAAGTTCTCAAGCAACCAAAGAACTTCTGCTGGACGATGGAGTACCAATGGACATTTGAGGAGCTCAAAAACTATCTTGGCTCACCCCCGCTGCTAGCAAAAGTCTAAACTCAAAGAATAATTATTCTTGTACCTAGCGGTCTTCCCGATGGCCTTGGCAGCAGTTCTGATCAAGGAGGAAGGAAAAATGCAGCGACCGATCTACTACATAAGTCGGATCTTGAGGAATGCAGATATTAGATACTCTAAGTTAGAAGAATTGACTTACTCTCTTCTAATTGCTGTCAGAAGATTCCGACCTTACTTTCAGGGGCACACCATAACGGTCCTCATGGATCAACCAATAAAAATAGTTCTTCATAAGAATGGATGCTTCCGAAAGAATCGCAAAATGAGCAATCGAGCTCATGAAGTTTGACATCAATTATCGACCCCGGCCATCGATTAAAGATCGGGTTTTGATAGATGTTGTAGTAGAATGTAGCATTTCAAATGAAGCCAAGCTTGAACAGAATGAGATTGACATCTCGTGGTTGCAACCGAGCCTCTCCAAAAATAGTGCCGATCTTTTTGAAGGTTTTTAGGTCCTGTACGTGGATGGTTTGTCCAATGCTGCTAGAACAGGCATGGGATTGGTCTTAGTTAACCTTGAGGGAGTCATCGTCGAATATGCGCTATGCTTCAAATTTTTTACAACGAATAATAGGGCCGAATATGAAGTATTGATCATCGGATTAAAAATAGTAAGGGTGTTAAAAGTAGATTGATTTCAAATATATAGTGATTCTCAATTAGTGGTCAGCCAAGTTAGTGGCAACTATGAAGCACGGAAAAAAAGTATGATGAAATATCTTGAGAAAGTAAAGGATTTGACTCTGGTCTTCGATAGTTTTGGTATTCAACAGATTTCGAGGGCAGAAAATACAAGAGCCAACCTCCTCTCTAAATTGGCCACTTTAGCCCCAGCCAAACTGTCCAAAGCAGTATTTTTTGAAACTCTAAAATGCCCAAGCTTAGAGAAATCACAGTTTGTTATGTAGATGGAGCATCAGCCGAGCTGGATTGACCCGTTAGTTGCCTATCTCAAAGAGGGAGTTCTTCCTCATGATCTGAAAGAAGCTTAGAAACTCAGAAATCAAGCCTTCCGGTATGTTTTGTATGAGGACAAGCTGTATAAAAGATCGTATTCACTACTGCTTTTGAGATGTCTCCGATCTTCAGAGGTCGACTTCGTATTATGAAAAGTGCATGAGAGAATTTATGAAAGTCATGTAGGAGCCAGATTTCTATCACAAAGACTACTTCAGTAAGGATACTATTGGCTGACCTTGTACCACGACTCTATATAATATGTCAAGAAATATGATAGCTATCAGAGAAATACAAACATACAAAGACAGTCGACCTCCAAGCTTACTCCACCAAGCGCACCTTGGCCATTTGCGTAGTGGAGAATGGATATACTTGGCCCTTTTCCAATGGCATTCGGACAATGGAAGTTTCTCCTGGTTGCGATCAACTACTTCACCAAATGGGTCGAAGCTGAATCACTAGCAAAAATTACTGAGGCCAAGGTATAGGACTTTGTTTGGAAGTCAATCGTCTATCGGTTTGGTTTGTCCCGAACTCTCATAATAGATAACAGATGATAGTTTGCTGAGATGAGATTCACTGAGTTCTACGAAGATCTAAACATCTTCCATCACTTCACGTCAGTGGCCCATCCACGGGCAAATGGTGAAGCAGAGGTGACCAACTGAATTTTACTGTAGGGCATCAAGGCAAGGCTTGAAAGAGCATGGAGGACTTGGGCGGACAAACTCTACCACGTTCTTTGGACGTATCGAACTACTCATAAGGTACCAACTAGAGAAACACCATTTGCCCTAGCCTTTGGGACGAAGGCAGTCATCTCGATCGAGCTTAAACTTCCATCAGCATGGATTGTGGTCTTCAATGAGTATTATAACTTGCAGGATCTCAGAGTCAATCTTGATCTATTGGAAGAAAAGAGAGAAGATGCCCAAGTTTGGATGGCAGCCTACAGACGAAGAGTGGCCAGATACTATAACTTTAGAGTAAAAAGTAAAGCATTTAGAGTGGGAGACTTGGTGCTTCAACGAGCGTCCATTTCAAAGCCTCAAGAGCAAGAAAAGCTCGTCCTAAATTGGGAAGGTCTGTATAGAGTGGAGGAGGTCATCTGGCTCGGAACTTACCACTTGAAGGAGCTTAGAGGGGTGACACTCCCACGGTCTTGGAATTCGAAAACCTTAAGAATGTACTATCAGTAACTTTTCTTCAATAAAGTTCTTTCTATTTTAACATCATTACTTCTTGGCACAAAGATTGTGTAATGACAACCCTGAAGCAATCAAAAGTGGCCCGTTAGAAACAGGAGAAGAACCTCATCCTAATGTGAGCAAGATCGAAGGCCTTGTTGAATTAGGATAAGATGAGGGGAGAGGCCCTACCAATGATCCTAATGTGCCCCTACAGCTCGTTAGAAATAGGAGGAGAATCTCGTCTTAACATGAGCAAGGTCGAAGGCTTCGTTGAACTAAGATGAGATGAGGGAAGAGGCTCTACCGACCGTCCTAATGTGCTCCTGCAGCTCGTTAGGAATAGAAGGAGAACCTCATCCTAACGTGAGCAAAGTTAAAGGCCTCGTTAAGCCAAGACGAGAACCCGTCGATGGATCCGATGAACCTCTATGATCATATAAGGGGTGGAAGGTCAAGACCATGCTGATTTAAAATGAGGGAAAGGCCAAGGACCTACTAATGATTGACGAGCACATTCCCCTATGACTGCGCCAAATGCCAAAGAAAAAATTCCATCCTAATCCATGGAACGAACCCCTGACCTGACATCCACGACAAGCATCTCGTTAGAAACAAAAGAAAAATGAGGCATCCAGAATCGAATCCATAAGAGATGGCAATGAAAAAGGTCAACTGGAGCTTCAATTGTTGAACTTCGATTTTCTCCATCCCAATAGTCTTCGAGAGTTCGCTGATAGTCCTCCTCAGAAAGATGAGCTCCTCAGGTTCGCTACTTGATTTAGCCTACTGAATGCTATGAAACTTTTTCCAAAAATAGATCACCTCATCCCTGGCAACCTTTAGCTCGCCTTCAAGCCTGGACATCTTCCTTGCCCAAATTGTTCAATAATTATTATGTTGATCTTTAGCATCCTGCAGCTGCTTCTGAAGCTGGGAGAACTTCTTCAATCAGTTCCTGTCATGCTGAGCTTCGTCGATGGACCACGGTGAACTTCCTTCCAAGAGATGAATCTTCTCTTCCACCTTCTTGAGATCAACTTCTAGAGAGTCGATCTTTGCTATGAGCGCCCAAGAATTATCGCTCGTGCTCTTTCGGAGTTCGGCGAGCTCCTTCTCAAAATTTTCTTTTGGAATGCTGAAGCTCGCTGCATCCTTCATGTGTAAACTTCAGAGGTGAGTGACTTCCTTAGTCACCTCCATAGCATCTTTACGAGAGGTCTGAAGGTCGGCCTCAACACTTTTCAATCTTTTTCTCAATTAGTAGACCTCCTTCAAATCTTTTATCAAAAGCTTGAATGAAACCCCCTGAGGTAAGGGGTCAGCATCAATCGGAGAAAGGGGGTTGTGGCCCTAATCGATAGAGACGTTCTGAATCACATACAACGCAAAGTATAAAGGAAAAGAAGTATTTGCTCTCATTACTTGAAATATGTTTGGTACATCAAAAAAAAAAAAGAGGGTACATAGATGTCAAAAGTCTAGACCTCAGGTGGCTCACCCACTGGAGAGGTCGGAACATTCTCAGTCGGCTCCGACCCTTAGGCATGCTCGGATGCTATAACTGCGGATTCAGGAGCGACCTCGACATTGGTGCGTGAAGGGTCGGCTCTATCCTCTGGCTCTTCTAGGAAGTGATCTAGATCGATGTTGGAGAAATTCTTGATGACTCGCCCCATGCAGACCTGGAATCCTTCCAAGAAGGCTTCCTGGGCAAAGTCTATTTTGATGTCCTCCATATCCTTGGAGGACTTGAAGTTTTGCATAGCCCTTTCCATGGCAGTGCTAACCTCCTCTTGCGTCTTTCTTTTCTCCTTTTCCAAGGCTAGCTTGGCCCTCAACTTCGCCATCTCACAATGCTCCTCTCTCAGTTCATTCTGAAGGCGTTTGACTTCAGATGAATGGATCTTTGAGGTGACCTTTAGAACGTTGGCTTCGGCTCGAGCCTTCTCGATTTTTGTGCGAGCTTCTTTCAGGGCTCTTGAAGCTTCGGCCTGATTTTGGCTTGCTACTTCGGAGTGGGCAAAAAGGTAGTATCTCAGCTGCAAAACACACAATAAATCAGAATCATAAAAGATCCCAATTCCAAAGCTTAATGGGGATGAAGTCAAAATCAGAAGGAACCACTTTACCTTCAGAAAGGCCGTAAATGATTCATTGAACCTCTCGACGTCGTCCTTCTGGTGCATCCTTTCAATGATGTGGGGAAGGATGCTTCCCTCCATTAGTGACTAGACAACCTCTCGATCGTCCCAAGAATCCTATTCTTATTCAAGGTCCCCTCCTTCGAAGCTCTTAGCCTTCCATCCGACCTTCTTGCCGACGGTCCTCTTCTTCTTCTTCTCCACAGCTCCCTCTTGCCGAACAAGAGTAAGAGGGACGGCCTCATCAGACAGGGCCGAGCTCGGTACGATAGCAGTGGGTTCATGGGTTGGCATGGACCGAACTGGTGTAGCCTGGCTTGACTCTCTAGTCCGAGCCTTCTTCTATGGTTCGTTAGAAGAATCGCCCTTTCTTTTAAGGGTCTGGACCCCCTTCATCAAGCGGTTCCATTTTTCGGAGGTCATTTCTTTAAAGATGAAGTTAGAAGATTAGAAAAATAAATACCATCTAGTTGGCTGAATATCACAAACTACCTATCGAGTTAAGAGGACTGAGGCCAAAATTTAACAAGATTTGTTCGTCCAGGTGTCTAGGGATGGGTGGAGTGTCAAAGGACTTCAGCTTATCGGCCGAGCTCCAATCTTCATTTTCTAGCCCAAGAGCTCGGCGAATTGATTTCCTTACCTCGCCCCATAGAGGTAGCCCTAGTTCTAAGGTGGGATGGAAAATGAAGAAGAACTTCTTCCAATCGTGAATGGAGGAAGGAGTACCTTTAAGCAGTTTCTTCCTTCCAAACCATGGAGACAGATACCACCAATCCTTAGCGGTGGGATGATGTTTAAAGGTAAAAAAATTATGGAACAGAAAAATAGTAGGTCGAACGCCTACCATGGTGCATAGGGAGAGGAATCCTATGATAAATCAAAAGAAGTTCGGCAGCATGGCAATAAGGAAAATATTGAGAAACCTAAATAAGTTAGCTATGAAAAAAGATAAAGGTAACCTAAGCCCGATCCGAAAGGTTTCGATGTACAGATAGATTCGGTCGGGAGGGGATGAGCAGGCTCGATCGTCAGGCCTAGGGAGTTCATGCTCGTACTTAAGAGGTATTCCAAACCAAATCCTGGCTAAGGAAAGGTCGTCAGGCCGAAGTCTATAAGAAATGGTCGCACGCACAAAAGGATGGGCCGATCCCAAGGGTTTGGTCTCCTCAGGAGGCGGGTTTGTCAAGCTTAAAGGGATCGGACTCTCAGAATAAGTCGACCAAGATCCCTCACTAGACATTTGAATCAGGGTAAAATCAAGAAATTATCCAAAAAAATAAAAAAAAAGATGTTCAAGCTTCAACAAGAATAGAAAGAACGAGAAAGTAAGAATGCAGAGATAATCCAAAAAGTGTCGGAAAGCTGACCTAAATTGGTTGAGAAGAACAAGAAGATGGCGAATGGAGCAAGAATCGAAGGAAAGTACGTCGAAAACTAAAGAAAGCATCTTAGGCTCTCGCTCAGGATGACGAAGAAAATTAGAGGGAGGAAAGGAAGATTTTAGAAATAGAAACTTGGAGGAGGAGGGCAAGCTTAAGTAACCCCTCCTCCAGTCGATCTCTGATCGACGCGTGTCCCACTCATCATGGCATAAAGCTTCCAACGGACAAACCCATAATGATGCTGTACTTCAGGCAGACTTCTGGCAGGAAATTCAGAAAATATCTCTTTAGGTCATCGTGCATATATGAAGCGCCGACGCCAGTCCAATAAAAGCTAAAACATCCTATCCCACCTAAAAGTGGAAAACCTAGTAGGATCGAAAAATTCTTCAAACTTCGACAGTCTCCATCTTACTCCCATCCTTCGAACTTCGAACTTGAGAGGAGGGCTAGTGTTGGGGATAAATCCATGCCTACCAAAGTTTGGCTAAGATTCTGACTAAATCAGTTCCGTTTGGTTGCGGTTGTAGAAACTGAACCTCAACCTGCAGGAATATTCAAGCTCTGAATCATTCTAGAATGGCCAACCTCCGACACTGTAGCCAGAGAATCTAATTGATCGAGAAGATCGATTTTGGATTCGGCAAGATGGCGTGGATTTCTTCTTTAGGCAAGCTTGAACAGTCAATATCGCCTTAGAGAACCAGTCAAGTCCTCAGTACTTGCGCATCCCATTCGATCGATCTTCCTCCAACGGCCGAACCCCTCTAGCAGTCATACTCCTTCCGAACTCCAATAGACGAACTCCTTCGGGATTTCTCCAACAGACGAACTTCTTTAGCAATCGAACTTCTTTCAAACTCCAATAGGTGAACTCCTTTCGGATTCCTCCAACAGCCGAACTCCTCTAGCAGTCGAACTCCTTTCGGATCCCTCTATCAGGCGAATTCTTTCTCGAATTTCTCCTTCAGAAGAGCTGCGCGCAGATCTCTCTAGCAGGTCTATTTTTTGATTTCAGAAGTCTCCTCTCCTATACCAATCCAGCCTCGGATACAGCGTGAACCGACCTAGACCCGGACTACCTTGGAGGAGTCTGAACTCTTTTAGAATTGATATAGCTCAAAGATCATCACCAACCGATACCAACTTTTCCAAACTTTAACTATCAAATCTCAAATGGATTAGCACCTCATGACAATAGATACTATCCTCCATAACAAACTCTACGTGGCCCCGAGCGGCCCACTACTCGATAGTTATGGCTGTCACTATCAGTTTGTTATAGGCTCCATCTATAAAAGGGATCCTCTAAATACATTTTTTCAAGGCTCTCTTCTTCTTCTCAATACTCTGCAACTTTCTCGACTGAATACGCAATTTCTGTTGGCTAAAAGAGCTAGCTTGATCATCGGAGGGTCTTACCAGAGCCATCCCCCAGGCTCTAGATGAGACTTATTTTTCAAGTCACCGGTGATGATCTCTTCTTCTCCAACTCCAGTGCTTCTCTGATGATGATCAGATTTTGCACCAATAATTATGAAAATTAAATTCATTCCTAGTGCAATTGGACTAGAGTCAATAGTTGACCCAATTAAGAGAATTAAGGGTCACATGATTAAAAAATTTTAGAATTTTTTTTAGAAATTATTTTGCTCTAACTTTTGGATATGTGATAGGGGACAAGCTATACTTTGGGTATGCGAAATTTCAAGATTTTTGGAGGTGCCTGGACTGAATTTTGATAGAGTTTGATTTGAATCAAACTCTTAAGGAAAGAGTCCTAGACGCACATGGACTCTTTCTTATCCTTTCATACTGCCACCTTCCAGATAAATTTTTGACGTCAAATTTAGATGGGACCTAGGGTCTTTCATGGAGATCAAGTCCAGGAGTCTCAATAGTTGAATTAATAAGGTTTTTGATCAAAAAAGAATACTTTATGATGCTATGTCTAGTATAAGAACTTTTTTCATGAAATTGCCTCAACGTAATTTATTTTTTTCACACCCAAAGGAGCCTTCCCTTTGATATGCACACATCCTCTATCCTCTCTCTCTGTCTCTTCTACATGCCTAAAAAGTTGAACGCAAATCTGAGTTGATGGTTCAAGATTTTTGGCATAAGATTCAGCATCTATGCGATGGTGTTCGTGAGACGATCAGGCTGCCTTCAAAAGTCATTTTGAAGGCTTTTCAAATTAGATCCAGATTTAATTTTTGGAAAAAAGATTCATGAGGAGAAGATGTTTAGATTCTATTCGAGTGGATATCGGTAGAGGCCAGGCGCGTGTGTGGCTCCTTCCAGAACCTCAGGAATCAACAGGATCATCGTATGATAATTAGATTATCAAATTAGGTACTTAAAATTAAATCTAATTTAATTTTATTTTTAACTTTTAAAATCAGATCTCTATGATTAGATCCAAGAAGTCTCAAATTTGATTAGAATTTTAAAAAAAATTTTGAAATATTTTTTTCAGATCCAATCAAATCTGAATGATCCTATACCGAGAAAATAGATTTTTCTTCACCTGGTATCAGAGCCAAGTTGTAGTTCTTTGGATCTATTTTAGATCTAATTTTAATTTTATTTTTTTATCTAATATTAAAAGTTTTAGATGTCATATTAGATGTGATTAGATCTAAAATCAAAAAATTAAAATTAAATTATTTAGATCTAATATGTATGAGATGCATGACTAGATTGAGAATAGAATAGTTTTATGTGTAGTCTATTATAATCATATTGTTAATTTAATTAAATATAATTTTAGATCTATTTAATTTTTATTTTTTAATATTATAATTATTATAATTAGATCTAAAAAATAAAAAATAAAATTTTTAATTTTTGATTTATTCATATGTAATATGAAAAGATGCATGTTTAGTCTAGTTGTAGAATAGTTCTATAAATTATCTAGAATAGTTTTATTTTGATATGATCAAATTTATATCTATTTTTTAGGTATTATATATGATATTTTAGTTCTAAAAAATATGTATGTTTAATTTAGTAATGATACATGAGATGTATGTAAAGCATGTATTAGTTAGATCATTAATTATATATGTAATATATGATCTAGATCTAACCAGATTTATAGTTTAAATTATATTTCTGATTAAGACATTCTCCTTGACCGTTCGATCATAAGAACAAAGTAGGATTTAAAGGCCCTCTTCTTCTATTCGATGAGGTGTTCTTATGGCGTGTAGGGGTGTTGTGCGTTCGTCCTTAATCGAAAATAAAAACTTATTTTTTGCAAAATTCTAGATCCTAAAATCCTAGGATTTTGATATATGTTTTTGTTTATGAACCCAAACTTAATTAAGAATTTAGATTATGAAACTAATTAGATCTAAAATTAAAATTTTTTAGATCTAAGATATTTTCATAAAATTAGGTTTGGGCTTGGATAGCTCAATTAGGTCTAGCGGTTGATCAAACCGAATTAAGAGTTGGTTAGGTGGGATCAAGAGCGCTTAAAATTAACCAACCCAATAGTTATATGTCTGGGTCAAGGTCGACTCACAGCCACATGTGATCGATCCAATTAAGACCTAATTTGGCTCCGTGGTTCGAGTATGGATTATAGGCTAATCCGATTAGTTCTAGTTCGATAATTTGGTGTCTAAGATAAGTTTGGAAGATACGATCGATTTATTTTTAATTAGGAGCTACTCGATCTGAATGCGTTCTTATCAAGTTAATGGCATATTCTTTCCACTAGTCTCACTTATCTGATCATTTGTGTCAACCCAGTTATGATTTGAGGTGGCTAACAATTCGAGCTAACCCATGCCACTAGATTTGTCATAACCATTATGACTGAGTCAAGTTTAAGAGACCTAAATTGAATCTTCCTAAACAAAGATTAAGTCAATTGGTCTTCCATCATTGTAGATGTGCAGGCCTTTTTTGGGGTTTATTATTCTCGACTGGTTACAGTGGTTTAGTTGCACCAGAAAGACGCAACCATGTCTATTAGGCATTGGATGCTACGGATTGGAGGATGGGTTGGGCTTAATATTTTGGATACAGTATGGGACCCAATCAAAAATTTAATTCTTATAAATGATGGGTCTGACTTAACAAGAAGTGGATCAATATTTCGGACATGGTGAGATTTATGAATTAGAGACTAAGATTAGGTGCACCATGATTAGAGAATCATTGGATAAGAGTTGTTCACTCATCGGTTGACCCATCATCAATAACTGTTAGGTGAGGTGGTGAGCCAGTCGGTGGGACCGCACCATCCACTAGAAATCAATTGATCGCGAAGATTTTCGCATCTCTATCCAAGGAGTGTAGGGATCTGATGAAGAGGAAAATCTATTTTTCGGATTAGGTTCGTCAGATCTGATTTGACCATGAGGAATATTTCAAAATTTTTTTTCTTAGATCTAAATCAGATCTAATACTTTTCAGATCTGATTTGATAGATCTAATAAAATAAATTAAATTAAATTAAATTATATTTAATTTATATCTTGTTCTTGTGTAATTTTATTATCCTATGATGATCCTGCTGATTGTCTGAGATTTTGGATGTAGCCACGCAATCGTCTGGCCTCTACTGGTATCCACTCAGATAGGATTTGGATATCTCCTTCTTCTCAATCTTTCCTCCAAAGATCAGATCTAGATCTGATCTTGAAGGTCTTCAAAATAACTTTTGAAGATCCGATGTCGTCTCTTACAGCAGTGCTGCCTTCTTCCTTTCTTGTCGCCTTTCTCTTGCCTGGATCGCACCAAACTGAAGCCCAAAGCCCCTTGGGCGTGGGGAGGAGAGAGAGGATTAGAGGTAGGCATGGAGGAGAGAGAGAGATGGCTATGTGATGTGGGCAAGGGGAGAACTCCTTTAAACTTATGCGTAGATAGGATTTATATAGACCCTGCTGCGCCATGCTGTGCCACATCATCCCGACCAATCACGTCTCTTCGTGTGATCAAATCTAGATCTGATTGATGGGATGACATAACCTGATCCAATCAGATGATAGCCCCTCTCCAACATCCTTAGGTGGTGCCAAGACTAGTCAAAGTAGAGTCTTAGAGGCCACTTAAGTTTATTACATGAAGCAACTTGGAGTCCCATACTGGAGTCCCATCTGTATGGGACTCCAGGCATCATTATCCTTAGGCGCATGCCTCCCTAGGCATGCGCCCCCTCATTTTTTTCTTTCTAGCAAGGGGACAAACCTCCATCTGCTCTCCTATGGGTGCATGACATATGGACAGATGTCTAAGTGTCAAAGGTCAATGTTTGACCAAAGTCAAAAGACAAGGATAGTAGGTGACAAAAAATGGCAGGTGTTGTCTCAAATTTATCTCATAAATTAAGATAACCCTTTTCTGATCTGGACAAGCTTTAGTCAGATGAAGTAAAAGTACCTGAGTGAGTCCAAATATATTTGGCTCAGTCGAGACAACATTTAATGATTATTGAAGAAGATCTTTAGGCTCAATCGTGTGCTAGCACAATTTTTTTGAATCTAATTAAATCTAATTCAAATCAATTGAATTGGATTAGTTTAATTGATGATATCTAGATCCAAACCCTTGTTTGTGTGACCTAATTAAGTTCAATTTTATATGGTAATGAGATATGTCATGATCTCTATCATCAACATCATTGAAACACCTTCCAATGGATCAGAACTTTTTTGATTTAGATAGCTAGAATAATCGATCATCCAAATCATTCTTATTATTCCCAAAATCTACCAGTGATATCTAGTAGTATATGGTGGCAATCCATCAAAACTAAAAATGTACCTCTCGGTGTAGTTACATATATGATTAAGTCTTCTATCTTGAGCTCTGATTGATTTAGGGTTAAGGTGAACTCGTCAAATCCTAATTTTTGTCATATGAAATAATCATTTGATTCAAGTTCGATATGAAAACCTTAATAGAAACTCTTTTTATCATTTCACTCTACTATAGCCATAGGCTTATGGACTTGATTCTCGTGATCATCATAGGGCTGCTCCTCATCTACTGAGGTAGATAGATTTCCTCTTGGTGCAATCCAATTTCTACAATGAACATGCTATAGCCAACATACACCTCAGGATTTTGGATGGCTAATAGATCGAGTCATGGTGTAGTCAAACTATAACACCCTCAGGGTGAACTGTCGATGCACCTTAGGTCAAAGAACCAGACACACCACTGTAGGTTTGAGCTAGTCATCGACGAGAAGGTAGACTTTCTAATGACTGCTCGAGATGGTCATGCTCAATGTCCTCGTTCTCTAACAAATATCTGTACTCTCGCTCTAGTGTCTCTACACCGTAGACTCAAGACTCATCTACTATAAAGAAGTGATTGTACACCAACCTTTCGGATCAATCATCATCCTCATGATGATCCTACGGTTGGGAGCATTTTATGAGTTAATAATGAAAATTTATATCTTAAATTTTCAACTCTTGAAAATAAGAATTATCATTGCCATTAACTCAAGGGATGTATCACAGACACTAAATATACATTATGATAGAAAATAATCTATTTTGTTATTTATAATCAAAATTATAATTTTGCCTTTAGAAGTGTATAACAAGTGTCAGCCAATTCTGGCTTATAGGGCACACATATCTAACAAACTCTCACTTGACTTAAAATCAATTGGCTACAAATCTAAGTCCCATCTTCTCAAAATGGGCTTCGATCTTCTACTGTTCCAATGACTTTGTGAGTGGGTCTGCTGCATTATCTACAGAGTCATTTTTTTTGACCTTGACGTAACCTTTCTCGAGGTAATCGTGGATGAGGTGGTATCGCCGCTCGATGTGCTTGAATCTCTGGTGAGGCCTCAACTCCTTAGCAAGAGCTATGGCACCATTGTTATGGCAGTATAGAGGAATGGCATCTGATGGCATCACTCTGATCTCTATGGCAAACTTCTTATACCAGAATGCCTCCTTCACAGCTTCTGACGCAGCGATGTATTCTATTTCCATGGTAGAATCTGCTATCACTGTCTGCTTGAAACTCTTCCAACTGACAGCTCCACCATTACACACAAATAGATTCTCAAATGTCGACTTTCGATCATCTATATCGAACATAAAATCTGAGTTGATATACCCTTGGACTTGGAGTTCTTCATTATCAAAAATCAAGAACATATCCTTAGTTCTTCTTAAGTACTTAAGGATATATTTCATAGAAGTCTAGTGTTCTTCACCTGAATTCGACTGATATCTACTTATGACACACAGCATGGGCTATATCAGGTCATGTACATAACATGGCATACATGAGGCTCTCTATTGCTGAAGCATAAGAGATCTTGCTCATCCGTTCTATTTCCTTAGGTGTGCTAGGGCACATCTTCTTGGAGAGGTGAATGCCATGTCTGAAGGGTACTAATCTCCTCTTAGAGTTTTCCATGCTAAATCTCTTCAGCACTTTCTCTATATACATCTTCTGTGAAAGTCCTAGCATCCTATTCGGTCTATTTTTATAGACCTTAATTCCTAGAATAAAGGATGCTTCTCCTAAGTCTTTCATAAAGAATTTTTTGGATAACCATATTTTAACTATGGTCAACATGAGAATATCATTCCCGATAAGGAGGATATCATTCACGTACAATATGAGGAAGATGGTAGCACTCTCACTAACCCTTTTGAAGATACATGATTCTTCCTCGTTCTTGATGAAATCAAATAATTTAATCACATCATTAAAATGAGTATTTCAGCTCCGAGATGCTTGCTTAAGTCCATATATGGATCTTTGCAGCTTGCATACCTTATGATCAGCATCACTGGATGTGAAATCTAGCGGTTGTTCCATATAGATATCTTCCTCAAGGTATCCATTTAAGAATACCATTTTCACGTCCATTTGCCATATTTCATAATCGAAATAAGCTGTTATAGTAAGCAATGTGCGGATGGATTTTAGCATAGCTACTGGCGAAAAGGTATCCTGATAGTCAATGCCTTCACGTTGACTATACCCTTTTGCCACTAATCTAGCTTTGAATGTCTCTACATTTCCATCTACACCAATCTTTCTCTTGTAGATCCATTTATACCCAGTAGGTACTATACCTTCTGATGGATCTACCAAGGTTAGACTTGGTTTGAGTGCATCGAGTCAATTTGTGACTTCATTGTCTCTAACCATTTCTCGGAGTCAATATCCGATATCGTCTCGCCATAGATCTTGGGATCATTATCATGAACCTCATTACCTACGAAGAATATTTTCTCCACATCCTTTGAAATAGTACATAAGTACCTCTTAGGGGGATGGAAAACCCTTTTTCGATCTACGAGGTAGAGGAGGTAGTGATTGTATTGGCTCAACCTGATTTGATTTCATTTGGTCCTTAGCTCGTTGCTCTTGTGAGACTTTCTTCTCGAGCTTGATCTATTTTCCAATGCCGCTATCTTGAATAAGCTATTTTTTAAGAAAGATAGCATGTTGACTCATAATCACATTATGATCTTCTGAAATGTAGAAATAATATCCTAATGACTCTTTAGGATATCCTATAAATCGAGCTCTAAAGGATCTATAGTCTAACTTGTCCACTTGTTGTCTTTTGACATGAGCCGGACAATCCCTAATTTTGGGATGACTTAGACTTAATTTCTTACCATGCCATATCTCCTACGGTGTGGTAGGAATGATTTTAGAAGAAACCCTATTCAGTAAGTATATTGCAGTTAACAGACTTAAGGTCTATGAAGCTCATCATGAATCGGATCATATCTAATAGGATCCAGTTCCTCCGTTCTGAAATCTCATTGAGTTGAGGTGTTCCAGGTGGAGTCCATTGAGAGACTGTCATTTTTTTTTGAGATAGTCCCAAAATTTTTGACTAAGGTATTCACCTCGATTTGATCAAAGAATTTTAATAGATCTTTTAGTTTGCTTTTTTACTTCATATCTAAATTTCTTGAACTTTTTAAAAGCTTTAGACTTCTGTCTCATAAGATATACATACCCATACCGAGATAAATCATCGATAAAGGTTATGAAGTAGACAAAGTTGCCTCTAGCTGGCACATCAAATGGGCCATACACATCAGTATGTACTAGGCCAAGAAGATCCATGGCCCTTTCCCCATGTCCTACAAAAGGGAGCTTAATCATTTTGTCATGAAGATAAGATTCACAAATTGGATATGACTCAGAAGTCAAAGGACTCAATAGTCCAATTTTCTTCAATTTGTTAACCTTATCTTTTGCTATATGACCTAGTCTTTGGTTCCATAGATTCCTATCATTTGGACTATCCCTAGGTCGTTTTGATTTTATGGCATTCATATTTTATTCGATGTTGAAAATAGATACATCAATATGTAACTGGTAAAGACCATTAATAAGAAAACCACTTACAATTTTATTTCTTTCATAAAGAATGTTATAATGGTCCTTAAGGAAACTAATTACATAGCCTTCTAGTGCTACTAAGCATGAAATAGAAATCAAATTCCTGCTTGCTATAGGCACAAAATAAAAATTCTTTAATACTAAGTCTAAACCAAATGATAATCGAAGAGGATATGTTCCCACGGCCATAGCAGCAACTCTTGCTCCATTTTCGACGTGTAGGATCATCTCACTATCCCTTAGCCTCCTGCTATTCTCAAGATCCTGCATGAAAGTGCACATATGAGCATTAGAATCGGAGTCAAGCACCCAATTGGATGTAGAAGGAACCATAAGGTTAGACTCAATAACAAGCGTACCTCCAGAAGGATCTGCCTTCTTCTTATTCTTCAGGGTGGTCAGGTAAGTAGGGCAGTTTCGCTTCCAGTGGCCGTCAGTGTTGTAATGAAAATACTTTTCTTTGTCAGTGACCTTCTTCTTCAGTTCTGCCTTTTTCTTCTTTCCTCCTTTCATCTTTTGCCTTTTCACAAACTTCTTCTTTCTAAAAGACTTTCTCTTGGAAGAAGTCCGTTCCATAGCAAGCTTTGAGCCTTTGGAACCTTTCATAGAAAGCTCAGCAATAACCAGCATGTTCATAAGCTCGACTAGTGAATTTTGAAGTTTATGCATATGGTAGTTTATAATGAACTGTCCATATGCATCAGTCAAGAATTTTAGAATTATATCATTCTACAGATCCAAGTTTAACTTCACATTGAGCTTCTCAAGCTCTTCCAAATCCTTGATCATCATTAGATAATAATCTTAGACTGACTGCCCATCATGCATTTTAGCCTTGAATAGTCATTTAGTGACTTGATATTTGGCTGCACGACTCTGTTCACCAAACATCTCTTATAGGTGAGCCAACATTTGGCAGATAGTCTTGATATCTTTATGTTGGTGCTGAAGCTCATCGGACATCGAGTCCAACATGTAGTATCTTGCCTTGTTATCTTCGTCCGTCCACTTATCAAGGGATGCTCTATGTTTAGTGGATGGACGAGCTGGTAAGGTGGGAGGATCCTAGTCTAATACATAAGTTAACTTTTTAGAATTTAAAATGATTTTGAAGTTCTAGAGCCAATCCTTATAATTGGGTTTGGTCAGTCTGTGGGTGTCCGAGATACGTGTTAGTGGATTGGACACAGACATTTTTCTATAGAGAGTCAAAGTTTCTAGTTAGATATTATAATTAAGACTTGATCAATTTATTTAGAAGTTTTATTTTTAAATAAATTAACTTCCATTATTTTCTTAGATCCCTACACTCCCTCTGTAAAGATGTAAAAATCTCCATGATTAATGATTTCTAGTGGATGGTGCGATCCCACCGACTGACTCATCACCTTACCTAATAATTATTGGTGATGGGTTAGCCAATGAGTGAACAACTCTTGTTCAATGATTCTCTAATCATGGTGCATCCAAACTTGATCTCTAATTCATGAATTTCATCATGTTCGGAATATTGAGCCACTCTTTAGTTAAGTTAGACCCACCATTTGCATAGATTGGATTTTTAATTGAGTTTCTCACCATATCTAGAATATTGAGCCTAATCCATCCTCCAGCCCATTGCATCCAATGTCTAATAGACATGGTTGCATCTTTTCGGTGCAACTAAACTACTGTAACCAATCGAGAACAATCAACCCCAGAAAGGGCCCATACATCTACAATGGTGGAAGACCTTAGACTTAATCTTTTCTTAGGAAGATTTGATTTAGGTCTCATTAAACTAGACTTGACATAGTCATAATAATTATGACTAACCTAGTGGCATGGGTTAGCTCAGATTATTGGCCACCTCAGATTAGGACTGAGCCAACAAATATGGCTAGGTAAGTGAGTCCAGTGGAAGGGATATGCCATTAACTCGACAAGAATGAATTCGAGTCGAGTAGCTCTCAATTAAAAATTAGTCGGTCATATCTGCCAAATTCACCTTAGACACCAAATTGTTGAGCCATAATTAATCGAGTTAGCCTACAATCCAGACTCTAACCATTGAGCCTAATTAGGTCTTAGCTTGATCGATTACTCATGTAATTCGATCTTGACCCAGACTTAATCCTATTTGGCTGGTCAATTTAAGCACTCTTGATCCCATTTAACCAACTCTTGATTCGGTTTGATCAACCGCTTAGACCTAATTGAGCTACCCAGGTCCGAACCCAATTTTGTGAATATGTCTTAAATCTAAAAATTCTTAATTTTTAGACTTAATATATTTCATAATCTTAATTTTTATTTAAGTTTAGGATTCATAAATAAAATATATAAATAAAATCCTAGGTTTTCAGGATTTAGGATTTTGCAGAAAATAAGTTTTTTAATTTTTGATTAAGGACGAACGTGCAGCACCCCTACACATCATAAGAATATTTCATCGAATGGAAGGAGAGGGCATTTAAATCCTACTTTGTTCTTATGACCGGATGGCCAAGCCGGAATGCCTTAATTAGAAATATAAAAACTACAAAACTAGTTAGATATATATCACATATCTCATATATAAAATTGATCTAACTATAAACATATTTTGCATACATCTCATGTATCATGTATTGCATATTTTTTAGATTTAAATTATCTCATAATCATCTAAAAAATTTATTTAAATTAATCTTATCAAAATAAATTTTATACTAGACAATTATGTAGAACTATTCTACAACTAGTCTAAACATACATTTATCATATCTCATATGAACAAAAATTAAATAATTTTATTTTTTATTTTTTAGATCTTATTATAATATTTATAACATTAAAAAATAGTAAATAAATTAATCTAAAAATTATAATTTAATCAAATTAAATTATGATCATGCAAGATTATGCATAGAACTATTCTATTCTACAACTAGTCATGCATCTTATAGAATTTAGATCTAAATTATTTAATTTTAATTTTTTTAATTTTAGATCTAATCACATATCATGTGATCTCTGAAATCATCTAATTATTAGATCAAAATTAAATTAAAATAAGATCTAAATTATTTATTGGAATCTAGCTCTAATATCAGTTGAAGAGAAAAACCTATTTTTTGGATCAGATTCGTTCAGATCTGATTTGATCAAGAAAATATTTCAAAATTTTTTTTCTTAGATCCAAATTAGATCTAATATTTTTTAGATCTGATTTGATGAATCTAATAAAATAAAATAAAATAAATTTAATCAGATTTAATTTATACCTTGTTCTTGGGTAATCTTATTATCCTATGATGATTCTGCTGATTGCCTGAGGTTCTGGATGTAGCCATGCAATTATCTAGCCTCTATCGATATCCACTCAGGTAGGATTTAGATATCTCTTCCTTCTCAATCTTTTCTCCAAAGATCAGATCTGGAGAGATCTTGAAGGTCTTCAAAATAATTTTTGAAGATCCAATGTCGTCTCTTGCAGCAGTGCTGCCTTCTTCCTTTCTTGTCGCCTTTCTCTTGCCTGAATTGCACCAAACTGAAGCCCAAAGCCCTTTAGGTGTTGAGAGGAGAGAGAGGATTAGAGGTAGGCATGGAGGAGAGAGGGAGATGGCTATGTGGCATGGGCAAAGGGAGAACTTCTTTAAACCTAGGCGCAGATAGGGTTTATAACATCATCCTGGCCAATCACGTCTCTTCGTGCAATCAGATTTAAATCTGATTGGTGGGATGACATCACCTGATCCAATCAGATGAGAGCCCCTCTCCAACATCCTTAGGTGGTGCCAAGACTGATCAAAGTAGAGTCTTAGGCGCCACCTAAGTTTATTCCATGAAGCAACTTGGAGTTCCATCTATATGGGACTCCAGGCATCATTATCCTTAGGCGCATGCCTCCCTAGACGTGCGCACCATCTTTTCCTCTTTCTAGCAGGGGGACAAACTCCCATCTACTCTCCTATGAGTGCATGACACATGGGCAGATGTCTAAGTATTAAAGGTTAACGTTTGATTAAGGACAAAAGATAAGAATTAGCCGGTGATGAAAAATGGCAGGTGTTGTCTCAAATTTATCTTATAAATTAAGACAACCCTTTTCCAACCTGGACAAGCTCCAGTCAGACCAAGTAAAAGTACTTGAGTGAATCCAAATACATTTAGCTCAGTCGAGACAATATTTAATGATTGTTGAAGGAGAACTTTAGGCTCAATCATGTGCCAGCATGATTTTCTTGAACCAAATTGAATCTAATTCAAATCAATTGAACTGGGTCAGTCCAATTGATGATATCCAGATCCAAACCCTTATTTATATGACCCAGCTAGGTTTAATTCTGAATGGTAATGAGATATGTCGCGATCTCTATCATCGACATCATTGAAATACCTTTCAATGGATCAGAACTTTTTTGATTCAGACAACTAGAATGATCGATCATTCAAATCATTCTAATTGCTCCCAAAATCTACCAGTAATACTTAGCAGTTTATGGTGGCAACCCATCAAAACTGAAAATGAACCTCTCGGTGCAGTTACATGTGTGATTAAGTCCTTCTATCTTGAGCTTCGATCGATTTAGGGTTAAGGTGAACTCGTCAAATCCTAATTTTCGTCATATGAATTAATAATTTGATTCAAGTTCGATGTGAAAATCTTAATAGAAATTCTTTCTATCATTTCACTCTGTCATGGCCATGGGCTTATGGACTTGATTCTCATGATTATCATAGGACTTCTCCTCATCTATCGAGGTAGATAGATTTTCTCTTGGTGCAATCCAATTCCTATAATGAAGATGCTATAGCCAACATACACCTCAGGATTTCAAAAAACTAGGAGATCGAGTCATGGTGAAGTCAAACTATAACATCCTCAAGGTAAACTATCGATGCACCTCAGGTCAAAGAATCAGACACACCACTACAAGTTTGAGCTAGTCATCGACGAGAAGGTAGACTTTCTAATGACAGCTCGAGGTGACCACTCTTAGTGCCCTCGTTCTCTAATGAGTACCTATACTCTCGCTCCGGTGTCTCTACACCATAGACTCAAGACTCATCTACTATAAAGAAGCAATTGTACACCAATCTTGCAGATCAATCATCATCCTCATGATGATCTTATGGTTAGGAGCATTTTATGAGTTAATAATGAAAATTCATGTCTTAAATTTTCAACTCTTAAAAATAAGAATTATCATTGCCATTAACTCAAGGGATGTATCACAGACACTAAATACACATTATGATAGAAAATAATCTATTTTATTATTTATAGTCAAAATTATAATTTTGTCCTTGGAAGTGTATAACAAGTGTCGGTCAATTTTGGCTTCTAGGACACACATATCTAATAAACTCCCACTTGACCTAAAGCTAATTGGCTACAAATCTATGTCCCATCTTTTCAAGGTGGGCTTCGATCTTCTGCTGGCCCAATGATTTTGGGTGGGTCTGCCGCGTTGTCTGTAGAGTCGACTCTCTTGACCTTGATATAACCTTTCTTGAGGTAATCGTGGATGAGGTGGTATCGCCGCTTGATGTGCTTGAATTTTTGATGAGATCTTAGCTCCTTAGCAAGGGCTATGGCATTGTTATTGTTATAGTATAAAGGAATGGCATCTGATGGCATCACTTCAATCTCTGCGGCAAACTTTTTATAGCGGAATGCCTCCTTCGCACCTGACGCAGCGATGTATTCTGCTTTCATGGTGGAATCTGCTATCACTGTTTGCTTGAAACTCTTCCAACTGACAGCTTCTCCATTACACAAATAGATTCTTAGATGTCGACTTTCGATCATCTATATCAGACATAAAATCTAAGTCTATATACCCCTAGACTTAGAGTTCTCCATTACCAAAAACTAAGAACATATCCTTAGTTCTTCTTAAGTACTTAAGGATACATTTCACAGAAGTCCAGTATTCTTCATTTAGATTTGATTGATATCTGCTCGTGACACTCACAGTATGGGCTATATCAGGTTGTGTACATAACATGGCATACATGAGGCTCACTATTGCTGAAGCATAAGGGATCTTACTCATGCATTCTATTTCCTCAGGTGTGCTAGAACACATCTTCTTGGAGAGATGAATGCCATGTCTGAAGAATACTAATCTCCTCTTAGAGTTTTCCATGCTAAACCTCTTTAACACTTTCTCTATATACATCTTCTATGAAAGTTCTAGCATCCTATTCGATCTATCTCTATTGATCTTAATTTCTAGAATAAAGGATGCTTCTCCTAGATCTTTCATGGAGAATTATTTGGATAACCATATTTTAACTATGGTCAACATGAAAATATCATTTCCAATAAGGAGGATATCATCCACGTATAATACGAGGAAGACAATAGCACTCCCACTGATTCTTTTGAAGACACATGGTTCCTCCTCGTTCTTGATGAAATCAAATAATTTGATCTCATCATTAAAATAAGTATTCCAGCTCTGAGATGCTTGCTTAAGTCCATATATGGACCTTTGCTAGCTTGCATACCTTATGATCAGCATCACTGGATGTGAAACCTAGTGGCTGTTCCATATAGATATCTTCCTCAAGGTATCCATTTAAGAATGTCATTTTTACGTCCATTTGTCATATTTCATAATCAAAATAGGCTGCAACAGCAAGCAATGTGCAGATGGATTTTAGCATAGCTACTGACGGAAAGGTATCCTGATAGTCAATGCCTTCGCATTGACTATAATCCTTTTGCCACTAATCTAGCTTTGAATGTCTCTACATTTTCATCTGCACCAATCTTTCTCTTGTAGATCCATTTACACCCAATAGGTACTATACCTTCTGGTGGATCTACCAAGGTTCAGACTTGGTTTGAGTGCATCGAGTCAATTTTTGACTTCATTGCCTCTAACCATTTCTCGAAGTCGATATCCGATATCATCTCGCCATAGATCTTGGGATCATTATCATGAATCTCATTACCTATGAGGAACATTTTCTCTACATCCTCTGAAATAGTACCTAAGTACCTCTCAGGGGGATGGAAAACTCTTTTCGATCTATGAGGTGGAGGAGGTAATGATTATTTTGGCTCAACCTGATTTGATTCTATTTGATCCTTAGCTCGTTGTTTTTGTGAGACTTTCTCCTCGAGCTTGATCTGCTTTCCAATGCCGCTGTCTTGAATAAACTATTTTTCAAGAAAGATGACATGTCGACTCACAATCATATTATGTCTTCTGAAATATAGAAATAATATTATAATGATTCTTTAGGATATCCTATAAAGCGAGCTCTAAAGGACCTATAGTCTAACTTGTCCGTTTGTTGTCTTTCGACATGAGCCGGACAACTCCAAATTTTGAGATGACTCAGACTTGGTTTCTTACCATGTCATTTTCATACGGTATGGTAGGAATGATTTTAGAAGGAACCCTATTTAGTAAGTATATTGTAGTTAATAGACTATGTCCTCAAAAAAATCAGAAAGGTCTATGAAGCTCATCATGGATCGGACCATATCTAATAAGGTCCAATTCCTCTATTCTGAAATCTCGTTGAGTTGAGGTATTCCAGGTGGAGTCCATTGAGAGACTATGTCATTTTTCTTAAGATAATTCAGGAATTTTTGACTAAGATATTCACCTCCTCAATCTAATTGAAGAACCTTAATGGAGTTTTTAGTTTGCTTTTCTACTTCATGTCTGAATTTCTTGAACTTTTCAAAAGCTTCAGACTTGTGTCTCATAAGATATACATACCCATATCGAGATAAATCATCGGTAAAGGTTATGAAGTAGATAAAATTGCCTCTAGTCAGTACATCAAATGGGCCACACACATCAGTATGTACTTGGGCAAGAAGATCCGTGGCCCTTTTCCCATGTCCTACAAAAGGAAGCTTAGTCATTTTGCCATGAAGGCAAGATTCATAAATTGGATATGACTTGGAAGTCAATGGACTCAATAGTCTGATTTTCTCCAATTTGTTAACCCTATCTTTTGTTATATGACCTAGTCTTAGGTGCCATAGATATCTATCATTTGGACTATTCCTAGATCATTTTGGTTTTATGGCATTCACATTTTGCTCGATATTGAAAATAGATACATCAATATGTAACTGGTAAAGACCGTTAATAAGAAAATCACTTGCAATTTTATTTTCTTCATAAAGAATGTTACAATGGTCATTAAAAAAACTAATTACATAGCCTTCTAGTGCTAAGCATGAAATAGAAATCAAATTTCTGCTTGCTGTAGGCATAAAACAACAATCCTTTAATACTAAGTCTAAATCAGATGGTAGTCGAAGAGGATATATTTTCATGGCCACAACAGCAACTCTTGCTCCATTTTTGATGTGTAGGATCATCTCACCATCCCTCAGCCTTCTACTATCCTCAAGATCCTGCATGAAAGTGTACAAATGAGCACTAGAATTAGTGTCAAGCATCCAACTGGATGCAGAAGAAATCGTAAGGTTAGACTCAATAACGAGCATACCTCCAGTAGGAATTTAATTTTTATTTCATGTTTAGCATAGAAAGGCTATGTAATTAGTTTTCTTAAGGATAATTATAATATTTTTTATGAAAGAAATAAAATTATAAGTGATTTTCTTATAAATGATCTCTATCAATTACCTATTGATTTTTATTTTCAATATCGAGCAAGATGTGAATGCTATAGGATCAAAATGACCTACAGATAGTCTAAATGATAGGTATTTATGGCACCTTAGATTAGGTCATATAGCGGAAGATAGGATTAACAAATTAAAAAAATTTGGGCTATTGAGTTCATTAATTTTTGAGTCATATCCGATTTATGAATCATGCCTTCATGGCAAAATGACCAAGCTCCCTTTTATAGGACATGGGGAAAGGGCCACAGAACTACTTGCCCTAGTACATACTGATGTATGCGGCCCATTTGATGTGTCGACTAGAGGCAACTATATTTACTTCATCATCTTTATTAGTGATTTATTTTGGTACGAATTTATGTATTTGATGCGACGTAAATCTGAAGCTTTTAAAAAGTTCAAAGAATTCAGATATGAAGTAGAAAAATAAATCAAAAAACCCATAAAGGTTCTTCGATCAAATTGAGGAGGTGAATACCTTAGTTGGAAATTCCTAGACTATCTTAAGTAAAATGGTATAGTCTCTCAATGGACTCCACTTGAAACATCTCAACTCAATGGGATTTTAGAATGGAGAAATCGGACCTTAATAGATATGGTCCGATCTATGATGAGCTTCACAGACCTTCCTGAGTTTTTTTGAGGACAGTCTAATGACTGCTATATATTTACTGAATTGGGTTCACTCTAAAACTATTCCTACCACACCGTATGAGATATGACATGGTAAAAAACTAAGTCTGAGTCACCTCAGAATTTGAGATTGTCTGACTCATGTCAAGAGATAACAGACGGACAAGTTAGAGCATAGATCCTTTAGAACTTGGTTCATAGGATATCGTAAAGAGTCATTGGGATATTATTTCTACATTTCGCTAGACCATAATGTGATTGTGAATCGATATGCCATCTTTCTTGAAAAATAATTTATTCAAGATGGTGGCATCGAAAGACAGATTAGGCTCGAGGAGAAAGTCTTCCAAAAGCAACGAGTTAAGGATCCTATGAAATCCAATCAGATTCAGCCAGTCCAATCACTACCTCCTCCACCTCGTAGATCAGAAAGAATTTTTTATCCTCCTGAAAGGTACTTAGGTACTATTTCAGAGGACGTAGAGAAAATGTTCCTAACGAAAAATGGGGTTCATGGTGATGATTCCAAAATTTATGATGAG
Organism: Cocos nucifera; assembly: GCA_006176705.1. Classification (NCBI taxonomy): domain Eukaryota; kingdom Viridiplantae; phylum Streptophyta; class Magnoliopsida; order Arecales; family Arecaceae; genus Cocos; species Cocos nucifera. The sequence continues at coordinate 41,902 of QRFJ01002971.1, read as the reverse complement.
ACGATATTAGATATCAACTTCGAGAAATGATTAGAGGCAATGAAGTTAGAGATTGATTTAATGTGCTCGAATCAAGTCTGGACCTTGGTAGATCCACCTGAAGGTATAGTACCTATTGGGTGTAAATGAATCTATAAGAGAAAGATAGGTGCAGATGGGAATATGGAGACATTCAAGGCTAGGTTTGTAGCGAAAGGGTATAGTTAGCGCGAAGGCATTGACTTTCAGGATACCTTCTCGCTAGTAGCCATGCTAAAATGCATCCACACATTGCTTGCAGGTGGATGTGAAAATGACCTTCTTAAATGGATATCTTGAGGAAGATATCTATATGGAATAGTCATTAGGTTTCACGTTCAGTAATGCTGATCACAAGATTTGCAAGCTGCAAAGGTCTATCTATAGACTTAAGCAAGCATCTTGGAGCTGGAATGCTCATTTCAATGATGTGATCAAATCATTTGGATTCATCAAGAATGAGGAGGAACCATGTGTATTCAAAAAGGTCAATGGGAGCGCTATTGTCTTCCTCATACTATACGTGAATGACATCCTCCTTATTGGGAATGATATTTTTATGTTGACCATAGTTAAAATATGGTTATCAGAAGAGTTCTCCATGAAAGACCTAGGAGAAGCATCCTTTATTCTAGGAATTAAGGTCTATAGGGATAGATCGAATAGGATGCTGGGTCTCTCACAGAAGATGTACATAGAGGAGGTACTAAAGAGGTTTAGCAAGGAAAACTTCAAGAGGGGATTGGTGCCCTTCAGACATGGCATTCATCTCTCCAACAAGTTGTGTCCCAACACACCTAAGGAGATTGTATGGATGAGCAAGATCCCTTATGCTTCGGTAATAGGGAGCCGCATGTACGTCATGCTATGTATACGACCTGATATCGCCCATGTTGTGAGTGTCACGAGCAGATATCTATCGAATCCAGGTGAAGAGCACTAGACTTCTATGAAATATATCCCTAAGTACTTGAGAAGGACTAAGGATATGTTCTTGATTTTTGGTAATGGAGAGCTCCAGGTCCAGGGTTACACAGACTTAGATTTTATGTCTGATATAGATGATCGAAAGTCAACATCTGGTAGTATGTTTGTGTATAATGGTGGTGCTATCAGCTGAAAGAGTTTCAAGCAGACCGTGATAGCAAATTCCATCATAAAAGTAGAGTACATTGCTGCATCGAAAGCTGCAAAGAAGGCATTCTGGTATAAGAAGTTTATCGTAGAATTTGGAGTGATGCCATCAGATGCCGTCTCTTTGTACTGTGATAATAATGGCGCCATAGCCCTAGCTAAGGAGCCGAGATCTCATCAGAAATCCAGATACATCAAGCGGCAATTTCACCTCATCCGTGATTACCTCGAGAAGGGTTTCGTTGAGGTCAAGAGAGTCGACTCCACGGATAAAGCGACAAATCCACTGATGAAGCCTTTAGACTAGTAGAAGATCGAAGCCTACCTTGAGAAGATGGGACTTAGATTTGTAGCCAATTGACTTTAGGTCAAATGGGAGTTTGTTAGATGTGCATCCTAGAAGTCAGATTGGCTAACAATTATAATACACTTCTAAGAATAATTTTATAATTTTAACTATAAATTAATAAAAGAATTATTTTCTATCACAGTGTGTATTTAAAGTGTATATGATACATCCTTTGAGTTAATGGTAATGACAATTTATATTTTCAAAAAGTTGAAAATTTAAGACATAAATTTTCATAAGTAACTTATAAATTGCTTCTGACCGTAGGATCATCATAAGGATGGTGATTGATCTAGAAGGTTGATGTACGATTGCTTTCTTTGAGTAGATGAGTCTTGAGTCTACGGTATAGAAACATCGAAGTGAGAGTACAAATACTCGTTAGATAATGAGGGCACTGAGCATGACCACCTCGAGCATTCATAAGGAAGTCTACCTTCTCGACGATGACTGGCTCGATGTTGTAGTAGTATATCTGATTCTTTGATCTGAGGTGCATCGACAATTCATCTTGAGGGTGTTGTAGTTTAACTACACCATAACTTGGTCTCTTAGCCATTTGGAACCCTGAGGTGTATGTTGGCTATAGTAGGTTCATTGTAGGAATTGAATTGCACCAATAAGGGATCTATCTACCTCGGTAGATGAGGAGTAGCCCAATGATGATCATGAGAATCGAGTCCATAAGCCCATGGCTATGGCAGAGTGAAGATGATAGAAAGAGTTTCTATAAATGGTTTCACACAGGACTCGAATCGAATGATTAATTTATATGATAGATATTGGGTTTGACGAGTTCACCTTAACCCTAATCCTGTTGGGGCTCAAGATAGAAGAATCCAATCACACAGGTAGCTGCACCGAGATATTCACTTTAGGTTCTGATGGGTTGCCACCATATACTGCTAGGTGTCACTGGTGGATTTTGGGAGCAATCAGAATGATTTTGATGATTGATCATTCTAATTATATGAATCAAAAAAGTTTTGGTCCATCGAAAGGTGTTTCGATGATGTCGATGATGAAGATCACGATATGTTTCATTACCATACAGAACTAAACCTAACTGGATCACACAAACAAGGGTTTGAGTTTGGATGCCATCAATTGAGCTAATCTAATTCGATTAATTTAGATTAGATCCAATTAGGTTCAAGGTAATCATGCTAGCACATAATTGAGCCTAAGTTTCTCCTTCTATAATCTTTCTGATTCATCGCAATCAAGTCAAATTTGATTTGACACATTTTTATATCTTGAATGAGTTTATTTTTATCTGATTGAAATAAATCTAGGTTAGATTAATTATAAAAATTAAATTCATTTCTAGTGCAATTGGACTAGGGTCAATAGTTGATCAAATCGAGAGAATTGAGGGTCACATGATCAGAGAATTTTAAAAATTATTCTATAAATTATTCTGCTCTAATTTTTAGATATATGATAGGAGATGAGTTATACTTTGGGTGTGCAAAATTTCATGATTTTTGAAGGTGCCTAGACTAGGTTTTGATAGAGTTTGATTTGGATCAAACTCTTGAGGAAAGAGTCCTAGATGCACATGGACTCTTCCTTATCCTTTCATGCCGCCACCTTTTAGATGGATTTTGGTGTCAAAACCAAATGAGATCTAGAGTTTTTCCTGCATATCCGGTCCAGGATTCTCAATGGTCGAATTAATAAGATTTTTGATAAAAAAGGGACTCTTTATGGTGCTATATCTAGTATAAGAACTCTTCTCATGAAATTATCTCAATGTAATTTATTTTTTCCGTACCCAAAGGAGCCTTTCCTCTGATATCCATACCCCCTCTATCTTCTCTCTCTCTCTCTTCTGTATGTCTAAAAAGTTAGGCACAAATCTGAGTTAAAGGTCCAAGATTTTTGGCACAAGATTCAGCATCTATGCGACGGTGTTTGTGAGACGTATAGGCTACCCTTAGAAGTCATTTTGAAGGCTTTTCAAATCATATCCAAATCTAATTTTTAGAGAAGAGATTCATGAGGAGAAAACATTTAGATCCTATCGGGATGGATATCGATAGAGGTCAGGTGCGTGCGTGATTCCTTCCAGAATCTCAAAAATCAACAGGATCATCGTAGAATAATTAGATTATCAAATTAGGTACTTAAAATTAAATCTAATTTAATTTAATTTTTAACTTTTAATATCAGATCTCTATGATTAGATTTGAGAAGTCTCGGATCTGATTAGGATTTTAGAATTTTTTTTTAAAAATATTTCTTTAGATCCAATCAGATCTGAATGATTCTGTGTCAGAAAAATAGGTTTTTTCTTCGCTTTTGTGCCCCAATGACTTTGTTAGGGATAGGAGGAGGACCTCGTCCAAATAAAAGAAGGCCAACCCCATCAGGAATAGGAGGAGAACCTCATCTTGATAGAGGAACAAGATAAAGGCCAATCGTGTCAGAAATAAGAGAATCTCATCTTGACATGGATGAAAATCTTCGGTTATTCAGACAGGAGGAGGGGAGAGGCTCTTTCAATGGCTCTTTTGTATTTTAATGACTTTGTTAGGGATAGAAAGAGGATCTCATCCTAACAAAAGAAGGCCAATCCCATCAGAAATAGGAGAAGAACCTTATCCTGATAGGAGGACAAGGTAAAAATCAATCCTACCGGGAATAAGAGGAGAACCTCATCCTAACATAGATAAAGATTCATGGTTACCTAAGATAGGAAGAAGGCATTTTTCGATGGTCATCTTGTTAAAAGATGAGGTGAAGGAAATGAAAAAATCAATAGACATCAAATCCATGCAAGATGAAGAGATAATTGAAGAAAATATCATTCTATTAAAATTAAAGTTTATTATAAAATAAAGGTCTGCATGACCATGTAAATATATATATATATATATATATATATATATATATATATATATATATATATATATATATATATATATATATATATATATAATGGATGAAGTCCTAAGAAGGATCCGATTCTTCGGACTTTGGATTGCTACCCCTGCCATTGCCAGAGATTGCTTCAAGCTAGTAATCTCTTCTTCAAGCTCCTTCATTTTCAATAGGCTCTCTGCAAATAACTTATCGATCCATTGGTAATTTTCTTTAGACTCCCACAACTATCTTCTTAAAATCTCAGATTCGGCCTCTGCATCCTTAACAGCTTGTCGTTCATAAGTTAATTGAATCTTTAATTATTGAAGCTCGGCCAATTCCTTTGCGAATGTCGCTGACATGTTCTCCAAAAAATTTCTTAAGAAAAGAAGTTCATCTAATTTTTTGCTCAAGCTGGCCTCTGCCCTCTCTGTTAACTACCTTTTAAGACCAGCTGTCTTCTCATTCACTTTTTGAAGTTGTCACTGGAAGCCGATAATTTCATTACTCCGATCGGACTTGTAACTCTTGTGTGAAACTTCGGCGGCATGAAATTGACTTTAAAGTTTCGAGAATCTCTTGGACCAATTCCAGTCAGACTCCTCTCGGCTGGTAGATCATGCCATGCTTCCCTCCAAAAATTGAATTTTCTTCTTTGCCACATTGAGTTTAACTTCAAGAAAGCAAGCTTTGGTTGCTAAAGTTCAGGACTTCTCACTTACACGCTTCTTGACCTTCTCGAGCTTTTCATTTAGATGAAATTTTTTGGTATTATATTCTTTAAATAGTTGTCTGGATGATTGATGTAAGCAGCTAATTTTAGTGGCAACCCTGGCATAATTTTTCTTTGATTTCTTAAGCTCATCTTCAGTCTTCTTCAATTTTTTCTTAAGATGATGAACCTACCTTCTTAGGCTCTTTATGTGGGCCTTCATGGAAACATCCTAAGGAAGGGGGTCAGTTTCGATAGGAGACTACACTTGGAGCATAAAAATATTACCACATAGATTTCACAAAAGAAAAAAATTCATTCTCAAAATAAACTTGCCTTCATTGATCAGAATATTTTTAGTACAAAAAGAAAATAGATTAAAAGAAAAAATACAAATTTAGTGGTCTCAAATCTTTGGGGGAGCTGATGAGGAGTCCGGCGCAGCATTAGTCGGCTCTCGTTCTTCGGTAGTAGGTTTGGCAGGAGAGAGATCGGCCGCATCGATGGATGGCTCTGCTTCATCCTCAAGAGCCCCTCCATACAAGAAATCAAGGTCAAGCATGGAAAACTTACTGGCCATCCTGTTCTCGTAAAGCTCAAAACTTTTGTTGAAGGCCTCTTGGCTAAATTTGATGTTTAGGTCTCTCATTTTAGAGAAGACCTTGAACTCCTCTATCGCTTGAGTCGTCATCTCCGAGATCTGCATAAAAATTTGCTCCTTCAGTTCGGCAGTCTCAGCTTCAGTCCTTTTCCTCCGCTCTGCCTCCAAGCCTAAAGCGGTCTTCAACTTCGCTGATGCCTCTTTTTTCTTGCAGAGTGCGTCTTGGAGACCTTCAATCTCAATAGATTTTTCCTTCAAGAAGCGATCAACCTCGTCCCTCTCCTTAAGTTGGCACTCAACTTCGGCCTGATGATCTTCTTGGGCCTTCACCAGCTCCAACTTTAGGCAGTTCAGTGATCTGATGTAGCCAAGCAGTTGGTGGCCCATCTATTAAAAAAAAGAAGTAAAGTATATATATATATATATATATATATATATATGGTGAAGAGGGTAGCATGGATGAAGAAGCATTAAGAAATTTAAAGAGAAAGACAAAGTAATCACCTCAAGAAAGGATCCAAGTGAATCCCAAGCACGTTGGTCGATATCAACATCGATGATCCTATCTACAACTTCGGATATGGTAAACCTATCAACCAGACCCTGATGATTTTAGGATTGTTGAAGGGGTTCTCCCCTAACTCTTCATCGGAGCTATTGGACTCATTGCAGTGGACCTTCCGCTAGAACTTTCTTAAGGCCCTTTCAGTCCTCTTCTTCTCTACCTCTTTTTCGATAGGAGGCTCTAGGATTTGGACCTCGGCGGGAGGGCTCGATGGCATCGAAGATTTGGTGACCTTGATGGTGGTGCCAAACTCAGTGGCAGGAGGATCTTCGACTTCTGGAGCAACTTCGGAGGCATCCAGGGCACTGACGGGAGTCGCAAAACTCGGAATGTCAGCCCATGCTTTTTTTAGCTCTTATGTGCTGGGAGCCCCCTCTTAATCATGTTGATCGCTTGGACATCTATTTCTGTAATAAAAAAAGAAAAGTATGGTTAGAAAGAAAAAAGAAGAAGAAAGGGGGTAACTTACAACTTTGGCTGTATACCTATTGGATTCAGGGGGCTGAGATCGAGGTTGAACGGAGTTTGTTCTTTTAGTAGTTTGGACACAAGAGGAGCTAAAAAATTCTTGATTTTACTAGTCGATTCATGGTCCTCTTTTTCTAACTTAGGGGCTCGATAGACTGAATCCCTTAGATTTTCTCAAGGTGGGAGTCCTAAGTGTAAGGTTGGACAAGAAATAAAAATGAAGTTCTATTTTCAGTTATGGATAGAGGAGAGGACACCCTTAAGCAACCCCTTCTTGCCAAAATGGGGTGAAACATACCACCAGTCCTTCGTAGCAGGGTGATGCTTAAAGGTAAAGAAAGTTCGAAAAAGTAAAATAGTGGGCTGAATTTTGGTGGATATGCAGAGAGCAAGAAATTCTATTATGAACCTCAATGAGTTCAACACTACAGAAGTTAAAGAGATATTTAGAAAACAAAAAAAAGCTATAACAAAAATGGGGAGAGGAAGCCTTAATAAAACATGGAAGGCCTCCAAATACAAGCTGAACCAACCTAAAGGAGGGTCACAAGCTCGGCCACTTGGCCCAGAAAGTTCCTACTCGTACTCAGCAGGCATCCCATACTGGATCCTGATCAATGGCAGATCTTCAGTGGTTAAGGAGCAAGGGATGTTTCCTAGTATGAAGTTTAGCCAAGGTGCTACCCTAGATTCAGGTTTCATTTTGGTTGTGGGGTTTTGGGGGTTTGGGTCAACCGGACTTCTAGAACCGCTAGACCAAGAAACTTTGGATGATATTTAGATCAAATAAAATCAGGCAAAATCTTCAAAAAAATTAGAGAAAAGAGAGAGAAAATCTGGAAAAGAAGAATGGCGAAAATCCACCTAGAAAAATCTGAAGAGGTTCTAAAGAATATGGGAAAGCCAAAAATCAAGAGGACAAAAATGAGAGACTGACCTAAGTTGATCAAAAAATTTAGAGAGAATACCATAAAGATGAGGGATAGTCAAGAGGAATGCCGACGATCGGAGACATCGCGAGAGGATAGGGGCAACGAGGACAGGACACTCAAGGGCGATGGGAAACAGAGAAAAGAAAGTGCAAATGAACGTGAGAGGCCACGAAAGAAGGAGAGGTTTAAATAGTAAAATAGAACCAGAGGAAGTTATGATTGTAGGATTTCTTCAGCTAGCCCTAACCCGCCATGCATCCCAGTCACACCCATCGCCCGACGGAACAATAATTATGTCATAATTCGAGTTCCATGCCTAATGGATTTTCGAAGGAATTTATCTCTCCAGGTCATTCGACATTAAACTTCAACATCAATTCAAAAAAGGACAAAAGGTCTCATTCTCTGAGAGCAGGAAGTTGGCAAGAGACTTTGGTTGCAGCAACTTTTCTATACCCCCTTCATTCAAAATTCAAACTCAAAAGTAGGGGAACAAGTGTTGGGAGAAAAATAACCCTCACTGTAGTCCTTGGTCAAAATTCTTAGTCGCTGACCTTCCTTCTATTGGAATTCATCGATCCCCTCAGCAACAAGATCATATCACAGAACCTCTCAACAGCACATAGGAGTCTAGCGGCATCATCTTGAACAGTGAAGTAGAACTATTGTTATGCTAACCTCATCTTCTGACTAAAAATGAATAATAGGTTTAGGGCCTGATCGTACTTCTTTCGAATGAACTCCTCCAGTCATGCTCCTTTCGGACGAATTTCTCTAGCAGCGCTCCTTTCGGATGAACTCCTTTAATCGCACTCCTTCTGGGCGAACTCCTCTAGTAGTGCTCCTTTTAGTCGAATTCCTTCTGGATCAATTTCTCCAGTTGCGCTCCTCCTAGTAGCGTGTTCCAGTCGTGGACCTACTTAATCCCTACCATGCCTGTCGGTGGAAGCCATCCAAAGGAATCTTGTCAAATCATTGATACATAACCACTCCATGAAGGATGGAGCGTAGAGCTTTAGATTTCAATTTAGGGGGGCACCTACTTGTGCACAGCCCAGGAGGCTTCCGAGCTTCTTAAAACCACCAAACATTGCTTTCAATGAATCTCGGCCGGTCATAAGTGATGGAAAGCAAGCAGGATTTCTAGCTCTACTTTCAAAATTTTTTTAAAAATTAATTAAAAAATAATAATTATTAATCTAATTAATTTATAAAGAGCTATAGATTTGATTTACAAATCCTATTTTACTAGAATCTAATATGATATACATGTATGCTTTAAAATTTGAAAATAAAAATAGCTGTAGGTAGTAAAATAATTTTACTAATCTATGTGTTCATAACGCATTATCTTGCATGGATAGACGAACTCTATAATTGAATCACCATCGATCTAATCATCAAGTAGATCTAATCATTACAACATAGCCACACATGCGTCTGGCCTCCACGGATGGTCCGCATGAGGTCTTGATCCTGATCGGCTTCTCCCTAGTGCTAGCTCAACGAAGAACACTTCTAATAGCTAGATCTGATTGAACAATTTTGATCTTCCTCCATCAAAACTTTGGATGCTCCGAATCAGCAAGATGGGTAGAAGAGAGGATGAGAAAGTACTCAAAAAAGTTTTACAGAGATCTGACTTTCAGATTTTGCGAAATCAGAATAGAAACCCTAGATCAAGATCTAAGGCAGCATAGCACTCAAACCTTGGCACTTAGTTTTCTCTCCTAATTTTTTTTCTCAATTTTTTTCTTATTTTTTTTAGGCTATGGAAGGGCTCACAAACCAGAGTAGAGAAGTCTCAAAAAAAAACTCACCTAGAAAAAATTCCAAGAATTTTATATAGGATGAACAAGTCAAGGTGGCATGTGGAAGAGTTGGGATGAAGTGGTTTGCTATTTGAATTCAAATCCCATTTGAATTTAAATTGCAACTAGATCAAACCCATCCATTTAGGACATGAGAAGGGAGGGTGCAAGCCTTCTTTTGTGTGAAAAAAATTCTTGAGAACATCTTTCTCATGGAGAAAAAAAATGGCGCAAAGAGGGTGAGGTGGCACATGGAAGACTAGGTCAAACTAGTCTCGTAATTATTCATCTAATTGAACCAACCCAATCTAAATTTGTTAGGCCCAATTAGATTAGATCAAACCTAACTTATTTAGGCTTAATTAGGCTCAGTTAAATCCTAATCAAATCAAAAATTAAATAAACCCAACCCTTGATTAAATCAGTGACCATACTTCCTCAGCAATTAGGTCATCTTATAACCTAATCGGATCAAATTGAACTGAATCTAATTGAATTAGACTTGATCCAAAAATAATTACTCAATCAAATTGAGCTAATTAATGATTAAATTATTAACTAAATCTCTCATAAATATAGAATTCAAATCTAGTGGGTATCCGGACAATAGAATCCCATCAAAATGAAACTCTTGATCAAAGAGTCCCAAACTAGTGGGACTCTTGATCCTGGTGTTTAAAAGAAGTAAAACTTGTAATCACAGAGTCTAGACTCTCGATCATAGAGTGTCAGATAAGTAGGACTCAGAGTTCTAGAGCATAGGATGCTTGGTTGAAGAGCCTCAGTCCAGTGGAACTCATGACCATAGAGTCCCAGTCCACTAAGACTCCTGATCATAGTGTCTCAGATAACCAGGACTCAAAGTTCTAATGCAATAAGACTCTTGATTGAAGAATCCCAATCTAGTGGGACTCTTGACCATAGAATCTCAGTCCAGTGGGACTCTTCACTAGCCATCAAATCAAGTTGGAACCTCTAATGTGTGTGACCCCGTAGGTTCGAACTTAAGCCAGTAGCATAGGAACCACTTTTTGTACTAATCGAAGTGACCATCTAGCAATGGTATCGGATGTCTGGATAGATCGAATGATTGCAATCATAATATTTAGAACCTACGTGAATATGGTTATCGCATAATTCATCCCTTTGATCTATGTATAAGGATGACTCAGAGTTAAACTATCAATCTTAAAAGATACATCCAAATTATGTCTCAAAGCAATTAGCCCGGTGACTCCTCACTAGGACTACCCTAGCCAAAGATTTGCTAAATTAAAATACAATTGAACATAACTCCTAAACCAGAATGGTTAATCGTATCTTGACTCATACACCGACTCTTCAAGTACTTAACTATGCTTAGAAATCTTCAGTCACTGAATTAAAAATTCAGGTAGTCCAACACCAAAGTGTAGTGAGTTGCTTGAAAGTCATCATGGTGATATCAGGTTAGAGGGACACTTAT
>QRFJ01002971.1:0-30969 GCA_006176705.1 Cocos nucifera | reverse complement strand
TGACTCGACTTGACCCAGACTTAATCCTATTAGGCTGGTCAATTTAAGCATTGTTGATCCCATCTAACCAACTCTTGATTCGGTTTGATCAACCGCTTAGACCTAATTGAGCTACCCAAGCCCGAACCCGATATTATGAAATGTCTTAGAATCTGAAATTCTCAATTTTAGACCCTAATTAATATTCCATAAACTTAATTCTTAATTAAGTTGGGTTCATAAACAAAATATGCACAATAAATCCTAGGGTTTCAGGATCTAGGGTTTTACAGAAAGTAAATTTTGGGTTTCTGATTAAGGACGAACACGCAGCACCCCTACACGTCATAAGAACACCCCATCGAATGGGAAGAGAGGGCCTTTAAACCCTTCTTTTTTCTTATGACCGGACGACCAAGAGGAACGCCTTAATCAGGAACATGTAAATCTACAAAACAGTTATAGATCTATATCATATATCTCATATATAAATTTAGATCTAATCAAGGCATATTTTGCATACATCTCATGTATTCAAATCATGCATGTTCTCAGATCTAATTATCTCATAATAATCTGAAAAAATTAGATTTAAATTGATCTAATCAAAATAAATTCTAATCTAGACAATTATGTAGAACTATTCTACAAATTAGTCTAGTCATGCATCTATCATATCTCATATGATATTTATTAAAATTAAATAATTTTTATTTGTTGTTTATCAGATGTTATTATAACACTTATAATATCAGAAAATAGTAAATAAGAAGATCTAAAATATGATTTAATCAGATTAAATCAAAGACAGCCAAAACTATTCTATGAACTATTCTATTCTAGAACTAGTCATGCATATCTTCTTAATCTTAGATCCAAATCATTTAATTTTAATTTTTTCTGATTTCAGTCTGATAACATCTCATGTGACATCTGAAATCACGTTATTTTTGTAATTAAAATAAAATTAAAATCAGATCTAAACAATTTAGAACCATGGCTCTGATACCAGTTGAAGGGAAATCCTGATTTCCCGGTCCAGGTTCGTCCAGATCTGATTAGATCAAGAGATATATTTCAAAAAATTTCTCTTGATCTCAATCAGATCTTGATATGTTCAGATCTGATTCTATTATTTTAACAAATAAAATAAAATAAGATAAATTAAATCAAATTTAATTTACCTGATTTGGGTAATCCTATTACCCTGTAGATGATCCTGATTGCAGCGGAAGGTTCTGGATCTTAGCCACGCAAGCGCCTGGCCTCTACCGGTATCCACTCGGGTTGGATCTGGAGATCCTCTTCTTCTCTATCAAACCTCCAAAAATGAGATCTGGATCTGATTTGGAGGATCTTCAAAACTCTTTTAAAGATCTGCAGTCGTCCTTTTGCAGCAGCGCAGCCTTCTTGCTTTTGATCGCCTTTCCTTGATCTGAATCGCACCAAACTAAGTCCAAAACACTTTTGGACTTGGAGAGCAAGGGGAGAAGAGAGTATGGCGTGGAGAAGGAGGGGAGAGGCAGCCTTGGACGTGGGAAATCTCTATTGAATTCACTTTGGATTAGGGTTGGGCGCAGGGTCTTATTTATAGACCTCTTGAGATCCAACTCCTCTTCCTCTCAACCAATCACAACCCTTTGTGAAATCAGATCTAAATCTGATTGGTTGAAAAAGAGACCCCTGGATTCCTCCTTAGAGGATGCCTAAGACCAGTCAAACTGGATTCTTAGTAGAACTCTGATTGGAATCCAAAAGGGAGGTGGAGTCCTTGTCCAACAAGGACTCCAAGGCGCCTCCTACTTGGGCTCACGCCACCCTTGGCGTGCGCCCTTCTCCTTGCCAGGTTCTGGCAAGGGGACAAGCCCCCACCAGCTCTCCAATAGGTGCATGACATGTGGTCAAAAGTCAAAGGGTCAATGGTCAACGTTTGACCAGTCAAAGGTAGACTTTTGACCAAAGTCAAAGAAAAAGAAATGGCAGGTGACCAAAAATGGCAGGTAATGTCTTACAAATAAGACAACCTATTCTGACTTGGACAACCTCCAGTTAGACCATATGAAGACCTCTGATTGAGCACAAACTCCTTTGGCTCAGTCAGGACAACTTATTTATGATAGTAAAAGAAGAACGTTAGGTTCAATCGAGTGCTAGCACGATTTCCTTGAACCTAATTGAATCTCATTCAGATCAATTGAACTAGATCAGTTCAATTGATGATCACCAGATTCAAACCCTTGTTTGTGTGACCCAGTTAGATTCAGTTCTGTATGGTAATGGGATATGTCATGATCTCTATCATAGACATCATCGAAACTCCTTTCGATGGATCAGAACTCTTCTGATTCGAACAGCTAGAATGATCGATCATCTAAATCATTCTAATTGCTCCCAAAATCCACCAGTGACACCTAGCAGTATATGGTGGCAACCCATCAGAGCTGAATGCGAACCTCTTGGTGCAGCTACCTGTGTGATTCAGTTCTTCTATCTTGAGCCCCGATCAGATTAGGGTTAAGGTGAACTCGTCAACCCTAGTCTCTGTCATATGATGTAATCATTCGATTCGAGTCCAATGTGAAAATCTTAAATAGAAACTCTTTCTATTATTTCACTCTCCATGCCATGGATTTCTGGACTTGATTCTCATGATCATCATAGGGCTACTCCTCTTACCACCGAGGTAGATAGATCCCATCTTGATGCATCCAGTTCCTACAATGAACATGCTATAGCCAACATACACCTCAGGGTTCCATATGGCTAGGAGACCGAGGTATGGTGTAGTCAAACTATAACCCTCAAGTGAACGTCGATGCATCTCAGGTCAAAGAAACAGACACACTACTGCAGCATCGAGTCAGTCATTACGAGAAGGTAGACTTCCTAATGACTACTCGAGGTGGTCACGCTCAGTGCCCTCTTCTCTAACGAGTACCTGTACTCTTGCTCCGGTGTCTCCACACCGTAGACTCAAGACTCATCTACTAAAGAGAAGCGATCGTACACCAACCTTCCGGATCAATCACCATCCTCGTGATGATCCTATGGTCGGGAGCTGTTTATGAGTTAATAATGATTATTCATGTCTTAAATTTTCAACTCTTGAAAATATGAATTATCATTACCATTAACTCAAAGGATGTATCACAGACACTAAATACACATGTGTGATAGAAAATAACCCATTTCATTAATTATAGTCAAAATTACAATTTTGCCCCTAGAAGTGTATTACAAGTGTCAGCCAATTCTGGCTTCTAGGGCACATATATCTAACACTTGAGGCCACATGGAGTTTGTTACAGAGAGAGGTGTCCGTTGTCGCGATATGTCTGTTCATCGAGATTTAATAGTCGAAGTTTGGAGGAAGCAGGCATCGATCGGTGAAGAGCTTTGGCATACATCAATTTTAGAGGAGTTCAAACTCCTAAAGGGAACACGACTAGAGGGGATCATTTAGAAGGAATGCTAGTTAAAATTTAGAAGTAATCCACTGGAGAAATTTGGATGGAGTTCGACTAGTGAAGAAGTTCAGAAGGAATTCGACTGATGAAAAAGTTTGAAAGGAGTCTGACTGATAGAGAAGTTTGGCTGAAGGAGAAGTTTGGGAGAAGTTCAGTTGAAGGAGAAGTTTGGAAGGAGTTTGGCCGCTGGAGGAGTCTGGGAGGGGTTCGACCATAGGAGGAGTTCGATCGCTGGAGGAGTCTGGGAGAAGTTTGATCAAAGAAGAAGTCCGAATGGAAGTCTGACTGATGGAGAAGTTCGATCGAAGGAGAAGTCTAAATGGAGTCTGACTGATGAAGAAGTTTGGTCGAAGGAGAAGTCCGGATGGAGTCCGACTGAAGGAGAAGTTCGAAAGGAGTTCGACCACTGGAGGAGTCTGAAAGGAGTTCGAAAAGGGGTTGACCACTGAAGGAGTTTGGGGGGTTCGATCGCTGGAGAGTCTGGGAGGGGTTTGGCCGCTGGAGGAGTTTGACTGCTGAAGGAGTCCGAAAAGGGTTCGACCACTGGAGGAGATCGAAAGGTGTTCGAAAGGGGTTAGCCATTGATGAAAGAATTTTAGATTGAAGCTCTTCCATGATTACCAGTTACATTAGGCTAAGCATCAAATTGGACTTCGATAGGAGCGAGATTTATCCCCAACAATAGTTGCCCCACTTTCGAGTTCCTAATTTGAAGGAAGGGAGTACAAAAAAGATGACTGCTGAAGTTCTTTTTCAGGCTCTGCACCTATTGAGGTTGAAGCTCGGGGGAGATCTTATCTTCTATTGAAGTCGAAGCTTGGAAGAGATCTTATCTTCTTTTGAAGTTGAAGCTTGGGGAAGATCTTATCTCCAACCGAGGTTGAAGGAAATCTTATCTCTGTGTGAAGTTGAAGCTCGGAGGAGATCTTATCTCCAGCCAAGGTTGAAGCTCGTAGGGAGATCTTATCTCCAGTCGAGGTCGAAGGAGATCTTATCTTCTATTAAAGTGAAGCTCAAGGAGATCTTATCTCCAACCAAGGTTGAAGAAGATCTTATCTTCTGTTGAAGTTGAAGCCCGAAAGACATCTTATCTTCTTTTGAAGTTTAAGCTCGGAAAGATCTTATCTCCGTCAAGGCTGAAGGAGATCTTATCTCCTATTGAGTTGAAGCTCGGGAGAGATTTATCTCAGCCGAGATCAAAGGAAGATCCTATTTTCTATTGAAGTTGAAGCTTGGAGGAGATCTTATCTCCAACCAGGTTGAAGAGAATCTTATCTTCTGTTGAAGTTGAAGCTTGAAGAAGATCTGTCTTCCATTGAGGTTGAGAGAGATCTTATCTTCTTTTGAAGTTGAAGCCGGAAGAGATCTTATCTCCAATTGAGGTTGAAGCTCAGAGAAGATCTTATCTCCTGTCAGGTTGAAGAAGATCTTATCTCCTGTTGATTGAAGCTCGGGGAGATCTTATCTTCCGTTAAGGTTGGAGAGATCTTATCTCTTTTGAAAGTGAAGCTCGAAGAAAATCTTATCTCCAGCCAGGTTGAAGGAGATCTTATCTTTTATTGAGGTTGAAGCTCGGAGGGATCATATCTCCAGTCGAGATTGAAGGAGATCCTATCTTCTATTAAAGTTGAAGCTCAAGAAAGATCTTATCTCTACCTCAGGTTGAAGGAGATCTTATCTTCTATTGAGGTTGAAGCTCGGAGGAGATCTTATCTCAAGTTGAGTCGGGGCCTCTCTTCTCACCTCGTCTAAAATGAACAAGGCCTTCGACTTTGTTCACGTTAGGATGAGGTTCTCCTTCTATCAGGGCCTCTCTTCTCACCTCATCTAAAATGAATGAGACCTTCGACATTGCTCACATTAGGATGAGGTTCTCCTTCTGTTCCTAATGGGCTGTAGGGCCACATTGGGGCTGTTGTGGGGCCTCTCTTCTCACTTCGTCTAAAATGAACGAGGCCTTCGACTTTGCTAATGTTAGGATGAAGTTCTCCTCTTGTTCCTAACAGGCTATAGGGGCACATTAGGGTCATTGTCGGGGTCTCTCTTCTCACCTCGTCTAAAATGAAAGAGGTCTTCATTTTGCTCACGTTAGGATGAGGTTCTCCTCTGTTCCTAATGGACTGTAGGGGCACATAAGGGCCCTTGTCGGGACTCTCTTCTCACCTCATCTAAAATGAACGAGGCCTTCGACTTTGCTCACATTAGGATGAGGTTCTCCTCCTGTTCCTAACGACTATAGGGATACATAGGGCCATTGTCAGGGCCTCTCTCCTCATCTTGTCTAAAATGAACGAGGCTTTTGACTTTTTGACTTTTGCTCATGTTAGGATAAGGTTCTCCTCCTTTCCTAACAGGTTGTAGGGCACATAAGGCATTATCCAGGCCTCTCTTCCTTACCTCGTCTAAAATGAATGAGGCCTTCGCTTTGCTCAGTTTAGGATGAGGTTGTCCTCCTGTTCCTAATGGATTGTAGGGTACATTAGGCCATTGTCGGCCTTCTTCTCACTCATTAAAGTGAACGAAGGTTTCTGGCTTTTTTCACGTTAGGAAGAGGTTCTCCTCCTATTCCTAATGAGCTGTAGGAGCAATTAGGGTTGTTGTCGGGGCCTCTCTTCTCACCTCATCTAAAATGAACGAAGCCTTCGCTTTGCTCACGTTAGGATAAAGATTTCTCCTATTCTTAATAGACTGTAGGGGCATATTGCCTTATCAGGGCATCTTCCTCATCTCATCTAAATGAACGAGGCCTCGATTTTGCTTACATTAGGATGAGGTTCTCCTCCTATTCCTAACGTACTGTAGGGGCAATTAGGGCCATTGTTTAGGGCCTTCCCCTCATCTCATCTAAAATGAACGAGGCCTTCAACTTTCTCATGTTAGGGTGAGGTTCTCCTCCTATCCTTATTAGGCAATAGGGGTGCAAATGAGCCATTGAATGGGCCTCTCTCCTTCTCCTATCTTAAATAACCGAAGGTCTTTGATTTGCCATGTTAGAATGAGGTTCTCCTCCTATTCCTAACATGGCATAGGGGCAACAAATGGGCCGTTGATGGGCCTCTCTCCTCATCCTGTCTTAAATAAATCGAAGGCCTTCAACTTGCTCATGTTAGGACGAGGT
Source organism: Cocos nucifera (assembly GCA_006176705.1). Taxonomy (NCBI): domain Eukaryota; kingdom Viridiplantae; phylum Streptophyta; class Magnoliopsida; order Arecales; family Arecaceae; genus Cocos; species Cocos nucifera. Next base: position 24,405 of record QRFJ01002971.1, on the reverse strand, counting down.
TCTCCTCCTATTTCTAACATGATAATAGGGGCACAAATGGACCATTGAATGGGCCTCTCTCTTTCTCCTATCTTAAATAATCGGAGGTCTTCGACTTGCTATGTTGGATGAGGTTCTCCTTCTGTCTAACATGGCAATAGGGGCACAAATGGGTCATTGAATGGGCCCTCCCCTCCTGCTATCTTAAATAATCGAGATCTTCGACTTGTCATGTTAGGATAAGGTTTTTCCTCCTGTTCCTACATGGCACTAGGGGCACAAAATGGCCTCTCTCCTCCTATCTTAAATAACTGAAGGTCTTCGACTTGCTCTGTTAGGACGAGATTCTCTAATTCCTTGGCACTAGGGCATAGATGGGCCATTAATGCCTCTCCCTTCTTCTATCTTAAATAATCGAGATTCTTGACATTGCCTCATCTTAGGAATGAGATCTTTGACTTGCTCTAGTTCTCCTTCTATTCTAACATGGCATTAGGAGCAAAAATGGGTCATTGAATGGGCTTCTCCCCTCCTTCTATCTTAAATAATCGATGGTCTTCAACTTGCTCATGTTAGGATGCAGTTGTCCTTCTATTTCTAACATGAAAATAGGGGCACAAATGGGTCATTGAATGGGCCTCTCTCCTCTTGTCTTAAATAATTGGAGGTCTTCGACTTGCTCATGTTAGGACGAGATTCTCCTCCCGTTCCTAACATGGCCACTTTTGATTGCTTCTTTTCTATCGTCACATAATTTTTGCACCAAAAAATAATAATGTTGAGATGGAGGAGTTTTATTAAAGAAAAATTACTGGCAGTATATTCTCAGATTTTTTGAATTCCAAAGTCGTGGGAGCGTTGTTCCTCCAAGCTCCTTCAGGTAATAAGCTTCGGGTTGGACGACTTTCTCTATTTTATACGGGCCTTTCCAATTTGGGGCAAGCTTTTTCTGACTATATGGCTGAGAGATGGTGGCTTGTCGAAGCACTAAGTCCCTCAGAGATAATATTGATGATATCGAGAGGTAGCTGATCTCCTTGTTGTTCCTTCCTCCTTGATGGTTCTGGCTGCGGTAGTGTCCTCGATCAATTTTCTCTTGCTTCAGGCCAACGTCTGAGGAATCGATCCAACTGGCCTTTCCTGATAAGCTTCTCGATCTCATCTTGGAGCTAAATGCATTCTTCAGTATCATGGCCGTGGTCATGATGGTAGAGGCATTATTTGTTAGGATGAGTGCGCATTCTTTTAGGCCTCGGTAGTTGCTCCTTGATCTCCATCAATACTTGCATTTTTGGCACATTGAGGGGGGCGTAGTTGTGAAATCTTCTGGGGGGAGAACTTCTTCATGTCCTACTGTTGGGGATTCTTTAACAACGAGCTTGAGGAGGAGTTCGAGCATGCTTGCATTTGGGGGGAGTCCATGAGCATGGTCAAACTTCATTCGGCCCTCCATCAGCTGTAGGTTTATTAGACTCGTCTGTCTGCCGCTCTCCTATGACTTTCTCATCTTTCAATTTGAAGGCTTCTTCCACTCGGGCATATCCCTCAGTCCGAGCTAGCAGATTGGCAAAGTCCCTGGGGTACTTCTTCTCTAGGGAGAATAGCAAATCATTCTTCTGAAGGCCGCCCTTTAGTGCGGCCATTGCAACAGACTTGTCCAGGTTTCGGACGTTCAATGTAGCAGCATTAAATCGGATGATATAAGCCTGGATAGATTCTTCCTCATTTTGCTTGATATTCATCAAAAAATTTGAACCTCGGTGCAGATGTCGGCTGCTGATGAAGTGAGCCGTAAACTGATGGCTCATTTGATCGAAGAAAAAGATGGTACCTGGCTTAAGTGCTAAGTACCAGTTTCTTGCTGCTTCTTTTAAGGTAGACGAAAAAGCTCGATATAAGATGGCGTCTGGTGCACCATGGAGCAGCATTGTAGTCCGGAAGGCCTCTAGGTGATTGATTAGATTAGAGGTTTTATCATTGCTTTCAAATTGGGGGAGCTTGAAGTTTGGTAGAATGGGTTTTTGCATAATTTGGAAAGAGAAAGGGGGATCGATGCAGACGTTGTCATGGTGAGCAGGGGTGACATGGCGGAGTTTTTCAATCCATCGGTCCATCTTCCATAGTTTTTGATCGAGGACATCATCTCGATCGTAGATCTTGGATGGCTTCCGACTGTAGATGGGGAAGGTCTCTTTTAAAAAAGAATCATGATCCGAATAAGGATCCTCTGCTCTCTATTTTTTCTTCCCAGGGGCGACGGGTATGGTAGCCTAAGTGCTCCTCCTTAGGACTGATTTTTGACATTCTGATGGTGGGTTTCCTTGTGGAACCACCATCGAAGGCTATTGCATGGCCTGCACCATTTTGATGAGATCCTGAACCTGCTGCATCAGTAGGTTAAATTGGTCCGGATCTATCATGGCCACCGATGGAGGAGGAGGTTGAAGCACCGATGGTGGAGCAGGAATGGATGGATCTAGCTCAGATCTGACGGTAGAAGTGGTAGATCTCCGGGTAGTCACCTTCTTTGAAGGCATTTCTTAGGATTATGGGAGAGAATGAAAATGAACCTTGAAGAAGAAGATCCACAGGGTTGATCGAGCACTCTTTTAAGAATAAGGGTACCTCAGAAATAGGAGGCCCTTCCTCTAGCGCCAATCCTATTGGTGCGAAATTTGGTTGATGTTAGATTGAGCTGGAGTTGAGGAAGAAGAGGTTGTCACTGGTGATCTGTAAAATAAAGTTCCATCCAGAGTCGATGGTGGTGGCTCCGATGGGACCCTCCGACAATCAGGTTAGCTCTTTTGGCCAACAAAAATGAAGTGCTCAAAAAAAAACTCAGCAGAGTTTTGGGAAGGAGAAGAGAGCTTAGAGAAAACGTATTTAAAGGATCCCTTTTATAAATGAAACCTGGAGCAGACTGATAGTGACAATCATAGCCGTCTGGTAGCTGGCCGCTCAGGGCCACATGCGGTTTGTTACGGAGAGGGGCGCCGCCATAGCAGACTCATAGTGACAGCCGTAGCCATCCAGTAGCGGGCCACTCAGGGTCACATGAGATTTATTACGGAGAGGGGCACCACTTGTAGCAGACTGATAGTGATAGCTATAGACATTCGGTATTGAGATGCTCGGGGCCATGTGGAGTTTGTTATGGAGAGAGTGTCTATTATCGTGATGTGCCCATTCGTCGAGATTTAATAGTCGAAGCTCGGAGGAACCAGGCATCAGTTGGTGAAGAGCTTTGACATACATCAATTTCAGAGGAGTTCAAACTTCTAAAGGGAACACAGCTAGAGAGGATCATCTGAGAGGAATGCTAGTTAAAATTTGAAAGTAATCCACTGGAGGAATCTGGATGGAGTTTGACTGATGGAGAAGTCCAGAAAGAGTCTGATTGAAAGAGAAGTTCGAAAGGGGTCTGATTGAAGAAGAAGTCCGAAAGGGGTCTGACTAATGGAGAAGTTCGAAAGGAGTCCGGCTAATGGAGAAGTTCAGTTGAAGGAGAAGTTTAGGAGAAATTCAGTTGAAGAAGAAGTTCGAAAGCAGTTCAGCCACTGGAGGAGTCTAGGAGGGGTTCGACCGTTGGAGGAGTCCGAGAAGAATTCGATTGAAGAAGAAGTTTGACTGATGGAAAAGTTTGATCGAAAGAGAAGTCCAGATGGAGTCCGACTGATGAAGAAGTTCGATCGAAGAAGAAGTTCGGATGAAGTCCGACTGATGGAGAAGCTCGAAAGGGGTTCGATCGCTGAAGGAGTCTAGAAGGAGTTCGAAAGGGGTTTAACCGCTGGAGGAGTTCGGGAGGGGTTCGACCACTGGAGGAGTCCGGGAGGGGTTCGGCCACTAGAGGAGTCCGAAAGAGGTTCGATCGTTGGAGGAGTTCGGCTGCTGAAGGAGTTTGAAAGGGGTTCGACTACTAGAGGAGTGCAGAAGGAGTTCGAAAGGGGTTCGGCCACTGAAGAAAGAATTCTAGATTGAAGCTCTTCCGTGATTACCAGTTATATTAGGCTAAGCATCAAATTGGACTTCGACGGGAGCAGAGTTTATCTCCAACATCAGGTAAGACCATTTAGCCACGAATGAAGTCTATTTTGGTTCTCATTAAAGACATGGAATTGACCAACTGTAACTTGTAATTAATCTAAAGAGATCTTATCCTAATCTAAGACAACATTTGATTAGATTTAGTCAATTCTCTAATTAAGTCCATTTTTTAATCTAATCTTAGGTTTAACCCAATTAATGGACCTAATTCACTCTAATCCATTAATCCAAATGTTATGATTTAGGTCTTAGGATATTCAATTCACAATCCTAGATCCTAAATAAAATAATTCTTAATTTTTAATTAAGTTTTAAGCTGAGGGTTGGGGTTCGGCATTTTGGAAATGATATTCATGTTTGTAAAATATTTTTACGACATGGTTCTACCAACTAAGTTGCATGTTTGATTCATAATCAATATGCAAATAATAAATAACATAAATACAAATCTACTTTTGATCTAATCTAAACATATTAATGATTAGGTACATCTATTTGAAATTTTTTTAATTTAAACAATCATAAATCACTTTAGATCAGATCTAACATATTTATGATAATAAAAATCAGATTAAAATACTTTCAATTAAATCATAAAATTTTTTAGATCTAATCTAAAATTTTATGATTAGATTTTTAGATCAGCATATACTAGAACAACCTCTCCACTATAAGTGATAAACCTTACAATAGAACAACTTTATAAGATCAATTTGTGCGATCTAAAATTTTTATTTTTAAATTTAATATTAGATTATAATTTAGATCTAATCTAAATAATAGATCTAAAATATGCAAAAAAATCATATAAAAAAGATCTAGGCTCTGACACTAATTAAAGAAAAGTTTTAGGATTTCTAGCATGTATTTTGAAACTTTTCAAAATTCTAATAGCAGAAGTTACAAATCAATCTAATTAATTTATAAAATATATAGATAAACTCTAGATCTAGGATCTAATGATATTATTAAAGCATGTATATAAATTTAAAAATTAAATAGAATATAAAATAATGATGTTGCTTATATCAACATTAAACAAGAAAAACTAAATTTGATCTAGTTTGCAATTGAGATCAAATCTCATTATCTTTTTCACTGATTTGGATGCCTATTTTCTGATTTGAGGCTAAGGATGTTGCTTTGAGCCGCACATGCATTCGGCCTCTATGAGAAATCCACACGGAGTTTCAATCACGATCTAAAATCTAGCAATCTAAAAATCAGCATAGTGTGTTAGCACTGTGCTGATCCTTCATCAATAATTGATGTCGAATCTCCTTCTTCAGTTGACTTGAACTCTTCAAGGATCAAAGAAGGAGAAGGGAGGATCTGGAAGAAGCTTTCTTTTCATGTTCTTCTCTCAAAAATTGATGAAAGAAAATCTAAAACACAAATCCGAGTGAAGACCCTTCTTCTCTAGTTCTTTTTCCCTCACCTTGGTATGCCTTTATAAAATTGCATGCCCTCAACCCTGATATACCTAAGGTCTCCACACCCAAGCCCTCTCTCTCAAGTCTAAAATCTCTCAAAATTTTTATGGGTTAACTCTCTTTAAATAGAGAGTTAGAGAATAGTCTTTGTCTAGATCAAATACCTAGATAGAGAGTTCAAATAGGACAAGGATTGGGGTGCCCAACTCTTGGGTGCCTGCTCAAATTCTTTTGGCATGGATTCTAGATATTTGGTGCAAAATTAAATCCTCTTTCTCCTACAAAAATTTTAGAAAAAATTAGATTAATTGGCTCCATAATGGATATGAGTTTTGGATTTGTCCAAACTCTATCAAATAGAGTCTAGTTCATCGCTATTTCTTAGTTTTGATCAAATCCAAAATCACAAATCATCTAGGAGGGATATGAGGGAAAAAAATAGGCATGGAATCTTTCTAGAAATTAATTTTTTTCATGAAAAAATTCATGAGAAGGGTGTGGAGGAAGGGAAGGTGGCGCAAGGGAGGAGTCCTAATCTAACTAGGACTTCTTGCTTTGAATAGTCAAACCAAATCTTTAGCCCAATTAAATTAGATCTTAATATAACCTAATTAATGGTATTCCTAATCTAATTAGAAACCCAATTATATTAGATTAAATTTAATTTAAATCTAATTTAATTTTTTAATCAAATTAAAAATTAGGTGCACTTAAATTCTAATTCAACTAAAAATTGTTCTCTCTTATAATTGACTTATTTAGTAAACTAATTGAACTTGATCCAATTAAATCCAAACTAAATCTAATTGAATCACATTCAATTAAACTTGATCTCAGCTCAATTGCTCCATCAAATTAAGTCAATTAGTAATCCGATTGCTAATTGATCCTCCTGTAGCACTTACACTAGGTCAAACATCAATCGTATTGATTGTTTGACTCTAAAATGATTCTTAATCATGGATCAACTATCCAATCAAATAAAGATCTCTAATGTGTGTAATCCTATAGGTTCAAACCTAAGCTAGTAGCAAAAAAATAAATTTCTATATTAATTAAAGTAACCATCTAATAATGATGCCCGACGGTCGGATAGGTCAAATATTTAAAGCAGTACTCTTTTGTATAATTGATCCCCTTGACTATAAATGCTCATAGGATGACTCAGGGTTTAATTATTAATCCTGAATAAGTCATCTATATTGTATTTTAAAATATTAAATCCATCTCATGGATTATCCTGTCTAAGGTTTTGCTAAATTGAAGTATTGTGATGCATTATCTTCAAACTCTTAGAGTGGTCAATCCCATCTTGATCACTCATCGACTTTATAAGTACTTAATTGTATCTAGAAATCTTTCATCACTGAATTAAAAATTTAGATAGTCCGACATCAAAGCATAGTGAGTTTCTTGCAAACTACCATGGCGATCTTAAGTCCAAGGGAGATATATACCCATATCCCATTAGAGCAATTCTTGATAATAGAATGCTCCATAGTTGGTCACATTCAGTGATGATGTATCCCTACATCTCATCTATATGCCATACCAGTATTTTTATACTCCTTGGTTAAGAGGACAATCAATATATAAGGCACACAATGATCGATACTTGATAAACATTGTCATCTTGATTAATAATGTATCATTTGGTCATGAATAGTTTTAAAAAATTAATTGATAAATTCTCTCTTTATCGAATCTAAATAATCCTAAGAACTTTATCACAACATAAAAATTTGTTAGAGGATATAGATTTGTGATGAAAAATATAAAAATAATATTAAAAAATATGTTCCAAAGCCAATCATCAGTCTATTGATGGTTGTGTTATTTTATAATTATAATTGATTCATTATTAAATAAAATATATTTTTGGCATTTTCATCATAAAGTCTACATCTTCTAATAAACTCTATTATTGTAATGAAGTCTTTAGGACTATTTAGCTTTGATAAAAAGAGAATTTATCAATTAGTCCTTAAACTATTCATGATCAAATGATACACTGTTAATAAGGATGATAGTGTTTATCGAGCATAGGTCATTGTGTGCCATATGGTTTGGTTGTTCTCTTAACCAAGAACTATGGAGATACTGGTATGACATATAAGTGAGATATATGGGTACATCATCATTGAATGTGATCAATTTCAGAGCATTCTGCTGTCGAGAATTGCTCTGATGGGATATAGATATAAGTGTCCCTTAGACCTGAGATTACCATCGTGGCTTGCAAGCAACTCACTATGATTTGGTACCAGACTAACTAAACTTTTAATTTAATGATGGAAGATTTTTGGGCACAGTCAAGTACTTACAAAGTTGGTGAGTGATCAAGATGGGATTGACCACTCCAAGAGTTGGAGAAGAATGTATCATTATATTTCAATATATCAAAAACCTTGGCTAGGGCAATCCATGAGATGGATTTGATATTTTGAAATACAATGTGGATGACCTAATCGGGGTTGACAATTAAACTTTGAAGTATCCTACGAGCATTTTGGTCAAGTAGATGAATTATATAAAAAACTATATCTACATGGGTTCTAAGGATGTTGTTCTACACATTCATCCTATCCGACTATCGGATACCATTGCTAGATGGTCACTTCGATTGATACAAAAATTTATTTCTATGCTACCGACTTAGGTTTGGACCTATGGGGTCATACACACAAGAGTTCTTGATTTGATCGAATGGTTGATCGATGATTAAGAATTGTTCTAGGGTTAAACATTCAATACGATTAATGTTTGACCTAGTGCAAGTGTTGCAAGAGAATTGATTAGCAATTTGATTGTTAATTGGCTTAATTTGATTAAGCTAGGTGATTGAAATTAATTTAATTAAATATAATTTAATTAAATTTAATTTAGGCTTGATTGGATCAAGTCCAATTGGTTTATTGGATGAGTAAATTGCAAGAAAAAATAAGTCCTAGTTTAATTAAGACTTGTATCAATCCAATTTCTAATTTGATGAAAAAATTAAATTAAAATTAAATCTAATTTAATCTAATTTAATTATATTATTAGTTGAATTAAGACCTAATCTAATTGGATTAATTAAATCCTAATTTAATTTGGTCCAAGGATCAAGTTAGACTAAGTCAAACTAGGAGTCCTGGTGAGACTTGGACTCCTATCTCCATGCGCCATCTTAGCCCCAATGCCTCCCATGCCATTTTTGTTGGATTTTTTCATGAAAATATTTCTCTCCAGATGTTCACGCAAGCTCCTTTGCTCTCTTTATCTTAAATATGGTATTTAGATATTGTGATTAAGTCGAAAGAAGAGTTTGAGTTTATTTAAACTCTATGAGATAGAGTTTTGAGAAATCAAAACTCCTTCCTATTTTGTGTTGCCCACATCTCTATTTTTCCTCTCAAATTTTCATGGCTTTTAGAGGTTCTTTTGTGCGACATTCCCTAGTAGTCCATGCAAAAAATAAAGGAGAGGGTGCCCAAGAGTTGGGCGGCCCAAGTGTAGCCCTGTTTGGATAATCCTTGACTCGGTATTTGACCTAGTCACGGGTTCCTCTATATCTCCTTATATAAAATAAATTTTGATCTAATTTTTCATGGATTACATATCTGAGTGAGGTCATTTGGGGCATGAAAAATTTGAGGGAGAAGCCTAGGGCGTGGGATTTTGTAAAGGCACCAATCAAGGTGCTTTGGTGAGAGAAGAAAGAAGAAGATGAGGGTCTTCTTCTAGTTTTTTTTCTTCCACTCCTATTCCTCCATCTTTGTGAGTGTTTGAGAGGTGTCTTAGCATCACAAATTATCTTTCTCAACTTTAGAAAGTTGAAGAGTCTAAGCTTAAAGGAAAGAAGATCCAGATCAATCGTTAGAGAAGGATCAGCACAGTACTAGCATACTGTGCTGATTTCTAGGCACCAAACTTTAGATCTATAATCGAGGGCTCGTGTGGATAACTCATAGAGGTTAGGACACATGTGTGGCTTGGAGCAACCATCACATGCCTAGATCAGCGAGTTAAGGAACTTTAGATTCAAAGGTAAGGGTGATATGATCTTCCTATTATATGTCTAGATCTGATCTAAAATAGTCTGTTGTTGATATGATTAATATGCAGTTCTTTTGATATTTTACTTTTTGATTTAATTGCATGCCTTAATCATCTAATAGGATTCTATATCTAAGATTTTATATTATATTGTTCATGATTTAATGTGATTAATTTACCTTTTTTGCTGTAATTTTGAAAAAGTTTCAAAAGCTAACCCTAGAACCCTAGATCGATTTCTACAATTGGTATCAGAGCTTAGGTTCACTTATTACATGATTTATGCATGATTATATTATATTTTTAGATTAGATCTAATTTATAATTTGATAATTAAATCTAAAAATAAAATTTTAGATTGTACGTGCTGTAAGGTTGTTCTGCTATAAGGTTTATCCCGTATAGTGGAGAGGTTGTCCTAGTATGTGCAGATCTAAAATCTTGATCATAAAATTTTAGATTAGATTTAAAAAATTTTATAATTTGATTAAAAGAGTTTTAATCTAATTTATATTATCATAAATGTGTTAGACCTGATCTAAGATGATTTATGATTAATTAGAATTGAAATAGTTTCAATTTTATGTGCATGTTTAGATTAGATCTAAAATAGTTTTCATGTTTGTTATATGTACATATTGATTATGAATCAAATATACAACTGGTTGATTGAACTATGTTGCAAAAATCTTTTACAAACATAAAAATTATTTTCAAAATGCTGAACCCCAACCCTTAGCTCAAAATTTAATTAAGAATTAAGAATTGATTGATTTGGATCTAGGATTGTGAATTAATGATTCTATGACATAAATCATAACACATTGGGTTAATGGGTTAGTGAAAATTAGGTCTATTAATTGGATTAGACCTAAGGTTAGATTAAAGAATGGACTTAATTAGAGAATTGACTAAATCTAATCAATAGTTATCTTAGATTAGGTCAAGGATTCTCTAGATCAATTACAATAGTTGTAATTGGTCAAGTCCATGTCTTTAATGAGAACCAAGATGGACTTGATTCCTGGCTACACGGTCAAACCCAAAATTACTAGGTTGGTCAAGTCGAAACTAATGAACCGGATAGTGTCTAAGGTAAGTTTGACAGTCTGACCAGTGGTTTTTAATTGGGAGCTACTTGCACTGATTCGACCTTTGACAAGTTAATGGCATATCTCTTCCATTGATCTCACTTACCTGGTCATCCTGATGAATTAAATTTTGATTAGATCACTTGATGATTTTGGCTCACCCATGTCAATTAGATAAATCAGTGACTGATTTAGGTGCTTCTAATGCCGATTTGAATTAGTTCTTTTTTTTATTTGACTTGGTGAAGTTAGTTGAAGGATCAAAATTGGCTGGCTCATTCTTTCTATCTTCTTTTAATCAAATCAATTAAATTTTTTAAAATTATTAGGTCTCTAAAAATGGAATAGTTATGGTGATAACTAGGTCATAGCCTTCCATTAAGTGGATGATAATGGGTCCATTAGTTTGATAATCATTGGAGGTCCAAAGGTCTGGTGCTTATCGGCTAATGAAATTATTATTCATAATATGATTTCTTGGCCACATCTATCTAAATGGTGGTTAGGTTGACTAACCAAAGTTGGATTTAATCATTCATTATTGGTTAGATGGACCAAATATGGTCTTGTTAATGGTTGGACTTAATCGAACCTTTTCAATAGAGGCCAAAGCCTACTGATTAGGGATTGGGATAAAATTAAATTACTAAAAATTATTTAAAAAAATAATTGGTTATGAACCTACCCTTAGATGTACATCGATTGACCAACCAAAGTTGGACTTATGTGTAGTCTATGTGAATTTTGGTATCCACTAAGAAATTAGGATAATTTCTCGAATTGGAGGTAGAGGCTACCAATTCAAATAAAATAATGGAAGAACCTTTTGATTAAAAGTCCAAATCTTTAGGTTTAATGAATCAATTACTAATTAGATTTTATTTTTTTTGTGCAGACATGGCCACTTTCCTTTCACTCCGATCATTGTTAGATAATGATAAGCTAGTGGGATCCAACTTCGATAACTGCTATCAAAAGTTGAAGATTATCCTAGAGCATGAACGAATTCTGTATGTACTGACAGATCTGGCACCTGAGGAGCCAGCACCCAATGCACATAGAACGGTCAGAGATACTTACTAGAAGTGGTTCAATAATCGAATCATGGTGCATTGCATTATGTTGGCTGTTATGAGCAAAGAGTTCAGTCGCAGGTTTGAGTTAGCTCAGCCAGAAGACATGCCTCAAGTGTTGATTGAGTCTTTTGATACATTCGATGACGTTGAGAGGCACAAGACTAGTTGTGCCATCTTCAACCCAAGATAAGGGATGTAGCTTCAATCATTGATCATGTACTGTACATGATTGAGCTGATGTAGCATTTGAGTAAGCTCAAATTTCTCTTGCATAAGAAACTAAGGAAAGATGCGATTTTGAACTCATTGCCCAAATCATATCTCCCATTTCTTACTCATTATAGAAAGACAAAGCCTAAAGTTAACTATCACATGTTACTGGGGTTGCTTTAAAACTTTGAGAAGGATCATCAACTCTACAAGGAGTCCGTGAACTTAGTGAAAGGTTAATCTTCTGGTTCTCGATCCTTTAAGAAAGAAAAGAAGAACAAGAAGGGGCTGGGACATCTATGCAGGGCCAGACCAAGAAGATCAAGCCTAATGAGAGTCAAGTTGAATGCTTCTTCTGCAATAAGTAGGGGCACTGGAAGAGGAACTGTCCTCAGTACATTGCCTCACTAGACCCCAACAGACCGAGAAAGAAGCAAGTTGTTGCTGGATAAGGTAATTTTCTGATAACTCCTTGCAAATTCTTTATTTGTGATAAAACTGACTAGGTATTAGATACTGGTAGCCCTTACCATATTTGTAATTCGTTGTAGGGATTGTAGGTAAGTAGGAGATTCAAGCAAGATGAGAGGTTCCTTAGTGTTGGAGATGGAAGATCGATTCCAATTCTGGCATTAGGAATATTGATACTTGTATTTAAGTCTTATACTGTTGTTCTTAGTGATTGTCATTTTTGTTCTAATTTTTTTTTATTATCATTTTTGTAGACCTTTTGGTCAAAGATAATTATGAATTATAAATTTTTAATAAAAAAATTTTGTAATGTCATTATGAATGATATTACTATATTCTCTGGATATTTGAACAATGGTGTGTACATATTATCACAATCTGTTAATGTAGTCTATTCCATTGGCAAGCATCCTATATTAGATAGTGTATCTGATATCTATTTATGGTACTGTAGGCTAGGTCACATCAACAAGAATAGGATAAATAGGTTGACTCAAGAGGAAATTCTTGAAGTCAGTGATTGTGAATCACTTCCAACCTATGAATCTTGTCTTCTTGGAAATATGACCATGTCACCTTTTACTGAAAAAGGTGAGCGAGCCATTGAGCTCTTAGGTCTAGTACATACTGATATATGTAGACCAATAAGCATAAGTGCCAGAGGTGGATATCTCTGCTTCATTTCTTTCATAGATCTATCCAGGTATGGATATATCTATCTGATGAAACATAAGTTAAAGTCATTTGAAATATTCAAATGATTCAGAAGTAAAGTAGAAAAATAAGTTAGAAAGAATATTAAGACTCTTCAATCTGATCGAGGAGGAAAATATCTTTTTGGTGAGTTTCTCACATATCTATGAGAGAATGAAATTCTCTCTCAATGGACTCTTTCAAGAACACCACAACATAATGGTGCATTTGAGAGGAGAAATTGGGCTCTATTAGACATGGTCCGATCTTTGATAGGTTTGTCAGTTTGCCAATATCCTTCTAGGGATATGCGCTGGAATTGGCTTGCTATCTATTAAATAGGGTTCCAAGTAAGTCTGTAATTAAGACTCCATATGAGATATGGACAGGATGTAAGCCAGCACTTTCACACCTTAGGGTCTGAAGGTGCCCGACTTATGTGACATGGTTAATCATAGATAAACTTGAACCTAGGCCTGACAAATGCATATTTATAGGATACCCCAAAGAATCAAAATAATATATTTTCTACCATGCTGATGAACAAAATGTGTTCGTCAGTCTTAAGGCAATCTTCTTGAAAAAGAAGTTTCTTGGTGAAGGAACTATTGCCTCTAAAGTTGAACTTGACAAAGTTCAACAGGTAGAAAAGTCAATACCTATTATCGAACCTGAACTAAATTTGATTAGATTAGATCCAGAGCCCAGTATCTCTGCACCATTAAGGTGATTCGGTTGAGTACCGCATCAACCAAATAGATACTCTGATTTCTTGGTCTGAAACGGTGATCCTATCGAACTCGATTTGAACGATAAGGATCCGATCATCTGCATGAATGCAATGCAGAGGCCTAATTCCAAGAAATGGCTTGAGATCATGAAATCCAAGATGGAATCCATGAAGGTCAACGATGTGTTGACATTTGTTGACCCATCCAAAGGGATTAAACCCATTGGGTGTAATTGAATCTTCAAATGAAAAAGGAGTGCAAACGGAAAGGTAGAGACCTATAAAGCCTATTTGGTTGCCAAAGGGTACTGTCAACGTTATGGTATTGACTATGATGAGATATTCTCTCCTGTGGCAATGCTCAAATCCATTCGGATAATGCTTGCTATAGATGTCCATCTGAAATATGAGATCTGGTAGATGGATGTGAAGATAACTTTTCAGAATGGAGAGCTTGTTAGATATGTGTGCCCTAAAAGCCAGATTGGCCGACACTTGTAATACATTTCTAAGGATAAAATTATAATTTTAACTTAAATAATAAAATGGATTATTTTCTATCATAATATGTATTTGAAAGTGTCTGTGATATATTCCTTGAGTTAATGGTAATGATAGTTCATATTTTCAAGAGTTAAAAATTTAAGACATGAATTTTCATTATTAACTCATAAAATGCTTCCGACCGTAGGATCATTATGAGGATGGTGATTGATTCGGAAGGTTGGTGTACGATCATTTCTTTTGAATAGATGAGTCTTGAGTCTACGATGTAGAGACACCGAAGTGAGAGTATAGGTACTCATTAGAGAATGAGGGCACTGAGCATGACCGCCTCGAGCAATCTTGAGGAAGTCTACCTTCTCATCGATGACTAGCTCAAAGCTATAGTAGTGTGTTTGATTTCTTGATCTGAGGAACATCGACAGTTTGCCTTGAGGGTGTTATAGTTTGACTACATCATAACTCGATCTCCTAGCTATTCGGAATCCTAAGGTGTATGTTGGCTATAGCATGTTCATTATAGGAATTGAGTTACACCAATAGCTATCTACCTCGGTAAATATGGAGTAGCCCTATGATGATCATGAGAATAAAGTTCATAAGCCCATGGCCATGGCAGAGTAAAATAATAGAAAGAGTTTCTATTAGGATTTTCACATTGGACTTGAATCGAATAATTAATTCATATGATAGATATTAGGGTTTGACGAGATCATCTTAACTCTAATCCAATCGGAGATCAACATAGAGGAACTTAATCACACAGGTAACTACACCGAGAGGTTTGCTTTCAATTTTGATGGGTTGCCACCATATGCTACTAGGTGTCACTGATGAATTTTGGGAGCAATTAGAATAATTTGGATGATCGATCATACTAGTTGTCTGAATAAGAAAAGTTCTGATCCATCGGAAGGTATTTTGATGATGTCGATGATAAAGATCATGATATATCCCATTATCAAATGAAATTGAATCTAATTGGATCACATAAATAAGAATTTAGATCTAGATATCATCAATTGGATTAATCCAATTCAATTGATTTGAATAAGATTCAATTAGGTTCAAGAAAATTATGCTAGCACACGATTGAGCCTAATGTTCTCCTTTAACAATCATTAAAGCTTATCTTGACTGAGCCAAATGTGTTTGCGCTCACTCAAAAATCTTTACTTGGTCTGATTGGAGCTTATCTAGATCAGAAAAGGATTGTCTTAATTTATGAGATAAATTTGAGACAACACCTGCCATTCTCCATCACCTGCTAGATCTTGTCTTTGGACGTTGGTCAAATGTTGACCCTAGATACTTAAACATCTATCCATGTGTCATGCACCCATAGGAGAGAACCTGGGACTTGTCCCTCGGCTAAAAGGCAGATAGCAAAGGGGTGCATGCCTAGGGAGGCATGCACCCAATGAGGATAGAAGATGGTGTCCCATACAGATGGGACTCCAGTTGCTTCAGGGGATTAAATTAGGTGGCGCCAAGAAGACTTGTTTGATCCAGTCTTGGCACCACCTAAGAAGAGTTTTGAGGGTCTCTAATCTAATTAGATCAGATGATGTCATCCCATCAATCAGATTTAGATTTGATTGCACAAAGGGCCATGATTGGTCAGGATGATGTGGCACTGCATGGCACAGTAGGATATATATAAATGCTATCTGCACCTAAAATTTAATTCTTTTGACTTTAGGCCATGCCACATAGCCCCTCTTCCTACTTCTCCATGCCACCCTCTAATCCTCTCTCTCCTCTCCATGCCCAAGGGACTTTGGGCGCGAAGAAGGTGCAATCCAAGCAAGTAAAAGGCGCTAGGAAAGGAAGAAGGCAGCACTGCTGCAAGAGACAATGACTATTCTTCAAAAATCATTTTAAAGACCTTCAACATCAGATCCAGATCTAATTTTTAGAGGATTGATTGAGAAGAAAAAGATCTTCAGATTCTGCTTGAGTGGATACCGGTAGAGGCTAGATACTTGCATGGCTACATCCTGAACCTCAGGCAAACATCGGAATCATCATAAGGTAATTGGATTATCCAAAACAAAGGTATAATTAAATTAAATTTAATTTTAATTTTAATTTTTATTATTAGATCAATAAGATTAGATCTAAAGAGTCTCAGATTTGATTAGGATCTTAGAAAAAAAATTTTGAAATACCCCTTCTAATCCAATCAGATCTGAGCGAACCTGATCCAAAAAATAGATTTTTTTCTTCAACTAATATCAGAGCCAGATTTCATAATTCATTAGATCTGATTTTAATTTATTTTTGATCTGATAATTTGATAACTTTAGATGTCACATTAGATGTGATTAGATCTGAAATCAAAAAATTAAAAATTAAATAATCTAGATCTAAGATGTATGAGATGCATGACTAGACTAGGAATAAAATTATTCTGTATAGTCTAGCATGATCATAATTTTAATTTAATTAATTATAATTTTTAAATTTATTTATTTATTATTTTTTAATATTATAAATATTATAATTGGATCTAAAAAATAGAAAATAAATTTATTTAATTTATTCATATGAGATATGATAGATGCGTGTTTAGACTAGTTGTAGAATATTTCTATAAAATTTTTTAGAATAAATTTTAATTTGATATGATCAAATTTAAATCTTATTTTTTAGATATTTATGAGATAATTTAGATCTGAAAATATGCATGATATAATACATGAGATGTATACAAAACATATTTTTAGTTAGTTTAATTTTTATATATGTGATATATGATGTAGATTTAACTAATTTTATAAATTTATCATATTTTTGATTAAGGCATTTTTCTTAGCCGTCCGATCATAAGAATAAAGTAGGGTTTAAAGATCCTCTTCTTCCATTCGATGGGGTATTCTTATGGTGTGTAGGCTGCGCGTTTGATCTTAATCAGAAATCAAAACTTATTTTTTACAGAATCCTAGATCATGAAACCTTAGGATTTTATATACATATTTTATTTATGAATCCTAAACTT
The DNA here is from genome assembly GCA_006176705.1 of Cocos nucifera. NCBI lineage: Eukaryota > Viridiplantae > Streptophyta > Magnoliopsida > Arecales > Arecaceae > Cocos > Cocos nucifera. The sequence goes on along the minus strand of QRFJ01002971.1, from coordinate 7,135 downwards.
AATTAAGAATTAAGATTAAAAAATATATTTGATCTAAAATTTAGAATTTTCAGATCTAGGATATATTCATAAAATTGGATTCGGACTTGGATAGCTCAATTAGGTTTGGCGGTTGATCAAACCGAATCAAGAGTTGGTTAGATGGGATCAAGAGTACTTAAATTGACTAGCCTAATAGGATTAATTCTGGGTCAAGGTCGAGTCACATGAGTGATCGATCAAGTTAAGACCTAATTAGGCTCAGTGGTTAGAGTCTGGATTGTAGGCTAACCCAATTGGTTCTGGCTCAATAATTTGGTGTCTAAGGTAAGTTTGGCAGATACGATCGACTGGTATTTAATTGGAAGCTACTCGACTTGAATGCATTCTTATCGAGTTAATGGCATATCCCTTCCATCGGTCTCACTTACCTGGCCATGTTTGTCGGCCCAATTCTGATCTAAGGTGGCTAACCATCCAAGCTAAGCTATGCCACTAGGTTAGTCATAATGGTTATAGCTATGTCAAGTCAAGTTTAAAGAGACCTAAATCAAATCTTCCTAAGAAAAGATTAAGTCTAAGGTCTTCCATCATTGTAGATGTGCAGACCCTTTTCGGGGTTGATTGTTCTTAGCTAGTCACAGTCGTTTAGTTGCACCAAAAAGATGCAACCATGTCTATTAGGCATTGGATGCTACGGATTGGAGGATGGATTGAGCTCAATATTCTAGATACGGTGAGAGATCCAATTCAAAATCCAATCTATGCAAATGGTGGGTCAGACTTGACTAAGGAGTGGATCAATATTTTGGGCACGATGAGATTCATGAATTAGAGACCTAGTCTGGGTGCACCATGATTAGAGAATCATTGGATACATTGGCTAATCCATCATCAATAACTGTTAGATGAGGTAATGAGTAAGTTGGTGGGACTATACCACCCACTAGAAATCAGTAATCATGAAGATTTTTGCATCTCTATAGAGGAAGTGTAGGGATCCGAGAAAATAGTGAATGCTAATTTATTTAAAAATCAAATCTCTAAATAAATTGGTCAAGTCTTAATTATAAAATCTAACTAAAAATTTTGACTCTCTATAGGAAAAAGAAAAATGTCTGCGTCCAACCCACTAGCCCATATCTTGGACACCCATGGACTGATCGGATCCAATTACAAGGATTGGCTCCAGAACTTTAAAATTATTTTAAATTTTAAGAAGTTGATTCATGTATTGGATCAGGATCTCCGCACCTTACCAGCTCGTTCGTTCGCTGAACAGAGAGTATCTCTTGACAAATGGATGGATGAAGATAATATGGTCAGATACTACATGTTGGACTTAATGTCTGATGAGCTTCAGCACCAACATGAAGATATCAAGACTGCCCACCAAATGTTGGCTCACCTACAAGAGTTATTTGTTGAATAGAGTTATGCAGTCAAATATCAAGTCACTAAATGACTATTTAAGGCTAAAATGCATGATGGACAGTCAGTCCAAGATCATTATCTGATGATGATCAAGAACTTGGAAAAGCTTGAGAAGCTCGGAGTGAAGTTAGACCAGGATCTGTAGAATGATATAATTCTGCAATCCTTGACTGTTGCATATGGGCAGTTCATCATGAACTATCATTGCATAAACTTCAGAATACTCTGGCCGAGCTTATGAATATGCTGGTTATTGTTGAGCTTTCTATGAAAGGTTCTAAAGGCTCAGTACTTGCTATGGAATGGACTTCTTCCATGAGAAAGTTTTTTGGAAAGAAAAGGAAGTCTATGAAAAAGCAGAAGATGAAAGATGGAAAGAAAAAGAAGGCAAAGCTGAAGGAGAAAGCCGCTGGTAAAGAAAAGTATTTTCATTGTAATACTGACGACCACTGAAAGCGGAACTATCCTACATACCTGGCCACCCTAAAAAATAAGAAGGAGATAGGTCCTTCTGAAGGTATGCTCGTTATTGAATCTAACCTTATGATTTCTTCTGTATGCAGTTGGATGGTTGACTCTAGTTCTAGTGCTCATTTGTGCACTTTCATGCAGGGTCTTGAGGATAGCAGAAGGCTAAGGGATGGTGAGATGATCCTACGCATCAAAAATAGAGCAAGAATTACTGCTGTGGTTGTGAGAACCTACCCTCTTCGACTATCGTCTGGCTTAGACTTAGTACTTAGGGATTGTTATTATGTGCCTGCTGCAAGCAGGAATTTGATTTCTATTTCATGTTTAGCACAAGAAGGCTATGTAATTAGTTTTCTTAAGGACCATTATAATATTTTTTATGAAAGAAATAAAATTGCAAATGATTTTCTTATTAGTGGTCTCTACCAGTTACATACTGATATATCTGTCTTCAATATCAACCAAAATATGAATGTCGTAAGATCAAAATGACCCAGAGATAGTCCAAATGATAGGTATCTATGGCACCTAAGGCTAGGTCATATAGCAGAAGATAGGATTAACAAATTAAAAAAAATCAGGCTATTGAGTCCATTGACTTTCGAGTCATATCCAATTTATGAATCATGTCTTCATGGCAAAATGACTGAGCTCTCTTTTGTAGGACATAGGAAAAAGGCCACGGAACTACTTGCCCTAGTACATACTGATGTATGCAGCCCATTTGATGTGCCGGCTAGAGGCAATTTTGACTACTTCATAATCTTTACCGATGATTTATCTCGGTATGGGTATGTGTATCTTATGAGACACAAGTCTGAAGCCTTTGAAAAGTTTAAGAAATTCAGACATGAAGTTGAAAAGCAAACTGAAAAATCCATTAAGATTCTCGATCAGATCGAGGAGGTGAATACCTTCATCGAAAATTTTTGGACGATCTCAAGCAAAATGGCAGTCTCTCAATGGACTCCACCTAGAACATCTGAACTCAATGGAGTTTCAGAATGGAGAAATCGATCCTATTAGATATGATCCAATCTATGATGAGCTTCACAGACCTTCCTGATTTTTTTTGGAAACATAGTCTGTTAACTGCTATATATTTATTGAATAGGATTCTCTCTAAAATCATTCCTACCACATAGTATGAGATATGGCATGGTAAGAAATCAAATCTAGGTCATCTCAAAATTTATGGTTATCCGACTCATGTCAAAAGATAACAAGTGGACAAGTTAGACTATAGGTCCTTTAGAGCTTGATTCATACGATATCCTAAAGAGTCATTAGGATATTATTTCTACAATCCAGAAGATCGTAATATGATTATGAGTCGGCATGCCATTTTTCTTGAAAAATAGTTTATTCAAGATGGTGGCATTGGAAAGCAGATCAAGCTCTTGGAGAAAATCTCATAAGAGTAACGAGCTAAGGACCCTATGGAACCAAATCAGGTTGAGCCAATACAATCACTATCTCCTCCACCTCATAGATCAGAAAGAGTTTTCCGTCCTCCTGAGAGGTACTTAGGTACTATTTCAGAGGAAGTAGAAAAAATATTTCTTATAGGTAATGGAGTTCATGGTGACGATCCCAAAACCTATGATGAGGCGATATCGGATATCGACTCCGAGAAATGGTTAGACACAATGAAGTAAGAAATTGACTCCATGCACTCAAACCAAGTCTGGATCTTGGTAGATCCATTAGAAGGAATAATACCTATTATGTGTAAATGGATCTACAAGAGAAAGATTGGTGTAGATGGAAATGTGGAGATATTCAAAGCTAGATTAGTGGCAAAAGGGTATAGTCAGTGCGAAGGAATTGACTATCAGGATACCTTTTTGCCAGTTTCATGCTAAAATCCATCTGCACATTTCTTGCTATTGCAGCCTATTTCGATTATGAAATATGGCAAATGGAGGTGAAAACGATGCTCTTAAATGGATACCTTAAGGAAGATATCTATATGAAACTGCCACATGGTTTCACATCCAGTGATGTTGATGATAAAGTATGCAAGCTGCAAAGATCCATATATGGACTTAAGCAAGCATCTCGGAGCTAGAATACTCATTTTAATGATGTGATCAAATTATTTGGTTTCATCAAGAACAAGGAGAAATCATGTATTTTCAAAAAGATCAATGGGAGCGCTATTATCTTCCTCGTACTATACGTAGATGATATCCTCCTTATTGGAAATGATATTTTCATATTGACCATAGTTAAAATATGGTTATCTAAAGAATTCTCCATGAAAGATCTAGGAGAAGCATCCTTTATTCTAGGAATTAAGATCTATAGAGATAGACTAAATGGGATACTAGGTCTTTCACAAAAGATATACATAGAGGAAGTGCTAAAGAGGTTTAGCATAGAAAACTTCAAGAGGGGATTAATACCCTTCAGACATAGCATTCATCTCTCCAAGAAAATGTATCCTAACACACCTAAGGAGATTGAACGCATGAGCAAGATCCCTTATGCTTCAGTAATAGGGAGCCTCATGTATGCCATGTTATATACACAACCTGATATAGCTCATACTGTGAATGTCATGAGCAGATATTAGTCAAATCCAGTTGAAGAACACTGGACTTCTGTGAAATGTATCCTTAAGTACTTAAGAAGAACTAAAGATATGATGTTGGTCTTTGGTAATAGAGAACTCCAAGTCTAACGATATATAGACTCGAATTTTATATCCGATATAGATGATCAAAAGTCGACATCTGGAAGTCTGTTTGTGTGTAATGGTGGTGCTGTCAGTTGGAAGAGTTCTAAGCAGATAGTGATAGCAGATTCTACCATAGAAGCAGAGTACATCGCTGCGTCAGAAGCTGCAAAGGAGACATTCTGGTATAAAAAATTCACCACAGAAATCAAAGTGATGCCATTCCTCTGTACTGCGATAATAATGGCGCCATAGCTCTTGCTAAGGAGCCGAGGTCTCATCAGAAATTCAAGCACATCGAGCGGCAATACCACCTCATCCGCGATTATCTTGAAAAAGGTTATGTTGAACTCAAGAGAGTCGACTCCGCAGATAATGTGGTAGACCCACTTACAAAGCTGTTAGGCCAACAGAAGATCGAAGCCCATATTGAGAAGATGGGACTTAGATTTGTAGCCAATTGGCTTTAGGTCAAGTGGGAGTTTGTTAGATATGTGTGCTCTAAAAGTCAGATTGGCTGACACTTGTAATTCACTTCTAAAGATAAAATTATAATTTTAACTATAAATAATAAAATGGGATATTTTCTATCATAGTGTGCATTTGAAAGTGTCTGTGATACATCCCTTGAGTTAATAGTAATGATAGTTCAAATTTTCAAGAGTTAAAAATTTAAGACATGAATTTTCATTATTAACTCATAAAATGCTTCCGACCATAAGATCATCGTAAGGATGGTGATTGATCCAAAAAATTGGTATACGATCATTTCTTTTGGATAGATGAGTCTTGAGTCTACGGTGTAGAGACACCGGAGTGAGAGTACAAGTACTCATTAGAGAATGAGGGCACTGAGCATCACCACCTCGAGTAGTTATGAGGAAGTTTACCTTCTCATTGATGACTGGCTCGAAGCTACAGTTGTGTGTCTGGTTCTTTGACCTGAGGAACATCGGTAGTTCACCTTGAGGGTGTTACAGTTTGACTACACCATAACTCGATCTCCTTGCCATTCGAAATCCTGAGGTATATGTTGGCGATAACATGTTCATTGTAGGAATTGGATTGCACCAATAGGGGATCTATCTACATCAATAGATGAGGAGTAGTCCTATGATGGTCATGAGAATCAAGTCCATAAGCCCATGGCCATGGCAGAGTGAAATAATAGAAAGAGTTTCTATTAGGATTTTCACATTGGACCTGAATCGAATGATTAATTCATATGGTGGATATTAGGATCTGAAAACATGCATGATTCGATACATGAGATGTATGCAAAATATGCCATGATTCGATACATGAGATGTATGCAAAATATGCCACTATTAGATATGAAAATATGCATGATTCAATACATGAGATGTATGCAAAATATGCCATGATTAGATCTAATTTATATATGAGATATATGATATAGATCTAAAATTATTTTGTAGTATTGCATGTTTCTGATTAAGACATTCCTCTTGCCCGTCCAGTCATAAGAACGAAGAAGGATTTAAAGGCCCTCTCCTCCCATTTGATGGAGTGTTCTTATGACGTGTAGGGGTGCTGCACGTTTGTCCTTAATCAGAAATCCAAAACTTACTTTCTGCAAAATCCTAGATCCTGAAATCCTAAGATTTATTGTGCATATTTTATTTATGAACCCTACTTAATTAAAAATTAAGATTATGGAATGTTAATTAGGTCTAAAATTGAGAATTTTAGATCTAAGACATATTCATAATATTAGGTTCGGGCTTGGATAGCTCAATTAGGTCTAAGCGGTTGATCAAACCGAATCAAGAGTTGGTTAGATGGGATCAATAATGCTTAAATTGATCAGCCTAATAGGATTAAGTCTGGGTCAAGATCGAGTCACGATCAAGTAAGACCTAATTAGGCTCAGAGGTTAGAGTCTGAATTGTAGGCTAACCCAATTGGTTCTGACTCAATAATTTGGTGTCTAAGGTAAGTTTGGCACATACGACCAACTGGTTTTTAATTGGAAGCTACTCGATTTGAATGCATTCTTGTACGAGTTAATGGCATATTTCTTCCACCGATCTCACTTACCTGGCCATATCTGTTGACATAGTTTTGATCTGAGGTGGTCAATAATCCAAGCTAACCCATGCCACTAGGTTAGTCATAATTGTTATGACTATGACATGTCTAGTTTAAAGAGACCTGAATCAATTCTTCCTAAGAAAAGATTAAGTCTGAGGTCTTCCACCATTGTAGATGTGCGGACCCTTTTCGAGGTTGATTGTTCTCGACTGGATACAGTGGCTCAGTTGCACCGAAAAGATGCAACCATGTCTATTAGGCATTGGATGCTATAGGCTGGAGGATGAGTTGGGCTCAATATTTTGGATACGGTGAGAGACCAATTAAAATCCAGTCTATGCAAATGTGGGTCTGACTTAACTAAGGAGTGGATCGGTATTTCGGATATGGTGATATTTGAATTAGAGATCAAGTTGGGTGCACCATAATTAGAGAATCATTGAACAAGAGTTTGTTCACTCATTGGCTAATCCATCCACCAATAACTCTTAGCGTTGAGGTGATAGATCTCTCTTT
>QRFJ01002970.1:82550-155372 GCA_006176705.1 Cocos nucifera | reverse complement strand
AAGCAGAAGGGCTCTAAGTCCTTCTGCACTCCATACGTGTGCAAATATATGAGAAAAATTTCATTCACCACTTGGAAGATGTCCAAGGTGCATGGACTCTTTCTTTTAGGCATGGACAAGAATAAGAGGAGCCCAATGTTGGCTGCCACAAGATGGCTCAACCCATTTATGTCCCATATAAAATTGGTTAGCCAAAATGCCAAGTTATGAACCAAAATCGAAATCAAACACAAATTCGATTCGAATAGGAGCTAGTATTTGCAACACATGCGAGCATGTTCATCCTACAAACTGAAGGAAAATCCTGATTTTCTGATCTAGGTTCGTTTAGATCTGATCAGATCAAGAGATATATTTCAAAAATTTTTCTCTTGATCCCAATCAAATTTTGATATATTTTAGATCTGATTATTATTATTTTGAAAATCAAAATAAAATCAGATAAATTAAATTAGATTTAACTTACCTTGATATGGGTAATCCTATTACCCATTGATGATCCTGTATGCAGCGGAAGGTTCTGGATCTAGCCACGTAAGTGCCTGGCCTCTACCGGTATCCACAAGGGCTAGATCTGGAGATTCTCTTCTTCTCTATCACATCTCCAAAAATTAGATCTAGATCTGATCTGGAGGATCTTCAAAACCCCTTTTGAAGATCAGCAGTCGTCCTTTGCAGCAGCGCAGCCTTCTAGCTTTTACTCGCCTTTCTTTTGTCTAGATTGCACCAACCAAGAATCCAAAACTCCTTTTGGACGTGGAGAGGAAGGGGAGAAGGTGGTTTGGCATGGAGGAAGAAGGGAGAGGCAGCCTTGGGTGTGGGGAATTGTGATTCCTTTCAATTACTTTCAATCACTTCCAATCACAATCTGGGTTGGGCGCAGGGTCTTATTTATAGACTGTCTGTGATCCAACTTCTCTTCTTCCCAACCTATCATAACTCATTGTGAAATCAGATCTAAATCTAATTGATGGAAATAGAGTCCCCTGGATTCCTCCTTAGAGGGTGCCTAAAACCAGTCAAAGTTGGTTCTTAGGGGAACACTAATTGGTATCCAAAAAGGAGATGGAGTCCCTATCCAACAGGGACTCCTAGGCGCCTCCAACTTGGACACATGCCGAGGGTGGCATGCGCCCTCTTCCTTGCCAGGTTTTGGCAGGGGGACAGGCCCCCACCAACTTTCCAATAGGTGCGTGACATGTGGTCAAAAGTCAAAGTGTCAATGGTCAACATTTGACCAGTCAAAGGTAGACTTTTGACCAAAGTCAAAGAACAAGAAATGGCAGGTGACCAAAAATGGCAGGTAATATCTTACAAAATAAGACAACCTTTTCTGACTTGGACAACCTCCAGTCAGACCATATGAAGGCCTCTGATTAAGCACAAACTCCTTTGGCTCAGTCAGGACAACTTATTTATGATAGCAAAAGAAGAACGTTAGGTTCAATCGAGTGCTAGCACGATTTCCTTGAACCTAATTGAATCTCATTCAGATCAATTGAACTGGACCAGATCAATTGATGATCACCAGATTCAAACCCTTGTTTGTGTGACCTACTTAGGTTCAGTTCTGTATGATAATGGGATATGTCATGATCTCTATCATCGACATCATCGAAACTTCTTTCGATGGATCAGAACTCTTCTGATTCGAACAGCTAGAATGATCGATCATTTAAATCATTCTAATTGCTCCCAAAATCCACCAGTGACACCTAGCAGTATATGGTGGCAACCCATCAGAGCTGAATGTGAATCTCTTGGTGCAGCTACCTGTATGATTAAGTTCTTCTATCTTGAGTCCCGATCAGATTAGGGTTAAGGTGTACTCGTCAAACCCTAGTTTCTATCATATGATGTAATCATTCGATTTGAGTCCAATGTGAAAATCTAAATAGAAACTCTTTCTATTATTTTGCTCTACCATGGCCATGGGCTTCTGAACTTGATTCTCATGATCATCATAGGACTGCTCCTCTACCACCGAGGTAGATAGATTCCATCATGATGCTATCCAATTCCTACAATGAACATGCTATAGCCAACATACACCTCAGGATTCCATATGGCTAGGAGACCGAGTAATGGTGCAGTCAAACTATAACACCCTCAAGGTGAACTATCAATGCACCTCAGGTCAAAGAATCAGACACACTACTGTAGCATCGAGTCAGTCATTGATGAGAAGGTAGTCTCCCTAATGACTACTCGAGGTGGTCACGCTTAGTGCCCTCATTCTCTAACGAATACCTGTACTCTCGCTCTGGTGTCTCCACACCGTAGACTCAAGACTCTTCTACTAGAGAGAGTGATTGTACACCAACCTTCCGGATCAATCACCATCCTCGTGATGATCCTATGGTCGGGAGCATTTTATGAGTTAACAATGATTATACATGTCTTAAATATTCAACTCTTGAAAATATGAATTATCATTACCATTAACTCAAAGAATGTATCCCAGACACTAAATACACATATGTGATAGAAAATAACCCATTTTATTTATTATAGTCAAAATTACAATTTTGCCCCTAGAAGTGTATTACAAGTGTCAGCCAATTCTAGCTTCTAGGGCACATATATCTAACAATCTCCCACTTATCCTAAAGCCAGTTGGCTACAAGTCTAAGTCCCATCTTCTCAAGGTGGGCTTCGAACTTCTGCTGGCCCAACGGCTTTGTAAGTCAGTCTGCCACATTGTCTGTGGAGTTGACTCTCTTGACCTCAACGTAAACCTTCTCAAGATAATCGCGGATGAGGTGGTATCACCATTTGCTTGGAACTCTTCCAGCCGATAGGACCACCATTGCACACAAACAGACTTCCAGATGTCGACTTTCGATCATCTATATCGGAAATGAAATCTGAGTCTGTGTATCCCTGGACTTGGAGTTCTCCATTACCAAAGACCAATATCATATCCTTAGTTCTTCTCAAGTACTTAAGGATATATTTCATAGAAGTCCAGTGTTCTTCACCTAGATTTGACTGATATTTGCTTGTGACACTCACAGCATGGGCTATATCAGGTCGTGTACATAGCATGGCATAAATGAGGCTCCCTATTGCAGAAGCATAAGGGATCTTGCTCATGCATTCTATTTCCTCAGGTGTGCTGGGGCACATCTTCTTGGAAAGATGAATACCATGTCTGAAGGATATTAATCCCTGCTTAGAGTTTTTCATACTAAACCTCTTTAGTACTTTCTCTATATACATCTTCTGTGGAAGTCCTAACATCCTATTCGGTCTATCCCTATAGACCTTAATTTCTAGAATAAAGGATGCTTCGCCTAGGTCTTTCATGGAGAATTCCTTGGACAACCATATTTTAACTATTATCATCATAGGAATATCATTCCCAATAAGGAGGATGTCATCCACGTACAATACGAGGAAGACAACAGCGCTCCCACTGACCCTTTGAAAACACACGATTCCTCTTCATTTTTGATGAAATCAAATGTTTTGATCACATCATTGAAACGAGTGTTCCAGTTCCGAGATGCTTGCTTAAGTCCATATATGGACCTTTGCAGCTTGCAAACCCTATGATCAGTATCACTGGATGTGAAACCTAGCGGCTGTTCCATATAGATATCTTCCTCAAGATATCGGTTCAAGAACGCCATTTTCACGTCCATTTGCCATATTTCATAATCAAAATAGGCTGCAACAGCAAGCAATGTGCGGATGAATTTCAGCATAGCCACTGGGGAAAATGTATCCTAATAGTCAATGCCCTTGCATTGACTATAACCTTTTGCCACTAGTCTAGCCTTGAATATCTCCGCATTCCCATCTGCACCAATCTTTCTCTTAAAGATCCATTTATACCCAATAGGTACCATACCTTCTAGTGGATCTACCAAGGTCCAGACTAGGTTCGAGTGCATCGAGTCAATTTCTGACTGCATTGCCTCTAGCCATTTCTCAGAGTCGATATCTGATATCGCCTCATTGTAGGTTTTGAGATCATCACCATGAGCACCATTACCTATGAGGAACATTTCCTCTACTTTCTCTAAAATAATACCTAAGTATCTTTTAGGGGGACGGAAAACTCTTTCCGATCTATGAGGTGGAGGAGGTAGTGTTCTTATTGGCTCAACCTGATTTGATTCCAATTGGTCCTTAGCTCATTGTACTTATGAGACTTTCTCATCAAGCTTGATCTGCTTTCCAATGCCGCTATCTTGAATAAATTATTTTTCAAGAAAGATGGCATGTCGACTCACAATCACATTATGGTCTTCTGGAATGTAGAAATAGTATCCTAATGACTCTTTAGGATATCCTATGAATCGAGCTCTAAAGGACCTAAACTCTAACTTGTCCACTTGTTATCTTTTGACATGAGCCGGACAACCCCAAATTCTGAGATGACTCAGACTTGGTTTCTTACCATGCCATATCTCATACGGTGTGGTGGGAACGGTTTTAGAGGGAACCCTATTCATTAGATAAATTGAAGTTAACAATGAGTGTCCCCAAAGGAAATCAGGGAGGTCTATGAAGCTCATCATGGATCGGACCATATCTAATAGGGTCTGATTTCTCCATTCTAAAACCCCATTGAGTTGAGGTGTTCCTGGTGGAGTCCATTGAGAGACTATGCCATTTTCCTTTAGATAGTCTAGAAATTCCTGGCTAAGGTATTCACCTCCTCGATCTGATCGAAGAACCTTAATGGGTTTTCCAATTTTTTTTTCTACTTCATGTCTGAATTCTTTGAACTTTTCAAAAGCTTCAGACTTATGTCTCATAAGATACACATACCCATACCTAGACAGATCATCGGTAAAGATAATGAAGTAGACAAAATTACTTCTAGCCGGCACATCAAATGGGCCGCACACATCAGTATGTACTAGGGTAAGGAGATCTGTGGCCCTCTCCCCATGTCCAACAAAAGGGAGTTTAGTCATTTTGCCTTGAAGACAAGATTCACAAGTTGGATATGACTCGAAAGTCAATAGACTCAATAGCCCATTTTTCTCCAATTTGTTGATCCTATCTTCTGCTATATGACCTAATCTTAGGTGCCATAGATACCTATCATGTGGACTATCCCTAGGTCATTTGGCATTCACGTTTTGCTCGATAGTTAGAATAGGTACATCAATATATAGCTGATAAAGACCATTAATAAGGAAACCATTTGCAATTTTATTTCTTTCATAAAGAATGTTACAATGGTCCTTAAAGAAGGTAATCACATAGCCTTCTAGTGCTAAGCATGAAACAGAAATCAAATTTCTGCTAGCTGCAGGCACATAATAACAGTCTTTTAAAACTAAGTCTAAACCAGACGGTAATCGAAGAGGGTATGTTCCCACGGCTACTGCAGCAACTCTTGCTCCATTACCGATGCGGAGGATCATGTCTCCATCCCTCAACCTCCTGCTATCCTCAAGACCCTGCATGGAAGTGCACAGATGAGCACTAGAATCAGAGTCAAGCATCCAACTGGATGTAGAAGAAACCATAAGGTTAGACTCAATGACGAGCATACCTCCAGAAGGACCTTCCTTCTTGTTCTTCAGGGTGGCCAGGTAAGTAGGGCAGTTCCACTTCCAATGGCCGTCGCTGTTGCAATGAAAACACTTTCCTTTGACATCGGCCTTTTTCTTCGGCTCTGCCTTCTTCTTCTTGGCTTCTTCCACCTTCTGCTTTTTCGTAGACTTCTTTTTCTTTTCATAAGACTTTCTTTTGGAAGAAGTCCATTCCATAGCAAGAACTGAGCCTTTAGAACCTTTCATAGAAAGCTCAGCGGTGACCAGCATATTCATTAATTCGGCCAAAGAATTTTGAAGTTTATGCATGTGGTAATTCATGATGAATTATCCATATGCATCAGTCAAGGATTGCAGAATAATATCGTTCTGTAGGTCCAAGTCTAACTTCACACTGAGCTTCTCAAGCTCCTCCATGTCCATGATCATTGTCAGATAGTGATCTTGGACCGACTGCCCATCACGCATCTTAGCCTTAAAAGTCATTTCGTGACTTGATATTTGGCTGTGCGACTCTGTTCATTAAACATCTCCTGCAGGTGAGCCAACATTTGGCGAGCAGTCTTGATATCTTCATGTTGGTGCTGGAGCTCATCAGACATCGAGCCCAACATGTAATATCTAGCCTTATTATCTTCGTCTATCCATTTTTCTAGAGATGCTCTCTGTTCAATAGATGGATGGACTGGTAAGGTGGGAGGTTCCTGGTCCAGTACATGGGTTAACTTCTCGAAACCCAAAACTATTTTGTAGTTCCTGAGCCAATCTTTATAATTGGGTCCAGTCAGTCTATTTGTGTCCAGGATACGTGCTAATGTGTTGGATGTAAATATTTTCCTATTGAGAGTCAAAGATTCTAGTTAGATACTGTAATTATGACTTGACCAATTTATTTAGAGATTTTATTTTTAAACAAATTAGCTTCCACTATTTTCTCGGATCTCTACACTCTCTCTATAGAGATGCAAAAATCTTCACGATTAATGATTTCTGGTGGATGGTGTGGTCTCACCAACTAACTCATCACCTCACCTAACAATTATTGGTGATGGGTTAGCCAATGAGTGAACAACTCTTGTTCAATGATTCTCTAATCACGGTGCACCCAAACATAGTCTCTAATTCATGAATCTCACCATATCCAAAATATTGATCCACTCCTTAGTTAAGTCAGACCCACCATTTGCATAGACTGGGTTCCTGATTGAGTCTCTCACCGTATCCGAAATATTGAGCCCAACTCATCCTCTAGCCCATAGCATCCAATGCCTAATAGACATGATTGCATCTTCCCAGTGCAACTGAGCCACTGTATCCAGTCAAGAACAATCAACCCCGAAAAGGGCCCGCACATCTACAATGGTGGAAGACCTCAGACTTAATCTTTTCTTAGGGAGAATTGATTCAGATCTCATTAAACTAGACTTGTCATAGTCATAACAATTACGATTAACCTAGTGGCATGGGTTAGCTCGGATTATTGACCACCTCAGATCAGAACTGTGTCAACAGATATGGCCAGGTAAATGAGACCGATGGAAGGAATATGCCATTAACACGTACAAGAATGCATTCAGGTCAAGTAACTTCCAATTAAAAATCAGTCGGTCGTATGTGCCAAACTTACCTTAGACACCAAATTATTGAGCCAGAACCAATTGGGTTAGCCTACAATCCAGACTCTAACTTTTGAGCCTAATTAGGTCTTGCTTGATCGTGACTCGATCTTGACCCAGACTTACTTATTAGGCCGATTAATTTAAGCATTGTTGATCCCATCTAACCAACACTTGATTCGATTTGATCAACCGCTTAGATCTAATTGAGCTACCCAAGCCCGAACCCAGTATTATGAATATGTCTTAGATCTGAAATTCTTAATTTTAGACCTAATTGTATTCCATAATCTTAATTTTTAATTACGTAGGGTTCATAAACAAAATATGCACAATAAATCCTAGGGTTTCAGGATATAGGATTTTGCAAAAAGTAAGTTTTGGATTTCTGATTAAGGACGAACACGTAGCACCCCTACACATCATAAGAACACCCCATCGAATGGAAAGAGAGGGCCTTTAAACTCTTTTTCATTCTTATGATCGGACGATCAAGAGGAATGCTTTAATCAGGAACATGCAATACTATAAAATAATTTCAGATCTATATCATATATCTCATATATAAATTAGATCTAATCATGGCATATTTTGCATACATCTCATGTATCGAATCATGCATGTTTTTAGATCTAAATTATCTCATAATAATCTAAAAAATTAGATTTAAATTGATCTAATCAAAATAAATTCTAATCTAGATAATTATGTAGAACTATTCTACAACTAGTCTAGACATGCATCTATCATATCTCATATGATATTTAAAATTAAATAATTCTATTTGCTATTTTTTAGATGTTATTACAACCATTATAATATCAAAAAATAGTAAATAAATAGATCTAAAATATGATTTAATTAAATTAAATTTAAAACATGCAAGACTATTCTATAGAACTATTCTATTTTAGAACTAGTCATGCATATTTTCTAATCTTAGATCCTAATCATTTAATTTTAATTTTTTCTAATTTCAGATCTGATCACATCTCATGTGACATCTGAAATCATTTATTTTCTAATTAAAATAAATTTAAAATCTGATCTAAATACTTTTAGAACCTAGGCTCTGACACCAGTTGAAGTGAAATCCTGATTTCTCGCTCCAGGTTCGTTTAGGTCTGATCAGATCAAGAGATATATTTCAAAAACTTTTCTCTTGATTTCAATTAGATTTTGATATGTTTTAGATCTGATTATTATTATTTTGGAGATCAAAATAAAATTAGATAAATTAAATCAAATTTAACTTACCTTGATATGGGTAATCCTATTACCCATTGATGATCTTGTATGCAGTGGAAGGTTCTGGATCTAGCCACGTAAGTGCCTAGCCTCTACCGATATCCACTCACACTGGATCTGGAGATCCTCTTCTTCTCTATCATGTCTCCAAAAATCAAATCTGGATCTGATCTGGAGGATCTTCGAAACTCCTTCTGAAGATTAGCAGTCGTCCTTTGCAGCAGCGCAGCCTTCTAGCTTTTACTCGCCTTTCTCTTGTCTAGATTGCACCAACCAAGAATCCAAAACTCCTTTTGGACGTAGAGAGGAAGGGGAGAAGGTGGTTTGGCATGGAGGAAGAGGGGTGAGGCAGCCTTGGGCATGGGGAATTATGATTCCTTTCAATTACTTTCAAGCACTTCCAATCACAATCTGGGTTGGGCATAGGGTCTTATTTATAGACTCTCTATGATCCAACTTCTCTTCTTCCCAACCAATCACAACTCTTTATGAAATCAGATCTAAATCTGATTGGTGGGAATAGAGTCCCCTGAATTTCTCCTTAGAGGGCGCCTAAGACCAGTCAAAGATGGTTCTTAGGAGAACTCTAATTGGAATCGAAAAAGGAGATGGAGTCCCTGTCCAACAGGGACTCCTAGGCGCCTCCAACTTGGACACACACCAAGGGTGGCATGCACCCTCTTCCTTGCTAGGTTCTGGTAGGGGGACAGGCCCCCATCAGCTCTTCAATAGGTGCGTTACATGTGGTCAAAAGTTAAGTTGTCAATGGTCAACATTTGACCAGTCAAAGGTAGACTTTTGACCAAAGTCAAAGAACAAGAAATGGCAGGTGACCAAAAATGGCAGGTAATGTCTTACAATCTTTTCTGACTTGGACAACCTCCAATCAGACCATATGAAGGCCTCTGATTGAGCACAAACTCCTTTGGCTCAGTCAAGACAACTTATTTATGATAGCAAAAGAAGAACGTTAGGTTCAATCGAGTGCTAACACGATTTCCTTGAACCTAATTGAATCTCATTCAGATCAATTGAACTGGACCAGTTCAATTGATGATCACCAGATTCAAACCCTTGTTTGTATGACCCAGTTAGGTTCAATTCTGTATGGTAATGGGATATGTCATGATCTCTATCATCGACATCATCGAAGCTCCTTTCGATGGATCAGAACTCTTCTGATTCGAACAGCTAGAATGATCGATCATCTAAATCATTCTAATTGCTCTCAAAATCCATCAGTGACACCTAGCAGTATATGGTGGCAACCCATCAGAGCTGAATGTGAACCTCTTGGTGCAGCTACCTGTGTGATTAAGTTCTTCTATCTTGAGCCCCGATCAGATTAAGGTTAAGGTGAACTCGTCAAACCCTAGTTTCTATCATATGATGTAATCATTCGATTTGAGTCCAATGTGAAAATCTAAATAGAAACTCTTTCTATTATTTCACTCTACCATGGCCATGGGCTTCTGGACTTGATTCTCATGATCATCATAGGGTTGCTCCTCTACCACCGAGGTAGATAGATTCCATCATGATGCTATCCAGTTCTTACAATGAACATGCTATAGCCAACATACACCTCAGGATTCCATATGGCTAGGAGACCGAGTAATGGTATAGTCAAACTATAACACCCTCAAGATGAACTACCAATGCACCTCAGGTCGAAGAACCAGACACACTACTGCAGCATCGAGTCAGTCATTGACGAGAAGGTAGACTCCCTAATGACTACTCGAGGTGGTCACGCTCAGTGCCCTCATTCTCTAACGAGTACCTGTACTCTCATTTCGGTGTCTCCACACCGTAGACTTAAGACTCATCTACTAGAGAAAAGCGATTGTACACCAACCTTCCGAATCAATCACCATCCTCATGATGATCCTATGGTCGGGAGCATTTTATGAGTTAACAATGATTATTCATATCTTAAATGTTCAACTCTTGAAAATATGAATTATCATTACCATTAACTCAAAGGATGTATCACAGACACTAAATACACATATGTGATTGAAAATAACCCATTTTATTTATTATAGTCAAAATTACAATTTTACCCCTAGAAGTGTATTACAAGTGTCAGCCAATTTTGGCTTCTAGGGCACATATATCTAACACAAACATGATCTAATCCAATTAGATTCTTGATCAATTCCTTTTCTGTGTGATTTATAGGATTTCACATTTTGCCAGCAGTAGATCTAGGTGCTAGCTGATCAGATTCAATTAGAATCCTATCTAACCGATTTAGGTCACATTCAAGCTAACCCGATTTCAATAATTAGAACTCTTTCGAATTAGCGATCGAATTATACACTTTAATTTGATCAAACCCATAAAACAAGATTAACATTCAAAAACGTATCATGTTTGCTTGAAAGATATAAAATTTTGATAAAAATACTAAAAATATCCTTCAGTGGTAAGTTATCATGCAATTCAATCCTGCGATCATCCTGCATCCCAAATATGAATTTGGATATGGTATAATGTCAAATCCAATATCATGTTCATATCTCTCTCAATCTTAAAAACCATGTCTAATTTTCATTATACTTTGATCAAAGTCTTTCTGAATCATCATTCGATTGAAGAAAGTAGGATGCGATCTCCTCTTACTAGGAGTGATCGATTCCTTATGAACCTACTCACAACCTCCATACACAATCCACCATATCCAAAACATCCCTACATGACAAAGTCATGAATATGATGAACCAAAATATGGTTTCATGTGCACAAGTTTCTATGGGAGTCTTAGGTCTAAGGATCACTTGCACTTCTCCCACTCAGAGAAACATCTTTTGAAATGCATGTAAGACTTCATAAGATGTTCTCTTTTGGCAAGTAAATTCAGTGAACTCATTCTTTAATGAGTACCCATATTCTTATATTAGTATCTCTAAATAAGTGATTGTGAGATCAATCATCCTCTCCATCGAGTATATAAGGGATGTGCCAGTCTTTCCAAAAATATTAATTCCGACTCAATGTACTAATGACTATGAATATTCTAGATTAGAGTTTTAGGATTTTAGGTCTCACTAGCATGATCTCATCATAGCCCTAAAACCATTATCCTGATCTATGGGATTCATCATAATCTTAATAATAAATATAAGATGCAGCATATGATGAAACATAAGACTTCATTTATTGATAAAAAATGTCATGTACATGAAAAGGAAGATCAAAAGAAATCCCTTGCAATACAAGTTGCGATTGGCTTCTAGCGCATAACTCTTTCATGCTTAAGAGGGCTGGCTAGACTATGGTTTGAGCTAGCTCGGTCTCCGCCTGAGCTAGCTCAACCCATATCCGAGCCCACCTGACTATGTGCCAGCCCCTTATCTTGGTTGATACTTGTTGGAAAACTATGTAGGGTTTCATGCATATATTTCAAAAAATTTTCAAAATTAGGTGCAGCGAAAGACATAGATTATACAATTTAATCTATTTATGCATTGATCTAATCACTAAACCCTACATCTAAGATCTATGATGTATCATGATGCATATATAAATCTAAAAATAAAAATATATATTCGTATTGATCACATCAATATCTTAGATCTAGAACTATTCTAGAAATTCTAGATCATATCTA
The DNA here is from genome assembly GCA_006176705.1 of Cocos nucifera. Classification (NCBI taxonomy): domain Eukaryota; kingdom Viridiplantae; phylum Streptophyta; class Magnoliopsida; order Arecales; family Arecaceae; genus Cocos; species Cocos nucifera. The sequence goes on along the minus strand of QRFJ01002970.1, from coordinate 143,373 downwards.
GATAAGAAAAGAGATCAAATCTCTTATCTTTGCATAGGTAGAGAGTGCCGTAGGTAAAAATCAATTGTTCCTATTGCTCGAAGCCGCACAGCATGTCCAGTCTTTATAGATAATCCACACAAGATCCTTATGCAGATCGAAGGTTCATCAAACTAAGATCCACTCAAAGTGCTAGCTTCTCGTAGATCTCTCCTGATGGTCGATCTATAAAAATTCTTCAAATCTCTTAGACACTCCAAGAGATGAAGATTATGAGGAGAATTGAGGAAGAAGTCCAACCCTTGGATCTTTCAGAAGGAAGAAAAGAAAATGGGTTAAGAGGAATCACTAAGAGAAGAGACATCTTCTCTTTTAGGACATCAACCATTGATGTCCTAAACGGATCTCCACACTAGGACAAGAGGAGAGCTTCTCCTCTAAAATTTTTCTACACCCTTACTCTCTTTCTCTCTCCTTTTTTTTTTTGATGGAAAAAACCCTCAAATATGGAGAAGAAAAGGTTCTTTAAGAGACCCTAAGAGAAGATCATCTTCTCTTCTCTTTTTCTTACATCAGGACTTGATCATATCATGTCCAAAAGAATCCTCAATACCCAACTCCTTGGACATCAACCTCCCATGCCCCTCTCTCCTTTCTTCTCTAATTTTTCTAGTGGATAAATCTCTCAAAAGATGGAGAATAAAAGGATCTAGAGGAAACCCTAAAGAGAAGACCTTCCTCTCTTCCCTTTCTCTCATCAAGACTTGAAACTTTGATGTCCTAATGAGACCACCATGCCCTAAACCTTGGAGCACCCAACCTCCCAATGCCCCTACCTCTCTTCATTTGATTTTTCATAGTGGAATGAACTAGGTTCCTCATGCCAACAAACACTAAGGTGGAGGCATCCAACAAAATATGGAAGACTAGGTCAATCCTTAAATTTTAGGGATTCAAATCAAGGACTCTATGGGGCATCCTACTAGATGTGTGCCTTAGAAGCTAGATTAGCTGACACTTGTAATACACTTTTAAGGATAATTTTATAATTTTAACTTTAAATTAATAAATAAATTATTTTCTATCATAGTATGTATTTAAAAGTATCTATGATATATCCTCTTAGTTAATGGTAATGACAATTCATATTTTTAAGAGTTAAAAATTTAAGACATGAATTTTCATAATTAACTCATAAACTGCTTCCGACCATAGGATCATCATAAGGATGGTGATCAGTCTGGAAGGTTGGTGTACGATCGCTTTCATAGGATAGATAAATCTTGAGTCTATGATATGGAGATACTAATACAAGAGTATAGGTACTCATTGGAGAATGAGGGCACTGAACGTGACCACATCGAGTAGTCATAAGAAAGTCTATCTTTTCCTTAATGACTAGCTCAATGCTACAGTTGTGTGTCGGGTTCTTTGATTTAAGGAGCATCGACAGTTCGCCTTGGGTGTGTTATAGTTTAACTGCACCATAACTCGATCTCCTAGCCATTCAGAATCTTGAGGTGTATGTTGGCTATAGCATGCTCATTGTAGGAACTAGATTGCGCTAAGATGGGATCTATCAACCTTGGTAGTGGAGGAGTAGTCTTATGATGATCATGAGATTGAGTCCTTAAGCCCATGGCCTTGGTAGTGTGATATAATAGAAAAGAGTTTTCTATTAGAATTTTACATCGAACTCAAATTGAATGATTCATTCATATGACGGATGTTGGGTTTGACGAGTTTACCATAAACCCTAATCCTATCGGAACTTATGATAGTAGAATTGATTCACATAGATTGCTGCACCGAAAGATTTACTTTTAGTTCTGATGGGTTGCACCATATGCTGCTAGATGTCACTGGTGGATTTTGGGAGCAATTAGAGTGGTCTTGATGATCGATCATTCCAATTGTTTGAATTAGAAAAGTTCTGATCCATCAAAAGGTATTTTGATGATGTCAGTGATAGAGATCATGACATATCTTAGTGCCATACAAAATTAAATCAACTGGATCATACATACAAGAGTTTGAGTTTGGTTGTCATCAATTGATTGAGTCAGTTCAAATGATTTGGATTAGATCTAATTAGGTTCAAGAAAATCATGCTAGCATATGATTGAACCTAACATTCTTCTTTTGTAGTCTTTCTGATTCGTCTCAACCAAAATTCTAACTAGAACTTGTCCAGGTCAGAATAAGTTGTCTAAATTCATCAGATGATTTTAGAACAACACCTACCATTTTTAGTTACCTATCATTTTTGGTCACTAGCCTTTTCTATTGCACACCAGGATTAAAGGTTGACCTTGTTGTAAGAAAGAAGGGACTTGGGGTGCACGCCCCTTAAAGATTTTCGAGGGGCGTGCACCACCACATATTTGATATGGCATGAAATGGGTGCACGTCACCCAAAGTGGATAGATTTGACTTAGTCAAATTTTAGATTTGACCAGTCAAAGAGGTTTGATAGAGATCGAACTCTAAAAGAGAAGGAAGAGTCCATCATGCACCAAACTTCCTTTCCTTCTCCCTACCTATTTTGTATGGCATTATATGAAATATTTGGGGTGGTAATTCTGATGTGAGTCGGCATGAAAATTTATCAAGGAATCAGAAACAAATCAAGCAATTGGTTGTTTGATTGATTGTAACACTGAGGTAGCACAGGGCACTATTTAAGAGACCCTGTGCCCTAGGGTTTCTCATGCTTTATGCTGCATGCCCCAAGCCCCCATAGGCAGCCATCCCCTCTTTCTCCATGCTCCTCCTTTTCTTCTTCTACACGCCTAAAGGTTGGGCCAAGGTTCCAAAAGAAGGTCCGTAGAAATTGGCATGAAGGTTTCAAGGAAAGAGACAACATTCATGAGACGAGCACACTACCTTCATTAGTTGATTCAAAGGCTTTACTATTGGGAAATGTGTTCCAAAATCAATCATCAGTCTATTGATGGTTGAGCTACTTTATATTTATAATTGATTCATTAATAAATAAAATATATTTTTTATATTTTTCATCACAAGTATCCATCTTCTAATGAACTTCTTTGTTGTAATGAAGTCCTTATGATGATTCAGCTTCGATAAAGAGAGGATTTATCGATTAGTCCTTAAATTTATTCACAATCAATTGATAGATCGTTAATAAGGATAATAGCATCTATTGAGCATTGGTCGCTGTATGCCATATAGGTTGGTTCTCCTCTTAACCAAGGAGTATGGAGACACTGGTATGGCATATAGGTGAGATGTATAAGTACATCATCATTGAACATGACCAACTCCAAAGCATTCTATTGTCGAGAATGTCTTTGATAGGATATAGGTATAAGTGTCCCTTTGACCTGAGATAATCTTAGTGACCTACAAACAACTCACTATTCTTTGGTACCAGACTAACTGAATTTCTAATTTAATAATGGAAGACTTTTGGGCACAGTCAAGTACTTGTAAAGTTAGAGTGTGATCAAGATGGGATTGACCACTCCAAGAGTTGGAGAAGAATGTATCACTATATTTCAATATAGCAAAATCTTGGCTAGGATAATCCATCAGATGGATTTGATATTTTGAAATACAATGTAGACAACCTGATCAGAGTTGATAGTTGAACTCTAAGGTGTCCTATGAGCATTTTGGTTAAAAGGATGAATTTTATGAAAATTATATCCGCATGGATTCTAAGAATGTTGTTTTATACATTCAACCTATCCGACCATCGGGTACCATTGCTAGATGCTCACTTTGATTGGAATAAAAATCTATTTCTATGCTACTAGCTTAGGTTTAGACCTATGAGGTCATACACATTAGAGCTCATGATCTAATTGGATGGTTGATCAATGATTATGAATCATTCTAGGGTTAAACAATCAATACAATTGGTGTTTAACCTAGTGCAAGTGTTGCAGGATGATCGATTAGTAATTAGATTGCTGATTGGCTTAATTTGATTAAGCCAAAGGACTGAGATTAAATCTAATTAAATATAATTTAATTAGATTTAGTTTGGGCTTGATTCGATCAAGTTCAATTGACTTATTGGATAAGCCAAGTGCAAGAAAGAATTGGTCCTAGTCTAACTAGGACTCAGGTCAACCCAATTTTATAATTTGATTAGAAAATTAAATTAAAATTAAATCTAATTTTATTAAGCCTTTAAATGGATTAGGACCTTATTTAATTGAGTTGGTTTACTCTTAATTTTATTTGGCTAAAAGATCTTGTTTGACCAAGTCAAAATAGGAGTCCTAGTGTGACTAGGACTCCCTAACCTTGCGCCACCTTAGCCCACACCACCCATGCCTAGTTTTCTTTATTTTATGCATGAGATCTTTTCACTCTGATCATCATGCACGCCCCTCTCTCCCTCCTTTTCTCATAAGATAATTTGTAGGAAGACCAAGTCAAAAGGGGAGTTAGTTTTGCTTTAGGATTCTGTGAGATAGAATCCTTGTTGACCAAATCTTCTCTCCCTTGTGTGCCACCCCCTCTCCTATTTTTTCTCCACTATTTCCATGGTGAGAAAGGAGAATTTTATGCATTCTCTCCTGGTAGATTCACAAAAAAAATTAGAAGAGGGGCACCGAAGAGTTGGGCGCCCCAACCACTTGCTAAATCTAGTCCTACCTTGTCTAGTTTTTGACCTAGACAAGGACTCTTCTTTTTTTATAAATTTTTTATGATTTTTAGTTTGATTTATTTATAAAATATAGAGATTTTGGAGAGGTTTAGGTTGTGCAAAAATCAAAGGAAGAGGGTCCTTGGGCATGGGGGTTCCATAGGCACTAAACTAGGTGTCTAGGTGAGAGAAAAGAGAAGAAGAAGAGGGTCTTCTTCTAGGGCTATTTTATTCTTCATCTCTCCTTCTTCTTTTAAGTTTTTTCTGAGAGAGTCTTAGATTAGAAAACCCTCTTTTTTCTTCTCATATTTTTGATAGTTTAAGTTTTAAAGAAGGGAGCGTCTGATTGATTATCGAAGAAGGATCAGCACGGTACTAGCATGCTATTTTGATTTCCTGCATTAGACTTTAGATCAGAATTCGTAGGCTCGTGTGGATGACTCCTAGAAGTCAGATGCATGTGCGGCTCATGACTTCATCCTCAAGCTTGGATCAGTAAGTTAGAATGTCTAACTTACATAGATAATAGATCTGATCTATTGATTTCATACCTACATTAGATGTAGTGTAGATCTAGATTGATGTGATCAAACTTTTCTTCTCCATTATGTTTTTAATTTTTGATTTAATATCATATCTTGATGATGTAATAGATCTAAGATTTAGATATTTATATTTATATTTAAATAAATATTTAATTTATTTATGTATTCCACTGTCTAATCCTGAAAAGTTTCAAGATCTATCCATGAAATCCTAGATCTGGTTCCTTCAATTGGTATTAGAGGCTAGGTTATTATTACATGATTTTTATACATTTTTAAATTTAATTTCTTATATTAGATCTAATTTATAATCTAATTATTAAATTTAAAATTAAAAATCTAGATCTCATGAACTACCATAAAGTTGTCCTACTGTAAGGTTTATCCCTTACAGTGAAAAGATTGTCCTAGTTTGTGATGATCTGACTCTAATCATAAATTTATTAAATTAAATTTAATTTTATTTATAATTTAATATATTTAAAATAATTTTAAATCTAAAAATAAAATATTTTAGATTATATGGACTGTCATAAGATTGTCCTGCTGTAAGGTCTATCCCTCACAGTGGAAAGATTGTCCTAGTACGTGCTGATCTAAAATATTGATCATAAAATTTTAGATTAGATCTAAAAAATTTTATGATCTAATTAAAAAATATTTTAATATTATTTTAATTATCATAAATATGTTAGATTTGATCTAGGAAGATTTATGATTGATTATTATTGAAACTGTTTCAATTACATGAATCTATTTAGATTAGATCTAAAGTAGTTTCATGTTTATTTTACTTGCATGTTGATTATGAATCAAACATGCAACTTGGTTGATAGAACCATGTTGTAAAAATATTTTATAAATATGAAAATTATTTTTGAAAAGCCAAACTCCAACCCTCAATCCAAAACTTAATTAAGAATTAAGAAGTTGTTTGATTAGGTTCTAGGATTATAAATTGAAGATCCTATGATATGAATTATAACACATTGGGTTAATGGGTTAGTGGGGATTAGGTCCATTAATTAGTTTAGACCTAAGGTTAGATTAAAGAATGGACTTAATTAGAGAATTGACTAAATCTAATCAATTGTTGTCTTAGATTAGGTCAAGGATTATCTAGATCAATTACAATAGTTATAGTTGGTCAAGTCCATGTCTTTAACAAGAACCAAATAGACTTGATTCTCAGATAAGAGGTCTAGCTCGAACTGTTAGGTTGATCTAATCAAGACTAATTAAACCAATTGGTGTCTAAGGTAAGTTTGGCACATACGATCGATGGTTTTTAATTGGCAGCCCACTTACTTGGCCATTTTCGCTGATGAACAAGGCAAGCTTTGGCGGACTTTTTCACTGATCTCACTTACCTAACCTTCTTGGTGAGATTGAGTTCTGATCAGATCACTTGACAATTTGAGTTGACCTATGTCAGCTAGATAAATTAGTGTGACTGATTTAGATGCTCCTAGATTAGTCTGTTAGTGGTCACCCTTAAGTTGACTTGCTGAAGCCAGTGGGAGGATCATGATGAGCTAGTTAATCTGACCTACTCACTTCTATAAATAAATCCTCTAAAATTATTAAGTTCTTAAAATAAAATAATTAAATGATAACTAGATCATTGCCTCCTATTAAAATGGATGATAATGGATCCATCAGTTGGATAATCATTAGAGTTCCTGTTGAAGGGAAATTCTGATTTTCCGATCCAGGTTCGTTCAGATCTGATCAGATCAAGAGATATATTTCAAAAATTTTTCTCTTTGATCTGTATCAGATCTAAGATGTTTTAGATCTAATTCTTATTATTTTAATAAATAAAATAAATTAAGGATAAATTAAATCAAATTTAGTTTACCTGATTTGGGTAATCCAATTACCCATTGATGATCCTGTATGCAGTGGAAGGTTCTGGATCTAGCCACGCAAGTTCTTGGCCTCTACCGGTACCACTCATGCTAGATCTAGAGATCCTCTTCTTCTCTATCGTGTCTCCAAAAATCAGATCTAGATCTGATCTGAAGAATCTTCAAAACTCTTTTTGAAGATCAGCAGTCGTCCTTTGCAGCAGTGCAGCCTTCTTGCTTTTGATCTCCTTTCTTTGATCTGGATCGCACCAACCAAGCTCCAAAATAATTTTGAACGTGGAAAGGAGAGGGAGAAGAAGCTTTGGCATGGAGGAGGAGAGAAGAAAAAGCCTTGGGCATGGGGAATTTTGATTCAATAATCTCATCTATATCTGAGTTGGGCACAGGGTCTTATTTATAGACTGACTATGATCCAACTCCTCTTCTTCCCAATCAATCATAACCCTTTGTGAAATTAGATCTAAATTTGATTGGTGGGAATAGAATCCCTTTTAATTATCCTTCTGTGTTTCGCCTTGGTTCAATGCTTGCTAGTCTTCTTTATTTTCTTATCGTGCCTGATGTTGACATCGTCTTGAAATAATAACTTCCATCCCTTGTCTAGTATATCTGTCCCCCTTATTTACGAGCAAGGGTTTTTGGATTTGTCTAGAAGTGAATGTATTTCTTTGTCTGGGAACTGGAAGTCTTTATACCCATGATCAACCTACCATTTGAGAGTCTGAGGACTATGGTCCCCCGTGGAAGTCTTTATTCATGTCAGGTGAGGTCTATCTCCTGTTCCTGACGTGGCCAATTATCATCCAAGTTTGGATGAAGTCCACCTCTGATCTTAAATAATTGGAGGCCTTCACCCTCACTATGACAAGATTAACCTCTTGTCTTAAATAACTTGAGGCCTTCATCCTTGTTGTAATGAGGTTAACCTCCTATCTTAAATAACTGGAGGCCTTCACCCTTGCTACAAACCCTTGCTGTGATGAGCTTAATCTCCTATCTTAAATAACCAGAGGTCTTTACCATCGCTGCGACGAGGTTAACCTCCTGTCTTAAATAACATGCTAAATAACCAGGGGCCATCACCCTCGCTGTGATGAGGTTAACCTCCTATCTTAAATAACTGAAGGTTTTTACCCTCGCTACGATGAGATTAACTATCTTAAATAACCAAAGTCATTCACCCTCACTGTGATGAGGTTAATCTCCTATCTCAAATAACCACAGGCCTTCATCCTTGTTACGATGAGGTTAACCTCCTGTCTTAAATAATCAAAGGCCTTCTTTTTCATTTGAGAATGAAGTTCGATCGAATAATTTCCTATCATTGCATAGTTTTGCACCAAAGACAAGAATGTTAAAGTAAGAAAAATAATTTATTGAGATAAGACTATGAATAGTACATTCTCAAGTTTTTTGAGCTCTAAGATCACGAGAGTGTAGCCCCTCCAGGTTCCTTCAAATAGTAAGTTCTTGATTGGACGATTTTCACAACCTCATAATGGCCTCATCAATTTGGAGCAAGCTTACCCTGATTTTGTGGCTGGAAGATGTCAGCCCATCGCAACACCAAATCTCCAACTTTGAAGACTTTAGTTCTAACTTTGGAGTTGAAGTAGCAAGCTACCTTTTGCTTATAAGCTGCCATCCTGATCTGAGCCTTCTCTCACTTTTCTTCCAATAAATCAAGATTTACCCTGAGGTCCTATGGGTTATTCTGTTCATTAAAAGCTTCGACTTATGCCGAAGGAAGTCCAAGTTTGATTGGAATAATTGCCTCTATCCCAAAGGTCAATGCAAAGGAAGTTTCTCCAGTTGGTTACTATTGGATGGTTCTATAAGTCCAGAGCACATGATAAAGTTCATCCACCCATGTTTCTTTTGTCCTTTCAAGCCTTACTTTTATCCCTTGAAGCAGGGTTCTGTTGGTTACCTCAGCCTTGCCTTTGCTTGTGGGTGAGCTACTGATGTAAAATGATGGAAGATATTCAGGTTTTTATAGAACTTGGCAAATCTTGCCCTTGCGAACTAGCATCCATTATTAGTAATGAAAGTCCGAGGTAGGCCAAACCTATAGACTATCAACTTTTAGATGAAGTCTTGCACTTTTGCCTCAAAAATTTTAGCCAGGGATTCGGTCTCAACCCACTTGGTGAAGTAATGCACTTCTACTAAAATAAATTTTTGCTATTTAGATGCCACAAAAAAGAGCCCAAGTATGTCCATCCCCTATTATGCGAATGGCCAAGGAGCACTTAGAGGTGTGAGTTGAGAAGCCAGTTGTATTTGAATATTGGCATTTCTCTAATATCGATCACATCTCTTTATATAATCAGTAACATCTTGCTGCATAGTCAGCTAGTAGTACCCTTGTTGGAGTAGTTTGTAAGATAGAGATCTGGCCCCTAGTTAGTTTCTACAAATTTCTTCATGAACTTTCTTCAGAGCATGATCGACTTTAGAAGATTGAAGATATTTGAGGAGTTGTAAAGAATATGACCTCTTGTATAGTTTATTTTTATATAGAACATAACAAGATACTTGGTTCCTCAACTTCCAAGCTTCTTTAGGATCTCGTAGGAGTGTGCTATTTTTAAGGTATGAAACAAGTGGATCAATCTAGCTGGGCTCAGGATCGACCTGCATTACAGTCTGGGCTTCTTCCGAGCTTGGGTGTTATAGAATTTTGAAAAAGATCTCTTTTGGTAATTCACTTGAAGCCAAAGTAGCTAATTTGGAGAGGAGCTCAGTCCTTATATTTTCTGCTTTAGGGATCCCAAAACTACTAAAGGCCAAAATCCAACTTCTTACTTTTTCAAGTACCTCTTCATGCTTTCCTCCCGAGCTTCATAATTGTCATTAACTTGTCCCACCACCAATTGAGAATTGCTATAGAGTTTCACATGGTCTGCTTCTAATTCTTTAGGTAGTCTCAACCCAGCAATCATAGCTTCATATTCAGCTCTATTATTTGATGCAGAAAACTCAAAATGCAGCATATATTTGGCAATAACTCCTTCTAGATTGAATAGGATCAAGCCTGCGCTCACCCCTGAAGCATTAGATGAACCATCTACATATAAAGCCTAGAAGTCTTCGCAAAGATTTGTTCTTTCCTTAGGAAAGTTTGACCGTAAATTAGGAGCATAAACTTCTTGATGCTCAGGTTTGACTAGATTCAGGATGGTGCATTCTACTATGAAGTCGATCAATATCTGAGCTTTAATGGATGGCCGAGATTGAAAATTGATGTCGAACTCAGTGAACTCGATTGCCCATTGAGCTATTCTTCTAGAGGTATCAGGCCAATGAAGGACAGTCTTGATTGGTTGATCAGTGAGAAGTATGACTATATATCCCTGGAAATAAGGTTAGAACTTTCTAGCCATGATCAATAATGCATAAGTTAGTTTTTCCAATTTTGTATATCTTGTTTCTGCATCCCTCAAAGCTTGGCTTATATAGAAGATTGGCCTCTGAATTTTTGCCTCTTCCCTGATCAGAACAGCTCCAATTATCACAAGAGATACCATCAAATATAGGAATAACTCTTCACCAGGTTTGAGTTTAGCAAGGAGAGGGGGCAATCTGAGGTTGCTCTTCAACACTTCAAAGGATCGTTGGCATACAGAAGTTCAGCAAAAGTTCTTAAGCTGCTTGAGCACTTGAAAGAAAGGTATGCAATATTTAGCTGATCTTGAGATGAACCGATATGGAGCAACAATCTTTCCTGTCAGATGTTGAATCTCTTTTATTATTTTTGGTATGGTCATTTCTCGAATAGCTCTGATGTTCCCAGGATTTACCTCAATGACATGCCTTGACACCATAAATCTTAAAAACTTTTTGGAGGTTACTTCGAAGGCACATTTGGTTGGATTCAGCTTCATCTTGTACTTTCGAAGTGTATTGAAGGTCTTCTTGAAGGAACCAGATCTAAGATTTTAGGACTAGATCTTGAGACTTTTTCAAGATCAAACAGCAGAAGATTAAAATTAATAAAAATTAATTTTAAATATTAAAAAATATTCTAGATCTAGTATACTATTACATAATTATGACATGACATTAAATCAAAAGTTAAACATAAGAAGAAAAATAAAATATGTTCATCACATCAACATACATCTATACTACATCTAATACAGGTATGTAGAATAGATCAGATCAATTATCTGTGCAAGTTAGACATTCTAACTTACTGATCTAGGCTTGAGGATGATGTTGTGAGCCACACTTTGGCCTCTAGGAGTCATCCTCATGAGGCCACGAATGATAGTCAAAAGTCTTGATGCAAAAAATCAATACAGTATGCTAGTACTATATTGATCCTTCTTTGATGGTCAATCTAGTAGTTCCTTCTTCTGAATTTGTACTCTTCCAAAGATGAGAGGAAGAAGGAGAGATTATTGATCTAAGAAACTCTCAAGTAATCTCAAAAAGATGGAAGAAAATAAAGGAACATGATAACCCTAAAAGAAGATCCTCTTCTTCTTCTCTATTCTCTCACCTAGATACCTAGATTGATGTCTATGAAAACCCAATGCCCAAGTATCCTTTCCCTATAATTTTCACACACCCAAAATCTCTCTCAAATGTCTATGTTTCATGAGAAATTTAAGTAAAAAATTATTTTAAATAATAAGTTATGGAAGAGCCTTGTCTAGGTCAAATTCATAGACAAGGCAGGTCAATGTAAGGCAGGTTGTTGGGGTGCCCAACACTTGGGCACCCCCTCCTTATCCCATGCCATGGTCCACCTGAGATTGGCACACAAAATGCCTTCTTTTACCATGGAAAACAAAGAAAGAAAATCAGGTGTGGGCGGCACAAGGGAAGGAATCCAAATTTGTTGGGATTCTATCACATAGAATCCAAACAAACCACAACAACTCTCCTTCTTAAGCCAATGTCCATAACTTACACCAAATAAAAGAGAGGGAGAGGGGATGTGTGTGAAAGGCTGGGAAGAGGAGATTCAATGCCAAAAATAAAGAGAGAATAGCATGGAGTCAAGGTGGGGTCAAGGTGGCACAAGATATGGAATCCTAGTCATACTAGGATTCTTATTTGGGTTTGTTCAAACATGGAAAGCAAAATAAATTCAACCCAATTGAATTAGATCCTAAACTAATTAAGAACTTATTTAAATAAGATTAAATCAAATTTAATCTTGATTTAATTTTCTAATCAAACTAAAAAATTGGGTCGATCCAAGTCCTAGTTGAACTAGGACTAGTTCTTCCTTGTACTTGGCTTATCCAATAATCAATTGGACATGATCCAATCAAAATCAATTTAAATTTAATTAAATTATATTTAATTAAACTTAATCTCAATCCTTTAGCTTAATCAAATTAAGCCAACTAGCAATTGAATTACTAATCGATCCTCCTACAATACTTGTACTAGATTAAACATCAATCATATTGATCGTTTAACCCTAGAATGATTTTTAATCGTTGATCAACCATCTGATCAGATCATAAACTCTAATATGTATGACCTTATAGTTTTAAAACTAAGCCAGTAGCATAGAAACAAATTTTTATACCAGTCTAAGTGACCATCTAGCAATAGTATCCGACGGTCGGATAGGTCAAATATATAGAACAACATCCTTAGAATCCATGTGGATATAGTTTTTATATAATCATCTCATTAATAAAAAATACTGGTATCTTAATCAAGTTTCCGTGTGGATCAACATTGGAGGGTGAACATGTGGGCACCTGATGGAACCCCTGATGAACTGCTGCTGATGATCAAGGTCAAGTTGGAGTTTAGCGATCAAAGATATATTCCAATACTTTTATTTATGTTATAAATGCATATTATATGATTTAAATTCTAAAAAAATGGTCCTAGGTTTTGGGTTTGGTTATATGATTTCATTATTTTACTTTAAAATCTATGTTTTCATCTTTTACACCAAACCCTACAGTGGTATCAGAGTGAACCTTATTAGACTAAATCATATGCTATTATGTTTATGCTTAATGGCAAAATTGTCAATATGATATGATCATATTTAAAATCTTAGCATGTTTTTAACATGATGTGATAATGTTTAGTTATTTATAATTAGATTATGATGTATATCATTTTGTAAGGTTATTTCGGCATAGTGACAAATGTTCACTATGTGATGATGGTTGTCTTAGAATGATGATACATGCTGATATGATTGGTATGATTAATTCATGTATGTTATATGTTTTGAATTAGAATATGCATAGAGACCAATTAAGGCCCTCTATAAAATTATATTAAGTTGTGCAATTAACCGATAGCAGAATCAATCTAGATGTCAAATTGATCAATCAGCATCTAGAAAGTGGTTCATGATTGGTAAAGAGATATGATTTTTAATTGATTCTATTATCTGACCTAGCCAATTCATTGGTGTCTAAGGAAAGCAATAGGAGAACCCCCACCTCTTTCCCACTTACTTGGCCAATTTGATTGATTTAATTCTAGATTGGATGCTTAGACATTCCTATTGGAATCTAGCTCCGATACGTAGTCGAGCCAACTCGGATATGCAATCGAGCCTACTCGGGATGAGATCAAGCCGGCTCAAGGTAGATTCGAGCTAGCTCTCTCGGGCGGATAGAAAGCAGTCCTCAGGCTAGATGCTGTCGAGCCAACTTGATCCCTATCGAGCCAGCTCGATTATGGATCGAGCTGGCTTAATGGATGGATTCTTTTGATTCACTACATTAAGGCCTTCCTTCATGCTAGTTCATTATTATGTTATAAACCATATTAGGTTTGTTGTGCAACCACAAGATCGATTATGGGGACTGATGTAATATTGATCTAGTGCCTAATGATGCTTACAGCATTTTGGATATGTTGCTTTATTGGGTAACCACAAGGACAGTTATATTTCATTATGACTGTATAGAAATGAAGGGTCCTACTTAACTAAAATACTATAGTTTGTTATGCTAACACAAGGCTACTAATGTTTTAGAGGTCAAGAATATATTGAGAATTGCATGAGATGCAATTGAAAAGAGTTTCCTATTTTTAAACTTATAAAAGATTTATTGTGCAACCACAAGACTTTCTATAAGGAATTAGGATCTCAATCCCACTAAGAAAAATGATTAGATTTTCTCAATTATCATATTTGAGGATTATGATATTGGATAAAATAGTGGCAGACACCATTAAATTAAAATCTTAATTTAATTATGTATGTCATCATGAATTGTTTGCTTATGTAATGTTCTTTATTATGTAGAATAAATGGCTTCTTCACTTCACTATGTTCAATTTTGGATTCAAATAAGTTGACCAGTCCTAACTATATGGATTGGTTGAGAAACCTAAAACTAGTACTCAGTTAAGAAAAACTTTTCTATATTCTTGATGCTCCTGATCTTGAGCCATTAAGAGAAGATGCTATAGTGGAAGAAAAGTCCACATAAAAGATATGACAAAATGATTCTCTTACTATCAAGTGCATCATACTTGTCTCCATGAGTAACGAGTTACAGAGACAGCATGATGGCATGAACACTCAATCCATATTGCTCCTAAAAGAGCTTTGTGAAGAATAGAGTAGAACTGCTAGATATAAGATATCTAAGCAGTTATTTCATGCCAGGATGGCAAAGGGTTCATCCATGCAAGACCATGTATTGATGGTAATTGATCTAATCACTTGATTAAGTCAATTAGGTTTTATCATGGATGGAGAGTTGAGTCAAGATCTAATCATGCAATCACTCCCAGAACTTTGTCATGAAATACCACATGAATAAACTGAATACTTCTTTACCTGAGCTGTTAAATATGCTCAAAATGGTAAAAAGCCATATCAAGAAGGATAAGGCTCCTCTTCTTTTTGTAGATGGGATCTCCAAGAAGAAGGCTGGCAATAAGGGTTCTAAGAGGAGGCTAAACCCTAAAGATGGCATAAATAAGAAGAAGAAGAGAAAGAAGGCCTTTGGACAAATAACCTATTTTCACTACGATAAAATAGGTCATTGGAAAAGGAATTACAAGGCTTACCTTGTAACTATAAAGACTAGTTCAAATAATGCACCAAAATATATGTATGAGATACATACAATATTATCATTGAATTCTTTTATTTCAAACTCTTGGGTATTAGATGCCGGCTGCAGTTTTCATATCTACAAATCTTTGCATGGGCTATAGAAAATTAGGAGTTTGAAGATGGGTGACTTAGAACTCTATGGCATTGGAGGAGAGTCCATCCAAGCGGAAGCTGTAGGAAAAAATATTTTGAAATTACCTTCTAGGAAGATCTTAGAGCTGATAAATTATTATTATATGCCTAAGATCATTAAAAATATTATATCTATACCCTTATTATTAAAATAATGATATAATCTTGATGTAACGAGCAACGGTTGCTCTATCAAATATTCTAATGAAATTATATGCAATGGCATTTTTAACAATAGTTTGTTGACTCTATGTTTGAATGACAATGTTTTTCATGTTGATGAAAATAGAAAGCATAAAAGAGAGAACATAAATAATACTTTACTTTGGCTTGGTCAACTTAGTCATATTAGTGAGATCATGATTAATAAGTTATACAAAAAAAAGTTCTTTGATCCTTATGATTATGAATTATTAAAATTATGAATCATGTATCATGGATAAAATGACCAAAACTCCATTTAGTGGACATGGAGAAAGGACAAGTGAGTTATTAGGACTAGTACATATAGATGTATGTGATCCTATGACAACTCAGGCCAAAGAAGCATACTCTTATTTTATAATATTTACTGATGATTTATCTAGGTTTGGATATGTGTATCTTATGAAACATAAATTTGAAGCATTTGATAAATTCAAAGAGCATCAAAGTATGGTCGAGAAACAAACTGAAAAGAGTATAAAAATCCTTCGATCTGATTGGAGAGGAGAATACTTATCCAATGAGTTTCTAGACTATCTTAAAGTAAAAGAAATTCTCTCTAAATAGACTCTTTCTTAGACACCATAGTTAAATGGTGTAGCAAAAAGGAGGAATCATACCATATTGGATATGGTACGATCCATGATGTGCTTCATAGAGTTACTTATTTTCTTCTGAGGTCATGCCCTAGAGATCGCAGTATATATCTTGAATGGAGTATCTTTTAAGTCTGTATCTAGCACTCCATTTGAGATTTGGAGAGATAAGAACTCTAATCTTAAGTATCTTAAGATATGGGATTGTCTAGCATATGTCAAAAGAAATTTTGGACATAAGCTAAATGCTAGAGTAGATAAATATCTATTTATAGGATATTTTAGAAATAGTATGAGATATCTATTTTATCATCCTACTGAACAAAGGATATTTGTAAGTAGGCATGACACTTTCATGGAGAAAGAGTTAATCCTAGAAAGAGACAGTGAAAGAAATATTGAACTTAGTGAAGTTCAAGAAAAATAAATAGATATTTCTCAAGCAAATAAACACATAAATAAGGAAGAACCATAACACACAACTCCAATCTGTAGGTCTAATAGAATGTGACATACGCTTATGAGGTATGGGTTCATTATTGAGAATAATGAAGCCTAAGTCATTGAGAATGATGAACCTCTAACCTATACGAAAGCTATCATGAGTAGAAACTCAGACAAATAGCTGGCTGCCATGCAATCTAAGATGGACTCCATGTACACCAATAAAGTATGAACTTTGGTAGATGCACCAGAGGGTGTGAACCCTATTGGGTGCAAATATGTCTATAAGAAAAGGATTGGAGCGGATGGCCAAGTTGAAGCCTATAAAGCCAGATTAGTGACTAAGGATTTTAGGCAAAAATAAGGTGTAGATTATGATGAAACATTCTCACCTGTTGCCATGCTCAAATCAATTCGGATTATGCTAGCCATAGCAACATACTATGATTATGAAATATAGCAAATGGATGTGAAGACCACTTTTCTTTATGATTTTCTTGAGGAGGAGGTCTACATGTCACAGCCAGAGGATTTTGTCTCAAATAAGAGACCAAATCAAGTATGCAAGTTTAAGAGATCCATTTATGGATTAAAGCAAGCTTCAAGGAGTTGGATCATTTACTTTGATGTTACAGTCAAAGAGTTTGGCTTCATCAAGAATGTGGATGAACTATGTATGTACAAAAAGACTAGTGGGAGTGCCATAGTTTTCTTGATTCTGTATATAGATGACATACTCCTCATTAGGAATGATATCCTAATATTGCAATCGATCAAGTTATGGCTACCAAATAAGTTTTTCATGAAAGACTTGGGAGAAGCATCCTATATGCTTGGAATAAAGATCTATAGAGATAGATCTAAGAGGTTGCAAGGCTTATCCTAGTCTAGGTATATTGACTTAGTACTAAAAAGGTTTAGTATTGATTGGGGTAAAAGAGATTACTTACCCATGAGTCAAGGCATACATTTCTCTAAGAAGATGTCTCCTAAGACACCTGAAGAGAGAAATAGAATGAATTCTATTCCTTATGCTTCAACTATAGGATCAATAATGTATACCATGTTATGTACCAGGCCTGATGTTGCTTATGCTTTAGGTATAGCCAGTAAATTTTAGGCTGATCCAAAGGAGGATCATTGGAAAGCTGTGAAAAATATTCTTAAGTACTTGAGAAGGACTAAGAATATTTTTTTAGTACATGGTGGATCTGATCTCAAACTAGAAAGATATTTTGACTCTAGTTTTCAATCAAACCTAGATGATATAGCAAATCCATTTTAAGATATGTCTTTACTTTGAATGGTGGAGCAGTGAGTTGAAAGAGTATCAAGTACCCAACTATAATTGACTCAACCATTGAGGCAGAGTACATAGCTGCAAGTAAAGCCACCACGAAAACTGTCTAGATGAAAAAAATTATCACTGAATTTGATGTTATTCTCAAGATTGAAAACCCAATACAACTTTACTGTGATAATACTGGAGCACTTGCTCAAGCAAAGGAACCAAGGTTTCATCATAAGTTCAAGCATATTCTGAGATGCTTCCATCTCGTTCATGAAATAATCGAGAGACATGATGTTGTCATTGAACGAGTAGATACAATGAACAATATAGCAAATCCATTCACTAACTTTCTACCATAGCAATAGTTTGATTGCCACTTTGACTGTATGGGATTAAAATATAAGGGCGATTGGCTTTAGTGCAAGTGGAAGATCGAAAGGACTATGTGCTCAAGCCAATCAAAATTTATATTTTGATGGGCTATTCTTTTATCTTCCAAACTCATGTAATGATATTTTAAAATAAATAAAGATATTTATTTCATCATATGCTACATCTTAATTATTTATTTAAGATTATGATGAACCCTATAAATTAGAGCTATAGTTTTAGGGTTATGATGAGATCATACCTGTGAGACCTAAAATCTTGAAACCTGTTGGTGCAGAATCTGGTTGACATCGGATCGAGTTGGTGTTGAGGAAGAAGAGGTCTCCGTCGATGACCTACAAAACAAAGTTTCTTCTAGAATCGATGGTGGTGGCTCCGGCAGGATCCTTCGACGATCAAATCAGCTCTTCTGACCAACAGAAATGGAGTGCTCAAGAAAGAATTCAATTGAATTTTGGGAAGGCGAAGAGGGCTTAGAAAAAACGTATCTGAAGGATTTCTTTTATAAATGGAGCCTATAACAAATTTGAAAGTGATAGCCATAATCGTTGAGTAGTGGACCACTCGGGGCCATGTGGAGTTTGTTATGGAGAGTAGTATCCATTATTGTGATGTGTCCTTTCATTGGGATTTAATAGTCGAATTTTGGAAGAAGCAGGCATTGGTTGGTGAAGAGCTTTGACATATATTAATTTCAGAGGAGTTCGAACTTCTCCAAGTTGTTTATGAATGAGTTGATTCATGTCGTGTAGAGAGCTATAGATTAAAAGAGGTTTGACTAAAAGAAATCACCTAAAGAGAATACGACTAGAGAGGATCATTTAGGAGGAATGCTAGTTGAAATCTAGAAGTAATTCATTGGAGGAATCTAGATCGAGTTTGACTGATGGAGAAGTCCAGAAGGAGTCCGACTGATGGAGAAGCTCGACTGAAGGAGAAGTCTGAAAGAAATTCGACTGAAGAAGAAGTCTGGAAGGAGTCTGACTGATGGAGGAGTCTAGCTGAAGGAGAAATTTGGGAGGAGTTCGGTTGAAGAAGAAGTCCGCAAGGAGTCCGACTGATGGAGAAGTTCGATTGAAGGAGAAGTTTGGAAGGAGTTGGACTAAAGGAGAAGTCTGGAAGGAGTCCAATTGATGGAGAAGTCTGACTAAAGGAGAAGTTTTGGAGGAGTTCGGTTGAAGGAGAAGTATGGAAGGAGTTCGACTGATAGAGGAGTCTAACTGAAGGAGAAGTCTGGGAGGAGTTCGGCTGAAGGAGAAGTCCAAAAGGAGTCCGATTAATGGAGAAGTCTGACTGATGGAGAAGTTTGGAAGGAGTTCAGCTGAAGAAAATGTGGCGATTGAAGCTCTTTTATGATTACAAATTACACTTGGCTGAGCATTAGACCAAACTTTAGCGGGAGTAGGGTATACCCCCAACAATAGTCCCCCTACTCCTAAGTTCGAAATTCAAAGGAAGGGAGTAAAAAGGCAACTATCGATGTTCTTTCCTTGATTCTATGATTATTGAAAAAAATAAGGCATTTTGTCATCTTCCATATCGACGCCAAAGTCCCTTTAACTTGATCCGACTCGAAGAGATGGATTTTCAAAATTTCCACCGAAGCGCTGCTCGAGACACGGCACCATAAAGGCACTGCCTGTCGCCATTCTTTTGTCATGATGCTTGGGACACGCATCACACGAAGAATGATTAAGGAAGATCTACAATCATGATGGTTTCCGACCACTTTCTATTATTTAAGTCCTTCCTTTTTTTGTTCTCATCTTCCTTTCCTTCGAGAGTCCTGGTTCCTTCCTCCTCCGACTTTCATCTTCATTTCACTCGAGAGTTTTGGTTTCTTCCTCCATCCTTCCTGGTTTCAGGCATTCTTCCACTTGGTCTTCATCATGCTCATTGCCTCTTTGTCTTTCTCAATCGACCTAGGTCAGTTCTGCCATCCTTCTTTTTAATTATTCTAGCATCCTTCGCTTCTTATTCTCTAAGTTTTCTTTAAGGAGTTTTCCGCATCCTTTGCCTCTTAATTTTTGGGGATTTCTCTTGAATTTAGTTTGATCTGGATGTCCTCCGGAACTTTTCAATCTACTGATTTTTGGAGTTCATCCGGTCCAGCCTTCCTTGACCCCATCCCTATCACAGTAGTTCGCACTGGAGACATGTCTCATCAACCTTTCATGTCGGATACCATTCCTTGCATTCTGAACCCGAATGATCTTTTCCTAATTAGGATTCAGTACGGGATCCCTTGGGAGTACAACCTTGAAATTTCCACATTGAGTGACCGAGTGAGTTCTCCTCTGGTTGGCCAATTCTACCTATATTTAGAAACTCTACGTGCCGGACTCCAACTTCTGCTCCCTCCTTTCGTAGTTGCTCTTTTTCGATTTCTAAACATCTCCCTTGCCTACGTAGCACCAAATTACTTTAGATTTGTGATAGGATTCCTTTCCCTCTATCATCTAGCCGAGGTCCATCCAACCATTTCACTCTTTAGGAACTTCTATACTTTCAGGCACCATCTTTCTGCAAAGGACTGATGGTACTTCTCTCCCCAGTTCGACAAGAAAGGATTACTAAAAGGCGCTCCTTCTTTCATTCATAACTAAAAGAAAAAGTACTTTTTTGTACACAATCTGACCTTGCTATTAGATCTTCCTCCTTACGGTCACATTAGGGAGTCAGTCTGTCGAGCTCCTAGCTTAGATAGAGCCGATTTTGATTCCTCCAACAAACTCAAAGCATACTGATCTCCTCTTCTTTCGGATCTTCTGAAAGAATAGACCTTGTTTTACCTAGGTTTGAGTCACTTTGACCCTACCGGTATATTTTTTTACTTTTCAGATTTACTCGATTTCATATTTGTGTACTGTCACTGATTGTGATTCCTTCTTTATTGCAGAAATGGATACTGAAGCTACCACGATACTTGCAAAGGGGCTTTACGCCCAGAAGAGAAAAGGTAAAGTGTCAGGTGGTAGTTCAAAGAGGATGAAGGTCGGTGCTTCAAGCTCCATGGCCCTCGCTATCACTGCTGCTGCTTTTGAGGTTGTCGTTAGTGTCGAAGTTCTTCCAGCTATTGAGGTCAGCACTATTGATGCAGATTCCATGCCCTCTACACCCCCAGGCCCTTCTAGTGGGGATCAAGCTTTGAAGCTTCCTACCGAGGGATAGACTAGAAAAGGGAAGAAGAAAAGGAAAGCTGTCGTGAATACACCCCATAAGGCTCACGTTAGTGAGCCCAATGATGACAGCGATGAACGAGGAGAGGATCCATTTGATGACCCGAAGATTGTCTGGGTTTTAACTGATAAATTTATCATGCCAGAGGTGGTGGACCGCATGGCTGACCTTGAACTATAGCAGCTCATCAGGGGTTCTCTCGGAACCCTCCTCAAGGTGATTGCTTCATTGCCCAACTACTCTTGTCTTCTACTTTTTCTTTCTTCTCTCTTCTCTCGTTCTTCTTCCTTTTCTTTTTTTTTTTTTTAACATTGATCATTTGTTGCAGTCAGATCACCAAATGCTCACCCAATCAAGAGGACACACCATTTGGAGGTGGAGGTAGAGAAGGTCTAGGAGGATCTTCAAGTCGAGGTTAGTCGCCTTCAGGAGAAGGTCGGCGAGGTTGAGCATCTTGTGGAGGAGAAGATGGCAGAAATCAGAAATCTCTAGGGTGCGCTCAGGAAGGAGTTCATCTCGGCCAGACTTAAGGCTACACTACCTCTAGAGGAGGAATGGAAGAAAGAAGCTGAGATCAAAGTCGCCGAATTGGAAGCTCAGATGGCGAAGTTGATCTCAGAGGTGATGATCCAGGCCGTGGAAGAGTTCAAGGCCTCTTCCAAAATGAGGAACCTGAATGTCGAGTTTGGCCAGCAGGCGTTCATTAATGGTTTTGAGCTTCGCAAAGGCCGAGTTGTCCAAAAATTTTCCAAGCTTGACCTGAATATTTTGGAAGAAGAGGAGGCTGCCGATGGGAAAGCCAAACCATCCACTACTGCAGTTGACCCTTCTCCCATCGGAGCAGTCATAGAACCTTCCGAACCTATTGTTGAGGAGCCCAGATCCTCTAAACCACCAGTCGAACATGCTCCTGAGTTTGCAGCTACTATAGGAGCACCGAGTTCTCCTACTGCTTCCCCTCTTGAGGTTGAGAGCTTTTAGTTATTGTATTTTTTTTTATTTCATCCTATACTTAAAAAAACTTTTATCAATGAAAGTAAGACTTCTTTTTATCAATAGCTTAGAATTCCTTTCATATGTTGGATGCAGCCTCCCGTCGTTGTCAAGTCGCTACCTCAAGGAATTTCTTTAAAATTGATAATTAAGAGTTTGAAGAGAAAAATTCATCACCTAAGGAAAAAACTAAAAAAGATTAAAGATGAACTCCGAAGATCCAGAAAAAATGCTTCAAAGGCGATGATTGAAGTCACTCGCCTCTGCAAATTACACTGAAGGATTCCGTGAGCTTCAGCATTAAGAAGGATAATTTTGAGAAGGAGTTAGCAGAGTTTATGAAAAGTGCCAGTGATAAGTCCTGGATGTTGACCGTGAAGATCAGCTCTCTCGAAGTTGAACTTGATTCGACAAAAGAGACAATTCGATTGTTGGAGGGGAGTTCATCATGGTCTTTTGATAAGTCGAGACATGATTAGGACTAGTTGAAAAAAATTTTTGAGCTCCAGAGGTAGCTTCATGATGCCGAAGATCGGCACAATAAGTGTAGGACTAATTATAAGGAGAGAACGAGTAGGCTTGAAAGTGAGCTCAAATCAACGAACGAAGAGGTGGCTCATCTTTGGAGGCAATTACACGATAATCAGCAGGCCGGTGCTGATAAAGAGTTGGAGTGGATTATTTTTCTGAGGGAATCCTTCCACGATCTTTCATTTGCATACGAGAAGGATAAGGCCGAACTCCAACAGTTGAAGATCCAGATGGAATATGAGCATCAAGCTGTGAAGGACGCGGAGGCTGAGTCGGCAATTTTGAGGAGGCAGTTGAGAGAATCCGAAGATAATTATCGATGAGCCAACAGGATGTATGTGGAGAGTCTGCTAAGAAAGAAAGAACTTGAGGAAGAGATAGTCATTTTAAAGGAATCTTTGGTGATGGCCAGCAGCCCAATGTCTGAGAGATCAGATCCTTCTTAGAGCTTTGGCCTTTTCCTCCTTGCTTTTGTAAAGTCTTATAGACCTTCATTTTGTAACAATTCTAACTTTAATGAAGAAATACCTTCTTTAAGCATTTTTCTATTTCACTTCCTTGCTTTTCTCATTCATTTTGTCTTTTGTTGGAATAATCATCGAAAGATAGCTTTTCTCCTATCTTTTCATGACCAGAGATCTTTATTTGTATCAAGATGATGTTAGAACGATGTTGTCTTTCCGTTTTCAGCTTTGTTGGTTTTTCTTGGTCCTTTTGTCAAGATGAAATCCTTACTTATTCTTGATGAGGTTGATTTTTGCTTTTGCCATGATGAGATTTTCCTTCTGTCTCATGCAACCGAAGGTCTTTGATTTGCTCATATTAGAACGAGGTTCTCCTTCTATTAATAGGACTGCAGTGGCATGGTTGGGCCATTGATAGATTTTCTCCTCTCCTCCTATTTTTAATAATTGGAGGTCTTTGGTTTGCTCATGTTAGGGCGAGGTTCTCCTCCTATCCCTAACATAGCATTAGAGGCACAAATGGGCCATCGAATGGGCCTCTCCCCTCATCCCATCTTAAATTAACGAGGCCTTCGACTTTGCTTAAGTTAGGATGAGGTTCTCCTCTTGTTCCTATCAAGGCTATAGAGACACAAATGGACCATTGAATGGGCCTCTCCCCTCATCCCATCTTAAATTATCAAGGCCTTCGACTTTGCTCAAGTTAGAATGAGGTTCTCCTCCTATTCCTAACATGGCTGTAGGCGCACAAATTGGCCGTTGAATAGGCCTCTCTCCTCATCCGGTCTTAAATTAACGAGGCCTTCAACTTTGCTAATGTTAGGATTAAGGTTCTTCCCCTATTCCTAACAAGACTATAGGGGCCCAATGGATCATGAATGAGCCTCTCTCTCATCCCATCTTAATTAATGAGGCCTTTGACTTTGCTCAAGTTAGGATGAGGGTTCTCCTCCTGTTTCCTAACATGGCAATAGGGCTCAAATGGCAGTTGAATGGACCTCTTCCCTCCTCCTATCTTAAATTATCGAGGCCTTCGACTTTGCTCAAGTTAGGATGAGGTTCTCCTCCTATTCCTAATAAGGCTGTAGGGTACAAATGGGCTGTTGAATGGCCTCTTCCTTCATCCGTTCTAAATTAATGAGACCTTTGACTTTGCTCAACTTAGGATAAGGTCTCCTCCTATTCCTAACAAGGTTATAGGGGGCATAAATGGACCATTGAATGGGCCTCTCCCTTCATCCCATCTTAAATTAACGAGGCCTTCGACTTTGCTCAAGTTAGGATGAGGTTCTCCTTCTTTTATTCCTAGAAAGACTATAGGGGCACAAATGGATCGTTGAATGGGCCACTCTCCTCATCCCATCTTAAAATTAACGAGGCCTTCGACTTTACTCAAGTTAGGATGAGGTTCTCCTGCTATTTCTAAGATGGCAATAGGGGCACAAATGGGCTAATGAATGGACCTCTCCCCTCCTCCTGTCTTAAATAATCGAAGGTCTCGACTTGCTCATGTTAGGATGAGTTCTTCTTCTATTCCTAAATGATAATAGGAGCACAAAGAGGCCGTTGAATGGGCCTCTCCCCTCCTCCTATCTAAATAACCAATGGTCTTCGACTTGCTCATGTTAGGGCGAGGTTCTCCTTCTATCCCTATCATGGCAATAGGAGCACAAATGGGCCGTTGAATGGACCTCTTCCCTCCTCCTGTCTTAAATAATCAGAGGTCTTCGACTTGCTCATATTAGGATGAGGTTCTCCTCCTATTCCTAACATGACAATAGGGGCACAAATGGGCTATTGAATGGGCCTCTCCCTTTCTGTTGTCTTAAATAACTAGAGCTCTTTGACTTGCTCATGTTAAGACGAGGCTCTCCTCCTATTCCTAACATGGCAAAGGGGCACAAATGGATCGTTGAATGGACCTCTCCTCTCCTCCTATTTTAAATAACTAAAGGTCTTCGACTTACTCATGTTAGGGCGAGGTTCTCCTCCTGTCCCTATCATGGCAATAGGGGTACAAATGGACCATTGAATGGGCCTCTCTCCTCCTCCTGTCTTAAATAATCGGAGGTCTTCGACTTACTCATGTTAGGATGAGGTTCTCCTCCTATTCCTATCATGGTAATAGGGGCATTTTTTGATTGTTTCTTTTCTATCATCACATAGTTTTTGCACCAAGAAATAATAATGTTGAAATGGAGGAGATTTATTAAAGAAAAATTATTGGTAGTACATTCTCAAATTTTCTAAATTCAAAGGTCGTGGGAGTGTTGTTCCTCCGAGCTTCTTCAGGCGATAAGTTTTGGACTGAACGACCTCCTCTACTTCATATGGATCTTTCCAATTTGGAGCAAGCTTTTCTTGATTCTGAGGTTGTAAAATAGCTGCTTGCTAAAGTACCAAGTCTCCCACTTTGAATATTTTGCCTTTGACTTTTGAGTTGTAGTAGCGAGCTATATTTTGCTTATAGGTTGCCATCCGAACTTGAGCTTTTTCCCATTTTTCTTCCACCAAGTCAAGTTTAGCCCTTAGGTCCTATGAATTAAGCTGTTCATTGAATGCCACGACTCGTGCTGATAGAAGTTTAAGTTCTATCGGGATGACAACTTCTATTTTGAAGGCCAAAGCAAATGGAGTTTCTCCTATTGGCAATCTTTGGGTAGTTCGATAAGCCCAAAGCACATGATAGAGTTTATCTACCCAAGTCCCTTTTGCCCTATCAAGCCTTACTTTAATACCTTGTAGCATTGTTCTGTTAGTTACTTTGGCCTCTTCGTTTGCCTATGGGTGAGCCACTGATGTAAAATGGTGAAAGATATTCAGATCTTCACAGAATTTGGCAAATCTCGCTCCAGCAAATTATCATCCATTATCCATTATGAGGGTCCAAGGTAGGTCGAATCTGCAAACAATCAACTTTCAGACAAAGTTCTACACTTTTGCTTTAGTTATTTTTGCGAGAGGCTCTGCTTCAACCCACTTTGTGAAATAGTCTATTGCCATCAAGAGAAACTTTCGTTGTTCGGATGCCATTGAAAAAGATCCGAGTATATCCATTTACCATTGTGCAAATGGCCATGGGGTGCTCAAGAGTGTAAGTTTGGAGGTTGGCTGTCTTTGGATGTTTGCATTTCATTGACAACGATCATATTTTTTGACATATTTCATAGAATCATGGTACAAAGTTGGCCAATAGTAACCCTACTGAAGCAGTCTTTGTGATAAAGATCTAACCCCTACATGACTTCCGTAGATTTTCTCGTGTACTTCCCATAATGCAAAATCTGCTTTTGAAGGTCGGAGATATCTCAAGAGCGGTAAAGAATATGATCTTTTATACAGCTTACCATCATACAGAACATATCGGGAGGCTTGGTTTCTAAGTTTTCGAGCTTCTTTTGAATTATAAGGTAGAACTCCATCTTTAAGATAGACGACCAGTGGATCAATCCAATATGGCTCATGGTCGATCTATATTACAGATTGTGGTTCCACCAAACTTGGGCATTTTAGAACTTCAAAGAATACTTCCTTAGGCAATTCAGTTGGAGCTAAAGTGGCCAATTTAGAGAGAAGGTCAGCTCTGGTATTTTCTGCCCTTGGAATCTATTGGATGTTAAAATTGTTGAAGGTTAGAGTCAAATTCTTCACTTTCTCAAGATATTTCATCATGCTTTCCTCGTGTGCTTCATAACTACTGCTAAATTATTTGACCACCAGTTGAAAATCACTATAGACTTGGAGCCGATCTGCTTATAACTCTTTAGCTATCTTTAACCCAACGATCAATGCTTCATATTCAGCCCCATTATTAGTTGTAGGGAATTCAAAGTGCAGCGCATATTCGACGATGATCCCCTCTGGATTAACCAAGATCAGCCCTACGCAAGTATCAAAAGCGTTGGATGAGCCGTCCACATATAGGGCCCAAAAATCTTCGAAGAGATCGAGTCATTCTTCAGAGGAGCTCGGCTGCAACCATGAAATGTTGGTTTCATTCAGTTCAAGCTCGGCTTCATCCGAAATGGTGCATTCCACTATAAAATCTATCAATATTTAGGCTTTGACTGACGGCTGAGGTTGGTAGTTAATATCAAATTCGGTGAGCTCAATTGCCCATTTTGCTATTCTCCCAAAGGCATCTATTCGATGGAGAACTGTCTTGATTGGTTGATCAATGAGGAGGATTATGGTGTGCCCTTGAAAATAAGATCGGAGTCTCCAGAATGCAATCAATAGAGCATAAGTTAGTTTTTCTAACTTGGTATACCTGGTCTCAGCATCTCTCAGGATCTGGCTTATGTAGTAGATCGATCGCTGTACTTTCACTTCTTTAACTAAGATTGCTGCCAGAAATATTGGAGAGACTGCCAGGTATAGAAATAGTTCTTCTCCAGGTTCGGGCTTGGCTAACAGGGAAGGTGAACAAAGATAGTCCTTGAGCTCTTTAAAGGCTTGTTGGCATTCGGTGGTCCCGCAGAAATCCTTTGATTGCTTGAGAATTTGAGAAAAGGGCATGCATCGCTCGATTGACCTTGAGATGAAGCGGTTCAGGGCTGCCACCTTTTCAGTCAAGCGCTGAACTTTTTTGATGGATTTAGGAGCCGTCATCTCTAGAATGGCTCGAATCTTCTCTGGATTTGCTTCAATCCTGCGCCTTGACACCATGAACCCCAAGAATTTCCCTAAAGTCACACCATAGGTGCATTTAGTTGCGTTTAACTTCATCTTGTATTTTTGAAGGGCATCAAAGGTTTCCTCAAGATCGATAATATGATTTATTGAAGTTCACTATTGATAAGCATGTCATCTACATACTCATCCATGTTACGATCGATTTGCTCCTTGAAGATCTTATTGACCAAGCACTGGTATGTTGCTCCTACATTTTTAAGTCCAAAAGGCATGACCCTATAATAGTAAAGACCACGATCAGTAATAAAAGCAGTTTTCTCCTCATCCTCTGGCACCATCCAGATTTGATTATAGCTAGAGAAGGCATCCATGAAAGTGAGGAGCTCGTGGTCCGAAGTTGCATCCACCAGCTAATCAATTATGGGCAGAGAGTAGCTATCATTTGGGTAGCCTTTATTCAATTTTTTTGAAATCTATGCACATTTTCCATTTGCCATTTATTTTTTTGATGAGTATGACGTTGGAGACCTGGTTCGGATAGTTGACTTCTTAGATGAATCCAGCCTTAAGGAGCTTGTCAACTTCTTCTGCAATTGCCTTCTATCTCTCTATGGCATGGCTCTGCATCTTTTTTTTTTATTGGCTGATGTTTTCAATCAACAGCCAAATGATGCTCCATAACTTCCGCATCGATTTCTGGCATATCCGTGGGGACCCAGGCAAAAGCATCTGCATTTCTTTGAAGGAATTTGATGAGCTGCTCTTATAACCCATTAGTTAGATTAGAACCAATCTGTACCATGTGCTCCACATTCTCATCATTCAGAAGAACCGAGATAAGATCTTCCATCGGTTGTCTCCTTTCTTCCGTGAGGTCATCTCGGACATCTAACCCATCAATAGGATAAGGGTCGGACCATTCTTTCTTTTGCAGGGCAATTGAGTAGCAGTGCCTTACCAGAGCTTGATCTTGCCTGACCTCTTCGATCCCGTAATTTATTGGAAACTTCATCTTCAAATAATAAGTTGACACCACCGTTCGAAGTGCATTTGGACCAGGTCGGCCGAGAATTGCATTATAAGCAGAGGGAGCCTTTACTACCAAAAAATCCACCTACACTCTGGATTATCTTGGATATTGCCCTACACCCACAACTAGAGTTGTTATACCTTCAATTGATACTGTAGCACCAGCGAAGCCTACTAGTGGAGAGTTTATTGGTCCAAGCTGACTATTAGATATTGATATTTTGGAGAAAGCATCATAAAATAAGATATCAGTCAAACTTTAATTATCAACTAGGATGCGACGTACATCACAGTCTGCTATATTTAAAGAGATTATAATCACATCATTATGCGAAAATGGTACTCTCCGTGTATCTACCTCAGTGAAGGTTATGGGTTCTTCAGTCCTCCATTTCTTCACTGATCCCTCAGATCCGCTGGCCTCTTTTCATCGAAGTCCCCTAGAGATAGTGTTGATGATGTCGAGAGGTGGTCGATCTCTTTGTTGTTCCTCTCTCCTTGATGGTTCTAGCTGCGATAGTGCCCTCAACTGATCTTCTCTTGCTTTAGGCCAGCGTCTGAGGAATCGATCCAACCGGCCTCTCCTGATGAGCTCCTCGATCTTGTCTTGGAGCTAAATGCATTATTCAGGGTCATGGCCATGGTCATGATGGTAAAGGTAGTATTTGTTAGGATTGTGCTGTCAGGATGAGTGTGCATCCTTTCAGGCCTCGGTGGTTGCTCCTTGATCTCCATCAATACTTGCATTTTTGGAGCATTGAGGGGGGAATAGTTGTGAAACCTTCTGAGGGGAGAACTTCTTTGTGCCCTTTTATCGGGGCTTCATTGACGACGAGCTCGAGGAAGAGTTTGGGCTCGCTTGCACTCGAAGGGAGTCCATGATCGTGGCCGAACTTCATTTGGTCCTCCATCAGTTGTAGGCTTATTAAATTCGTCCGCGTGTCGCTCTCCTACGGCTTCCTCATCCTTCAACTTGAAGGCTTCTTCCACTCAAGCATATTCTTCAGGTCGGACTAGCAAATCAGCAAAGTTCCTGGGGTACTTTTTCTCTAGAAAGAATAATAAATCATTCTTCTGAAGGCCGCCTTTTAGCATGACCATTGAAATAGACTAGTCGAGGTTCCAAACTTCCAGAGCGGCAGCATTGAAGCGATTGACATAAGCCCGGATGGACTCTCCTTTCTTCTGCTTGATGTTGATGAGGGAGTCCGAACCTTTTTGGGGATGTCGGCTGCTAACAAAATAAGCCGATGGCTCATCTAGTTAAAGAAGAAGATCATACCTGGCTTCAATGTTGAGTACTAGTTTCTTGCTGCTCTTTTTAAGGTAGTGTTAGATATATGTGCCCTAGAAGCCAGAATTGGCTGACACATGTAATACACTTCTAGAGGCAAAATTATAATTTTGACTAATATCAATAAAATGGGTTATTTTCTATCACATATGTGTATTTAGTGTCTGTGATACATCCTTTGAGTTAATGATAATGATAATTCATATTTTCAAGAGTTGAAAATTTAAGACATGAATAATCATTGTTAACTCATAAAATGCTCCCGACCATAGGATCATCACGAGGATGGTGATTGATCCAGAAGGTTGGTGTACAATTGCTTCTCTTTAGTAGATGAGTCTTGAGTCTACGGTGTGGAGACACCGAGCGAGAGTACAGGTACTCGTTAGAGAACGAGGGCACTGAGCGTGACCATCCTCGAGTAGTCATTAGGGAGTCTACCTTCTCGTCAATGACTGACTCGATGCTGCAGTAGTGTGTCTGGTTCTTTGACCTGAGGTGCATCGGCAGTTCACCTTGAGGGTGTTATAGTTTGACTACACCATTACTCGGTCTCCTAGCCATATGGAACCCTGAGGTGTATGTTGGCTATAGCATGTTCATTGTAGGAACTGGATTGCATCAAGATGGAATCTATCTACCTCGGTGGTAGAGGAGCAGCCCTATGATGATCATGAGAATCAAGTCCAGAAGCCCATGGCCATGGCAGAGTGAAATAATAGAAAGAGTTTCTATTTAGATTTTCACATTGGACTCGAATCGAATGATTACATCATATGACAGAGACTAGGGTTTGACGAGTTCACCTTAACCCTAATCTGATCGGGGCTCAAGATAGAAGAACTTAATCACACAGGTAGCTGCACCAAGAGGTTCGCATTCAGCTCTGATGGGTTGCCACCATATACTGCTAGGTGTCACTGGTGGATTTTGGGAGCAATTAGAATGATTTAGATGATCGATCATTCTAGCTGTTCGAATCAGAAGAGTTCTGATCCATCGAAAGGAGTTTCGATGATGTCGATGATAGAGATCATGACATATCCCATTACCATACAGAACTGAACCTAACTGGGTCACACAAACAAGGGTTTGAATCTGGTGATCATCAATTGAACTGATCTAGTTCAATTGATCTGAATGAGATTCAATTAGGTTCAAGGTTCAAAAATCGTGCTAGCACTCGATTGAACCTAACGTTCTTCTTTTGCTATCATAAATAAGTTGTCCTGACTGAGCCAAAGGAGTTTGTGCTCAATCAGAGGCCTTCATATGGTCTGACTGGAGGTTGTCCAAGTCAGAAAAGGTTGTCTTATTTTGTAAGACATTACCTGCCATTTTTGGTCACCTGCCATTTCTTGTTCTTTGACTTTGGTCAAAAGTCTACCTTTGACTGGTCAAATGTTGACCATTGACACTTTGACTTTT
Organism: Cocos nucifera; assembly: GCA_006176705.1. Lineage (NCBI taxonomy): Eukaryota > Viridiplantae > Streptophyta > Magnoliopsida > Arecales > Arecaceae > Cocos > Cocos nucifera. The sequence continues at coordinate 111,672 of QRFJ01002970.1, read as the reverse complement.
GACCACATGTCATGCACCTATTGGAGAGCTGGTGGGGGCCTGTCCCCCTACCAGAACCTGGCAAGGAGGAGGGCGCACGCCACCCTTGGCGTGTGCCCAAGTTGGAGGCGCCTAGGAGTCCCTGTTGGACAGGGACTCCATCTCCTTTTTGGATTCCAATTAGAGTTCTCCTAAGAACCAACTTTGACTGGTCTTAGGCACCCTCTAAGGAGGAATCCAGGGGACTCTATTCCCACCAATCAGATTTAGATCTGATTTCACAAAGGGTTGTGATTGGTTGGGAAGAAGAGGAGTTGGATCACAGACAGTCTATAAATAAGACCCTACGCCCAACTCAAAGATAGATTGGAGAATTAGAATCCCATGCCCCAAGGCTGCCTCTCCTCCTCTTCCTCCATGCCAAACCATCCTTCTCCCTCTCCTCTCCACGTCCAAAAGGAGTTTTGGACTTTTGGTTGGTGCGAATCCAGATCAAAGAAAGGCGACTGAAAGCTAGAAGGCTGCACTGCTGCAAAGGACGAACTGCTGATCTTCAAAAGGAGTTTTGAAGATCCTCCAGATCAGATCCAGATCTAATTTTTGGAGACATGATAGAGAAGAAGAGGATCTCTAGATCCAGCCTGAGTGGATACCGGTAGAGGCCAGGCACTTGCGTGGCTAGATCCAGAACCTTCCGCTGCTTACAGGATCATCAACGGGTAATAGGATTACCCACTTCAAGGTAAATTAAATTTGATTTAATTTATCTAATTTTATTTTAATTTTTAAAATAATAATAATTAGATCTAAAATATCTTAGATCTAATCTAGATCAAAGAAAAAAAATTTTTGAAATATATCTCTTGATCTGATCAGATCTGAACGAACCTGGTCCGAAAAATCAGGATTTTCCTTCAACTGGTATCAGAGCCAAGGTTCTAAAAGTATTTAGATCTAATTTTAAATTTATTTTAATTAAAAAATAAGTGATTTTAGATGTCACATGAGATGTGATCAGATCTAAAATCAGAAAAAATTAAAATTAAATGATTTGGATCTAAGATTAGAAAATATGCATGACTAGTTCTAAAATAGAATAGTTCTATAGAATAGTCTTGCATGTTTTCAATTTAATTTGATTAAATCATATTTTAGATCTATTTATTTACTATTTTTTGATATTATAATGGTTATAATAACATCTAAAAAATAGCAAATAAAAATTATTTAATTTTAAATATCATATGAGATATGATTGATGCATGTCTAGACTAGTTGTAGAATAGTTCTACATAATTGTCTAGATTAGAATTTATTTTGATTAGATCAATTTAAATCTAATTTTTTAGATTATTATGAGATAATTTAGATCTAAAAATATGCATGATTCGATACATGAGATGTATGCAAAATATGCCATGATTAGATCTAATTTGTATATGAGATATATGATATAGATCTAAAACTATTTTGTAGTATTGCATGTTCCTGATTAAGGCGTTCCTCTTGGCCGTCCGGTCATAAGAATGAAGAAGGGTTTAAAGGCCCTCTCTTCCCATTCGATGGGGTGTTCTTATGATGTGTAGGGGTGCTGCGTGTTCGTCCTTAATCAGAAATCCAAAACTTACTTTCTGCAAAACCCTAGATCCTGAAACCCTAGGATTTATTGTGCATATTTTGTTTATGAACCCTACTTAATTAAAAATTAAGATTATGAAATATTAATTAGGTCTAAAATTAAGAATTTTAGATCTAAGACATATTCATAATACTGGGTTCGGGCTTGGGTAGCTCAATTAGGTCTAAGCGGTTGATCAAACCGAATCAAGAGTTGGTTAGATGGGATCAACAATGCTTAAATTGACCAGCCTAATAGGATTAAGTCTGGGTCAAGATCGAGTCACGATCAAGCAAGACCTAATTAGGCTCAGAGGTTAGAGTCTGGATTGTAGGCTAACCCAATTGGTTCTGGCTCAACAATTTGGTGTCTAAGGTAAGTTTGGCACATACGACCGACTGATTTTTAATTGGAAGCTACTCGACCTGAATGCATTCTTGTACGAGTTAATGGCATATTCCTTCCACCGGTCTCACTTACCTGGCCATATCTGTTGACACAGTTCTGATCTGAGGTGGTCAATAATCCGAGCTAACCCATGCCACTAGGTTAGTCATAATTGTTATGACTATGACAAGTCTAGTTTAATGAGACCTGAATCAATTCTCCCTAAGAAAAGATTAAGTCTGAGGTCTTCCACCATTGTAGATGTGCGGGCCCTTCCCGGGGTTGATTGTTCTCGGCTGGATACAGTGGCTCAGTTGCACCGAAAAGATGCAACCATGTCTATTAGGCATTGGATGCTATGGGCTGGAGGATGAGTTGGGCTCAATATTTTGGATACGGTGAGAGACTCAATTAGGAATCCAGTCTATGCAAATGGTGGGTCTGACTTAACTAAGGAGTGGATCAATATTTCTGGATACGGTGAGATTCATGAATTAGAGACCAAGTTTGGGTGCACCATGATTAGAGAATCATTGAACAAGAGTTGTTCACTCATTGGCTAACCCATCACCAATAACTGTTAGGTGAGGTGATGAGTCAGTTGGTGAGACCGCACCACCCACTAGAAATCATTAATCATGGAGATTTTTGCATCTCTACAGAGGGAGTGTAGGGATCCGAGAAAATAGTGGGAGCTAATTTGTTTAAAAATAAAATTTCTAAATAAATTGGTCAAGTCATAATTACAGTATCTAACTAGAATCTTTGACTCTCTATAGAAAAATGTCTGCGTCCAACCCATTAGCACGTATCCTGGACACACATAGACTGACCGGACCCAATTATAAAGATTGGCTCAGGAACTACAAAATTATTTTGGGTTTCGAGAAGTTAACCCATGTATTGGACCAGGACCCTCCCACCTTACCAGCCCGTCCATCCACTGAACAGAGAGCATCTCTGAAAAAATGGATAGACGAAGATAATAAGGCCAGATATTACATGTTGGGCTCGATGTCTGATGAGCTCCAGCGCCAACATGAAGATATCGGGACTGCTCGCCAAATGTTGGCTCACCTGCAGGAGATGTTTGGTGAACAGAGTCGCGCAGCCAAGTATCAAGTCACGAAATGACTTTTTAAGGCTAAGATGCGTGATGGGCAGTCAGTCCAAGATCACTGTCTGATGATGATCAAGGACATGGAAGAGCTTGAGAAGCTCGGTGTGAAGTTAGACTTGGATCTGCAGAATGATATTATTCTGCAATCCTTGACTGATGCATATGGGCAATTCATCATGAATTACCACATGCATAAACTTCAAAATTCCTTGGCCGAATTAATGAATATGCTGGTCACCGCTGAGCTTTCTATGAAAGGTTCTAAAGGCTCAGTTCTTGCTATGGAATGGACTTCTTCCAAAAGAAAGTCTTATGGAAAGAAAAAGAAGTCTGTGAAAAAGCAGAAGGTGGAAGGAGCAAAGAAGAAGAAGGCAGAGCCGAAGAAAAAGGCCGATGTCAAAGGAAAGTGTTTCCATTGCAACAGCGACGGCCATTGGAAGCGGAACTGCCCTACTTACCTGGCCACCCTGAAGAACAAGAAGGAAGGTCCTTCTGGAGGTATGCTCGTTATTGAGTCTAACCTTACGGTTTCTTCTGCATCCAGTTGGGTGCTTGACTCTGGTTCTAGTGCTCATCTGTGCACTTCCATGCAGGGTCTTGAGGATAGCAGGAGGCTGAGGGATGGAGACATGATCCTACGCATCGGTAATGGAGCAAGAGTTGCTGCAGTAGCCGTGGGAACATACCCTCTTCGATTACCATCTGGTTTAGACTTAGTTTTGAAAGACTGTTATTATGTGCCTGCAGCTAGCAGGAATTTGATTTCTGTTTCATGCTTAGCACAAGAAGGCTATGTGATTACCTTCTTTAAGGACCATTGTAACATTCTTTATGAAAGAAATAAAATTGCAAATGGTTTTCCTTATTAATGGTCTTTATCAGCTACATATTGATGTACCTATTCTAACTATCGAGCAAAACGTGAATGCCAAACGACCTAGGGATAGTCCAAACGACTAGATATCTATGGCACCTGAGATTAGGTCATATAGCAGAAGATAGGATCAACAAATTGGAGAAAAATGGGCTATTGAGTCCATTGACTTTCGAGTCATATCCAACTTGTGAATCTTGTCTTCAAGGCAAAATGACTAAACTCCCTTTTGTTGGACATGGGGAGAGGGCCACAGATCTCCTTGCCCTAGTACATACTGATGTGTGCGGCCCATTTGATGTGCCGGCTAGAGGCAATTTTGTCTACTTCATTATCCTTTACCGATGATCTGTCTAGGTATGGGTATGTGTATCTTATGAGACACAAGTCTGAAGCTTTTGAAAAGTTCAAAGAATTCAGACATGAAGTAGAAAAACAAACTGAAAAACCCATTAAGGTTCTTCGATCAGATCGAGGAGGTGAATACCTTAGCCGAAAATTCCTAGACTATCTCAAGGAAAATGGCATAGTCTCTCAATGGACTCCACCAGGAACACCTCAACTCAACGGGATTTCAGAATGGAGAAATCGGACTCTATTGGATATGGTTCGATCCATGATGAGCTTCACAGACCTCCCTGATTTTCTTTGGGGACACTTCATTGTTAACTTCAATTTATCTACTGAATAGGGTTCCCTCTAAAACCGTTCCTACCACACCGTATGAGATATGGCATGGTAAGAAACCAAGTCTGAGTCATCTCAGAATTTGGGGTTGTCCGGCTCATGTCAAAAGACAACAAGCGGACAAGTTAGAGTTTAGGTCCTTCAGAGCTCGATTCATAGGATATCCTAAAGAGTCATTAGGATACTATTTCTACATTCCAGAAGACCACAATGTGATTGTGAGTCGACATGCCATCTTTCTTGAAAAATAGTTTATTCAAGATAGCGGCATTGGAAAGCAGATTAAGCTTGATGAGAAAGTCTCACAAGTACAACGAGCTAAGGACCAATTGGAACCAAATCAGGTTGAGCCAATAAGAACACTACCTCCTCCACCTCGTAGATCGGAAAGAGTTTTCCATCCCCCTGAAAGATACTTAGGTATTATTTCAGAGGAAGTAGAGGAAAATGTTCCTCGTAGGTAATGGTGCTCATGGTGATGATCCCAAAACCTACAACGAGGCGATATCAGATATCGACTCCGAGAAATGGCTAGAGGCAATGCAGTCAGAAATTGACTCGATGCACTCAAACCAAGTCTGGACCTTGGTAGATCCACCAGAAGGTATAGTACCTATTGGGTGTAAATGGATCTTCAAGAGAAAGATTGGTGCAGATGGAAATGTGGAGACATTCAAGGCTAGACTAGTGGCAAAAGGTTATAGTCAACGCGAAGGCATTGACTATCAGGATACCTTTTCCCAGTGGCTATGCTAAAATCCATCCGCACATTGCTTGCCGTTGCAGCCTATTTCGATTATGAAATATGGCAAATGGACGTGAAAATGGCATTCTTAAATGGATATCTTGAGGAAGATATCTATATGGAACAGCCGCTAGGTTTCACATCCAGTGATACTGATCACAAGGTTTGCAAGCTGCAAAGGTCCATATATGGACTTAAGCAAGCATCTCGGAGCTGGAACACTCGTTTCAATGATGTGATCAAAATATTTGGTTTCATCAAAAATGAAGAGGAACCGTGTGTTTTCAAAAAGGTCAGTGGGAGCGCTGTTGTCTTCCTCGTATTGTACGTGGATGACATCCTCCTTATTGGGAATGATATTCCCATGATGACAACAGTCAAATTATGGTTGTCCAAGGAAATTCTCCATGAAAGACCTAGGTGAAGCATCCTTTATTCTAGGAATTAAGGTCTATAGGGATAGACCGAATAGGATGCTAGGACTTTCACAGAAGATGTACATAGAGGAAGTACTAAAGAGGTTTAGTATGGAAAACTCTAAGAGGGGATTAATACCCTTCAGACATGGTATTCATCTTTCCAAGAAGATGTGCCCCAGCACACCTGAGGAAATAGAACGCATGAGCAAGATCCCTTATGCTTCTGCAATAGGGAGCCTCATGTATGCCATGCTATGTACACGACCTGATATAGCCCATGCTGTGAGTGTCACAAGCAGATATCAGTCAAATCCAGGTGAAGAACACTGGACTTCTGTGAAATGTATCCTTAAGTACTTGAGAAGAACTAAGGATATGATGTTGGTCTTTGGTAACGGAGAACTCCAAGTCCAGGGATACACAGACTCGGATTTCATGTCCGATATAGATGATCGAAAGTCGACATCTGGGAGTCTGTTTGTGTGCAATGGTGGTGCTGTCAGCTGGAAGAGTTCCAAGCAAATGGTGATACCACCTCATCCGCGATTACCTCAAAAAGGGTTATCTCGAGGTCAAGAGAGTCAACTCCACAGATAATGTGGCAGACCCACTTACAAAGCCGTTGGGCCAGCAGAAGATCGAAGCCCACCTTGAGAAGATGGGACTTAGACTTGTAGCCAATTGGCTTTAGGACAAGTGGGAGATTGTTAGATATATGTGCCCTAGAAGCCAGAATTGGCTGACACTTGTAATACACTTCTAGGGGCAAAATTATAATTTTGACTAATATCAATAAAATGGATTATTTTCTATCACATATGTGTATTTAGTGTCTGTGATACATCCTTTGAGTTAATGGTAATGATAATTCATATTTTCAAGAGTTGAAAATTTAAGACATGAATAATCATTATTAACTCATAAAATGCTCCCGACCATAGGATCATCACGAGGATGGTGATTGATCCGAAAGGTTGGTGTACAATCGCTTCTCTTTAGTAGATGAGTCTTGAGTCTACGGTGTGGAGACACCGGAGCGAGAGTATAGGTACTCGTTAGAGAACGAGGGCACTGAGCGTGACCACCTCGAGTAGTCATTAGGGAAGTCTACCTTCTCGTCAATGACTGACTCGATGCTGCAGTAGTGTGTCTGGTTCTTTGACCTGAGGTGCATCGGCAGTTCACCTTGAGGGTGTTATAGTTTGACTACACCATTACTCGATCTCCTAGCCATATCGAAATCCTGAGGTGTATGTTGGCTATAGCATGTTCATTGTAGGAACTGGATAGCATCAAGATGGAATCTATCTACCTCGGTGGTAGAGGAGCAGCCCTATGATGATCATGAGAATCAAGTCCAGAAGCCCATGGCCATGGCAGAGTGAAATAATAGAAAGAGTTTCTATTTAGATTTTCACATTGGACTCGAATCGAATGATTACATCATATGACAGAGACTAGGGTTTGACGAGTTCACCTTAACCCTAATCTGATCGGGGCTCAAGATAGAAGAACTTAATCACACAGGTAGCTGCACCAAGAGGTTCGCATTCAGCTCTGATGGGTTGCCACCATATACTGCTAGGTGTCACTGGTGGATTTTGGGAGCAATTAGAATGATTTAGATGATCGATCATTCTAGCTGTTCGAATCAGAAGAGTTCTGATCCATCGAAAGGAGTTTCGATGATGTCGATGATAGAGATCATGACATATCCCATTACCATACAGAACTGAACCTAACTGGGTCACACAAACAAGGGTTTGAATCTGGTGATCATCAATTGAACTGATCTAGTTCAATTGATCTGAATGAGATTCAATTAGGTTCAAGAAAATCGTGCTAGCACTCGATTGAACCTAACGTTCTTCTTTTACTATCATAAATAAGTTGTCCTGACTGAGCCAAAGGAGTTTGTGCTCAATCAGAGGCCTTCATATGGTCTGACTGGAGGTTGTCCAAGTCAGAAAAGGTTGTCTTATTTTGTAAGACATTACCTGCCATTTTTGGTCACCTGCCATTTCTTGTTCTTTGACTTTGGTCAAAAGTCTACCTTTGACTGGTCAAATGTTGACCATTGACACTTTGACTTTTGTCCACATGTCATGCACCTATTGGAGAGCTGGTGGGGGCCTGTCCCCCTGCTAGAACCTAGCAAGGAGGAGGGCGCACGCCACCCTTGGCGTGTGCCCAAGTTGGAGGCGCCTAGGAGTCCCTATTGGATAGGGACTCCATCTCCTTTTTGGATTCCAATTAGAGTTCTCCTAAGAACCAACTTTGACTGGTCTTAGGTGCCCTCTAAGGAGGAATCCAGCGGACTCTACTCCCACCAATCAAATTTAGATCTGATTTCACAAAGGGTTGTGATTGGTTGGGAAAAAGAGAAGTTGGATCACAAACAGTTTATAAATAAGACCCTGTGCCCAACTCAAAGATAGATTAGATTAGAGATCTCCATGCCCCAAGGCCTTTTCTCCTCTCCTCCTCCACGCCAAAGCATCCTCTCCCTCTCCTCTCCAAATCCAAAAGGGTTTTAGACTTTGGTTGGTGCGATCTAGATCAAAGAATGGTGACTGAAAGCTAGAAGACTGCACTGCTGCATAGGACGACTACTGATCTTCAAAAGGAATTTTGAAGATCCTTCAGATCAGATCCAGATCTAAATTTTGGAGATATGATAGAAAAGAAGAGGATCTCCAGATCCAGCCTAAGTGGATACCGGTAGAGGCCAGGCACTTGCGTGGCTAGATCCAGAACCTTCCGCTGCTTATAGGATCATCAACGGATAATAGGATTACCCACTTCAAGGTAAATTAAATCTGATTTAATTTATCTAATTTTATTTTAATTTTTAAAATAATAATAATCAGATCTAAAATATCTTAGATCTGATCTAGATCAAAGAAAAAAAATTTTAAAATATATCTCTTGATCTGATCAAGTCTGAACGAACATGATCCAAAAAATCAGGATTTTTCTTCAGATAGATGGGAAAGCTCAGCATAAAATAGTGTCTGGTGCACTATGGGGCAACATCATAGTCTAGAAGGCCTCCAGGTGATCGACCGGATCGAAGGTTCCATCGTACCTTTCAAATTATGGAAGCTTGAAGTTCAGTGGAATGGACTCTTGCATAATTCGGAGATAGAAAGGAGAATCGGTGCAGACATCGTCATGGTGAGCTGGGGAGATGTGGCGGAGTTTTTCAGTTCGTTGGTCCATCTCTCACAGTTTTTGATCAAGGATGTTATCTCGATCGCAGATCTTAGAAGGCTTCTAGCTATAGATGGGGAAGATCTCTTTCAAAAAAGAATTATGATCTAAACAAGGATCCTCTGCTCTCTATTTTCCATTCCCAAGGGCGATGGGTATGCTAGCCCAAGTGCACCTCCTTGGGATTGATTTCTAACATCCCGATGGTGGGTTTCTTGGTAGAACCACCATCGAGGATTGCTACATGGCCTACACCATTTTGATGAGGCCCTAAAGCCGCTGCATCAATAGGTTAAACTACTCTGGATTTACCGTGGCCGCTGGTGGAGGAGGAGGTTGAAGCATCGGTGATGGAGCAGAAATGGATGGATCTGGCTCAAATCTGATGGTAGAAGTAGTAGATCTCCGGGTAGTCGCCTTCTTTGGAGGCATTTCTTGGGATTGAAGGAGAGGATGGAGATGAACTTTGAAGAAGAAGATCCACAAGATCGACTGAGCACTCCTTTAAGAATAAGGGTCTATAAATGAGCCCTCCTTCTAGTGCCAATCCTATTAGTGCAAAATATGGTTGACGCTAGATCGAGCTAGAGTTGAGGAAGAAGAGAACTCCGTCGGTGACCTGCAAAATAAAGTCCTATCTGAAATCGATGGTTGTGGCTCCAGTAGGATCCTTCAATGATCAAGTCAACTCTTCTAGCCAACAGAAATGGAGTACTCAGGAAAGAATTCAGCAGAGTTTTGAGAAGGAGAAGAGAGCTTAGAGAAAATGTATCTGGATGGTCCTTTTTATAGATGGAGCCTATAACAAACTTGAAAGTAGTAGCCATAACCGTCGGATAGTGGGCCGCTCGGAGCCATGTGAAGTTTGTTACGGAGAGTGTATCTGTTGTCATGATGTGCCTGTTCATTGGGATTTAATAGTCAATGTTCGAAGGAAGCAGGCATTGGTTGGTGAAGAGCTTTGACATATATCAATTTCAGAGGAGTTCGGTATGAGCTCAGAAGTGGCACTCCCAAGTCTTGAAAATATGAGAAGGTAGATCATGAAAGATGGGAGCGAGCCGAAAGAAGAATCAGTCTTAATAGTATAGCTCAAAAACTAGGCTGGCTCACTCAAAGACTGAGCCAGCTCAGTTGGGAACTAGGTTGGCTCAGTCCATGACTGGGTCGGCTTGGTTTCTGAGGAAAATTCAGACAAAGGTTGCATTTTTGGACTATTGGCATGGTACACAACTGGGTCAGCTCAGTTTGGGATTGAGCCAACCCATAGGTTAGCCAGCTCAATCTGAAACTGGGTTGGCTCAGTTTTTGTGGGTTATTATTTTGTGTACGTGGGTTGTTTGGATTTGGGAAGTTTTTCTATGTGAAGAAAAAAAATTCTATTTTTTGAGTCAGGTTCGTTCAAATCTGATTTGACCAAGAGGAATATTTCAAAAAAAATTTTCTTAGATCTAAATTAGATCTGATACTTTTCAAATCTGATTTGATGGATAAAATAAAATAAATCAAATTTAATTTATACCTTATTCTTGGGTAATCTTATTACCCTATGATGATCCATCTGATTATCTGAGGTTCTGGATGTAGCCATGCAATCGCCTGGCGTCTACCACTATCCACTCAAGCAGGATTTGGATATCTTCTCCTTTTCAATCATTTCTCCATAGATCAGATCTGGATCTGATCTTGAAGATCTTCAAAATAACTTTTGAAGATCCGATGTCATCTCTTACAGCAGTACTGCCTTCTTCCTTTCTTGTTGCCTTTCTCTTGCCTGGATAGCACCAAACTGAAGCCCAAAGCTCCTTGGGCATGGAGAAAAGAGAGAGGATCAGATGTAGGCATGAAGGAGAGAGAGAGATGGCTATGTGGCATGGGAAAAGGAAGAACCTCTCAAAATCTAGATGCAGATAGGGTTTATATAGACCCTACTACGCCATGCAGTGCCACATCATCCCAGCCAATTATGTCTCTTCATGCAATCAGATCTAAATCTAATTGGTGGGATGATATCACTTGATCCAATCAGATGAGAGTCCCTCTCAAACATCCTTAGGTAGTGCCAAAGACTGGTCAAAGTAGAGTCTTTGGTGCCACCTAGTTTGATGGCATGAAGCAACCTGGAGTCCCATCTGTATGAGACTCCAAGCATCATTATCCTTGGATGCACACCTCCCTTGGCGGGCGTCCCCTTTTTACCTCTTTCTAGTAGGGGGACAAACCCCTATCTGCTCTGCTATGGGCGCATGACACATGGGCAAATGTCCAAGTGTCAAAGGTCAACATTTGACCAAAGATAAAAGACAAGAATTAACAGGTGACGAAAAATGGTAGGTGTTGTCTCAAATTTACCTCAAATTAAGATAATCCTTTTCTAACCTAGACAAGCTCTAGTCAAACCAAGTAAAGGTACCTGAGTTAGCCTAAATATATTTGGCTCAGTCGAAACAATATTTGATGATTGTCGAAAGAGAAAATTAGGCTCAATCGTGTGCTAGCACGATTTTCTTGAACCTAATTGAATCTAATTCAAATCAACTAAACTGGATTAGTCCAATTGATGATATCCAAATTCAAACCCTTGTTTGTGTGACCCAGTTAGGTTCAGTTCTATATGGTAATGAGATATGTCGTGATCTCTATTATTGACATCATCAAAATATCTTTCGATGGATCAGAACTTTTCTGATTCAGACAACTAGAATGATCGATCATCCAAATCATTCTAATTGCTCCCAAAATCCACCAGTGACATCTAGCAGTATATGGTGGCAACCATCAGAACTGAAAATGAACCTCTCGATGCAGTTACATATGTGATTACGTTCTTCTATCATGAGCCCTAATCGGATTAGGGTTAAGGTGAACTCGTCAAACCCTAATTTCCATCATATGAATTAATCATTTGATTCAAATCCAATGTGAAAATCTTAATAGAAACTCTTTCTATTATTTCATACTGCCTTGGCCATGGGCTTATAGATTTGATTCTCATGATCATCATAGGGCTGCTCTGCATCTACCGAGGTAGATAGATTCTCTCTTGGTGCAATCCAATTCCTACAACAAACATGCTATAGCCAACATACACCTCAGGATTCCGAATGGCTAGGAGATCGAGTCATGGTGTAGTCAAACTATAACACCCTCAAGGTGAACTGTCGATGCACCTTAGGTCAAGGAACCAGACACACCACTACAGCTTCGAGCTAGTCATCGATGAGAAGGTAGACTTCCTAATGACTGCTCGAGGTGGTCACGCTCAATGCCCTCATTCTCTAACGAGTACTTGTACTCTCGCTCCAATGTCTCTACGTCGTAGACTCGAGACTCATCTACTATAAAGAAGTGTTTGTATCCCAACTTTTTGGATCAATCACCATCCTCATGACGATCCTACGGTCAGGAGCATTTTATGAGTTAATAATGAAAATTCATGTCCTGAATTTTCAACTCTTGAAAATAAGAATTATCATTGTCATTAACTCAAGGAATGTATCACAGACACTAAATATACATTATGATAGAAAATAATTTATTTTATTATTTATAGTCAAAATTATAATTTTGCTCTTAGAAGTGTATAACAAGTGTCAGCCAATTCTGGCTTCTAGGGTACACATATCTAACAAACTCGCACTTAACTTAAAGCCAATTGGCTATAATTCTAAGTCCCATCTTCTCAAGGTGGGCTTCGATTTTCTGCTGGCCCAACAGCTTTGTAAGTTGGTCTACCGCATTGTCTATGGAGTCGACTCTCATGACCTTAACGTAATCTTTCTCGAGGTAATCGTGGATGAGGTGGTATCGCCGCTCGATGTGCTTGAATTTTTTATGAGACCTTGGCTCCTTAGCAAGGGCTATGGCATCAATGTTGTCGCAGCATAGAGGAATGGCATCTGATGGCATCACTCCAATCTTTGCAGCAAACTTTTTGTACCAGAATGCCTCTTTTGCAGCTTCTGATGTAGCGATGTACTCTGCTTCCATGGTAGAATCTGCTATCAGTATCTGCTTGAAACTCTTTCAACTAACAACACCACCATTATACACAAATAGACTCCCTGATGTCGATTTTCGATCATCTACATCGGACATAAAATTCGAGTCTATATACCCCTAGACTTGGAGTTCTCCATTACCAAAAATCAATAACATATCCTTAGTTCTTCTCAAGTACTTAAGGATATATTTTACAGAAGTCCAATGTTCTTCATTTGGATTCGACTGATATCTGCTCATGACACTCACAGCATAGGCTATATTAGGTCGTATACATAACATAGCATACATGAGGCTCCCTATTGCTGAAGCATAAGGGATCTTGCTCATGCGTTCTATCTCCTCAGGTGTGCTAGGGCACATCTTCTTGGAAAGATGAATGCCATGTCTGAAGGGTACCAAACCTCTCTTAGAGTTTTTCATCATAAACCTCTTTAGCACTTTCTCTATATACATCTTCTGTGAAAGTCCTAGCATCCTATTTGATCTATCTCTATAGACCTTAATTTCTAGAATAAAACATACTTCTCCTAGGTCTTTCATAAAGAATTCTTTGGATAACCATATTTTAACTATGGTCGACATGTGAATATCATTCCCAATAAGGAGGATATCATCCATGTACAATATGAGGAAGATAATAGTGCTCCCACTGACCTTTTTGAAGACACATGATTTCTTCTCATTTTTGATGAAACCAAATAATTTGATCACATCATTAAAATGAGTATTCCAGCTCTGAGATGCTTGCTTAAGTCCATATATGAACCTTTGCAGCTTGCATACCTTGTGATCAGCATCACTGGATGTGAAATGTAGCAGCTGTTCCATATAGATATCTTCCTCAAGGTATCCATTTAAGAATGCCATTTTTATGACCATTTGCCATATTTCACAATCAAAATAGGCTGCAATAACAAGCAATGTGTGGATGAATTTTAGCATAGAACTGATGAAAAGATATCCTGATAGTCAATGCCTTCACATTGACTATAACCTTTTGCCACTAATCTAGCTTTGAATGTCTCCACATTCCCATCTGCACCAATTTTTCTCTTGTAGATCCATTTTCACCCAATAGGTACTACACCTTCTGGTGGATCTACTAAGGTCCAGACTTGGTTTGAGTGCATCGAGTCAATTTCTAACTTGATTGCCTCTAACCATTTCTTAGAGTCGATATCTGATATCGCCTCATCATAGATTTTGGGATCATCACTATGAACTCCATTTTCTACGAGGAATATTTTTTCTACTTTCTTTAAAATAGTACCTAAATATCTTTCAGGAAGATGAAAAATTCTTTTCGATCTACGAGGTGGAGGAAGAAGTGATTGTATTGGCTCAACCTGATTTGGTTCCATTTGGTCCTTAGCTCGTTGCTCTTATTAGACTTTCTCCTCGACCTTGATCTGCTTTCCAATGCTGCCATCTTGAATAAATACTATTTTTCAAGAAAGATGGTATGTCGACTCACAATCACGTTGTGATCTTCTGAAATGTAGAAATAATATCCTAATGACTCTTTAGGATATCCTATAAATCAAGCTCTAAAGGACCTGAGTCTAACTTGTCCGCTTGTTATCTTTTAACATGAGCCGAACAACCCCAAATTCTGAGATAACTCAGACTTAGTTTCTTACCATGCCATATCTCATATGATGTGGTAGGAACAGTTTTAGAAGGAACCCTATTTAGTAAGTATATTGCAGTTAACAGACTATCTCTCCAAAGAAAATCAGGAAGCTTTATGAAACTCATCATGGATTGGACTATATCTAATCGGGTCTGGTTCCTCCGTTCTAAAATTCTATTTAGTTGAGGTGTTTCAGATGGAGTCCATTGTGAGATTATGCCATTAAGCTTGAGATAGTTAAGGAATTTTCGACTAAGGTATTCACCTCCTCAATCTAATCGAAGAACCTTAATGGGTTTTTCAGTTTGCTTTTCTACTTCATGTCTTAATTCATTGAACATTTCAAAAGTTTCAAACTTGTGTCTCATAAGATACACATACCCATACCAAAATAAATCATTGATAAAGGTTATGAAGTAGATAAAGTTGCCTCTAGCTGGTACATCAAATGAGCCGCACACATCAGCATATACTAGGGCAAGAAGATCCGTGGCCCTTTCCCTATGTCCTATAAAAGGGAGCTTAGTCATTTTGTCTTGAAGACAAGATTCACAAATTGGATGTAACTCAAAAATCAATGGACTCAATAGCCCAATTTTTTATAATTTATTAACCTTATCTTCTACTGTATGATCTAGTCTTAGGTGCCATAGATACCTATCATTTGGACAATCCCTAGGTCATTTTGTTCTTATGACATTCATATTTTGCTCAAAATTGAAAATAGATACATCAATATGTAACTGGTAAAGACTGTTAATAAGGAAACCTCTTGCAATTTTATTTCTTTCATAAAAAATGTTACAATAGTCCTTAAGAAAACTAATTACATAGCCTTCTAGTGCTAAGCATGAAACAAAAATCAAATTCCTGCTTGTTATAGGCACATAATAATAGTCCTTTAATACTAAGTCTAAACCAGATGGTAGTCGAAGAGGGTATGTTCCCACGACCACAGCAGCAATTCTTGCTCTATTTTTAATGCATAGGATCATCTCACCAACCCTCAGCCTCCTACTATCCTCAAGATCCTGCATGGAAGTGCACAAATGAGCACTAGAACCCGAGTCAAGCACCCAATTGGATGCAGAAGAAATCATAAGGTCAGACTCAATAACGAGCATACCTCCAGAAGGACCTGCTTCCTTCTTATTCTTTAGGGTGGCCAGTAAGTAGGACAATTTTGCTTCCAATGGCCGTCATTATTGTAATGGAAATACTTTCCTTTGTCAGTGGCCTTCTTCTTCAGTTCTGCTTTCTTTTTCTTTCCTCCTTCCACCTTCTACTTTTCTACAGACTTCTTCTTCTTTCTAAAAGACTTTCTCTTGGAAGAAGTCTATTCCATACCAAGCACTGAGCCTTTAGAACTTTTCATGGAAAGCTCAGTAGTAACCAGCATGTTCATAAGCTCAGCCGGAGAATTTTGAAGTTTATGCATATGGTAGTTCATGATGAACTGCCCATATGCATCAGTTAAAGATTATAGAATTATATCATTTTATAGATCCAAGTCCAACTTCACTCCGAGCTTCTCAAGCTCTTTCAAATCCATGATCATCATCAGACAATGATCTTGGACTGACTGTCCATCATGCATTTTAGCCTTGAATAGTCGTTTAGTGACTTGATACTTAACTGCGCGACTCTATTCACCAAACATCTCTTGTAGGTGAGCCAACATTTGGCGGACAGTTCTGATATCTTCATGTTGGTACTGAAGCTCATCAAACATTGAGCCCAACATGTAGTATCTGATCTTGTTATCCTCGTCCATCCATTTGTCAAGAGACTCTCTCTATTCAGTGGATGGATAAGCTGGTAAGGTAGGGGGTCCTGGTCCAATACATGAGTTAACTTTTCGAAACCCAAAATGATTTTGAAGTTCTAGAGCCAATCCTTATAATTTGGTCTGGTCAATCTATGGGTGTCCAGGATACGTGCTAGTGGGTTGGATGCAGACATTTTTCTATAGAGAGTCAAAGTTTCTAGTTAGATATTGTAATTAAGACTTAACCAATTGATTTAAAAATTTTATTTTTAAATAAATTAGCTTTCACTATTTTCTTGGATTCCTACACTTTCTTTGTAGAGATGTGAAAATCTTCACGATTAATGATTTCTAGTGGATGGTGCGATCCCACCAACTGACTCATCACCTCACCTAACAGTTATTGGTGATGGGTTAGCCAATGGGTGAACAACTCTTGTTCAATGATTCTCTAATCATGATCCACCCAAACTTGGTTTCTAATTCATGAATTTCATCATGTTCAAAATATTGATCCACTCCTTAGTTAAGTTAGACCCACCATTTGCATGGATTAATTCCTAATTGGGTCTCTCACCATATCCAAAATATTGAGCCAAATCCATTATCTAGCCTGTAGCATCCAATGCCAAATAGACATGGTTGCATCTTTCCAGCGCAACTGAACCATTGTAACCAGTCAAGAACAATTAACATCGAGAATGGCCTATACATCTATAATGGTGGAAGATCTTAGACTTAATCTTTTCTTAGAAAGATTTGATTTAGGTCTCATTAAACTAGACTTGACATAGTCATAATAATTATAACTAACCTAATGGCATGGGTTAGCTCAGATTATTGGCTAACTCAGATCAGGACTGAGCCAACAAATATGGCCAGGTAAGTAAGATTGGTGGAAGGGATATTCCATTAACTCGACAAGAACACATTCGAGTCGAGTAGCTCCTAATTAAAAATTAGTTGGTCATATCTGCCAAACTTACTTTAGACATCGAATTGTTGAGCCTGAATCAATCAGGTTAGCCTATAATCCGAACTCTAACCGCTGAGCCTAATTAGGTCTTAGCTTGATCGATCACTCATGTGATTCGATCTTGACCCAGACTTAATCCTATTAGGCTAATCAATTTAAGCACTCTTGATTCTATCTAATCAACTTTTGATTCGGTTTGATCAATCGCTTAGACCTAATTGAGCTATCCCAGCCCGAACCCAATTTTATGAATATATCTTAAATCTAAAAATTCTTAATTTTTAGTCTTAATATATTTTATAATCTTAATTCTTAATTAAGTTTAGGATTCATAAATAAAATATGTAAATAAAATTCTAAGATTTCAGGATCTAGGATTTTGCAGAAATTAAGTTTTTGGGTTTCTGATTAAGGACGAACATGAAGCACTCCTACACATCATAAGAACACCCCATCGAATGAGAGGAGAGGGCTTTTAAACCCTACATTATTCTTATGATCGGACGACCAAGGAGAATGCCTTAATCAAAAATATAAAAACTACAAAATTAGTTAGATCATATATCTCATATAAAATTTATCTAACTTTAAACATGTTTTGCATACATCTCATGCATATTTTTATATCTAAATTATCCCATAATCATCTAAAAAAATAAATTTAAATTGATCATATTAAAATAAATTATATTCTAGATAATTATGTAGAACTATTCTATAATTAGTCTAAACATGCATTCATCATATCTCATATGAACAAAAATTAAATAATTTTATTTTTTATTTTTTAGATCTTATTATAATATTTATGATATCAAAAAATAGTAAATAAATAAATCTAAAAATTATAATTTAATTAAATTAAATTATGATCATGCAAGACTA
This sequence comes from Cocos nucifera, assembly GCA_006176705.1. Taxonomy (NCBI): domain Eukaryota; kingdom Viridiplantae; phylum Streptophyta; class Magnoliopsida; order Arecales; family Arecaceae; genus Cocos; species Cocos nucifera. The sequence goes on along the minus strand of QRFJ01002970.1, from coordinate 93,363 downwards.
TACATAGACTATTCTATTCTACAACTAGTCATGCATCTTATAGAATTTAGATCTAAATTATTTAATTTTTAATTTTTTTGATTTCATATCTAATCACATCTCATGTGACATCTAAAATTACCTAATAATTAGATCAAAATTAAATTAAAATTAGATCTAAAATATTTATGGGAACCTGGCTCTGATACCAGTTGAAGGAAAAAATCCTATTTTCCAAGTCAGGTTCGTTCAAATCTGATTTAAGCAAGAAAAATATTTCAAAACTTTTTCTCTTAGATCTAAATTAGATTTAAAACTTTTCAGATCTAATTTGATAAATCTAATAAAATAAAATAAATTAGATTTAATTTATACCTTATTCTTGGGTAATCATATTATCCTATGATGATCTTTCTGATTATCGAGATTTTAGATGTAGCCACACAATCGTCTGGCCTCTATCGGTATCCACTCGGGCAGGAATTGGATATCTCCTCCTTCTCAATCTTTTCTTCAAAGATCAGATCTGGATCTAATCTTGAAGCTCTTCAAAATAATTTTTAAAGATCTGATGTCGTCTCTTGCAGCAGTGCTGCCTTCTTCCTTTCTTGTCGCCTTTCTCTTGCCTGGATCGCACCAAACTAAAGCCCAAAGCCCCTTGGGCATGGAGAGGAGAGAGAGGATTAGATGTAGGCATGTAGGAGAGAGGGAGATGGTTATGTGGCATGGACAAAGGGAGAACCTCTCAAAACCTAGGTGTAGATAGAGTTTATATAGACCCTACTGCGCCATGCAGTGCCACATCATTCCGACCAATCACGTCTCTTCATGCAATCAGATCTAAATCTGATTAATAGAATGACATCACTTGATCCAATTAGATGAGAGTCCCTTTCAAACATCCTTAGGTGGTGCCAAAGATTGGTCAAAGTAGAGTCTTTGGTGCCACCTAGTTTGATGGCATGAAGCAACCTGGAGTCCCATCTGTATGGGACTCCAGGCATCATTATCCTTGGGTGGATGCCTCCCTAGGTGTGTGCCCCCTCCTTTCCTCTTTCTAGTAGGAGGACATGTGCGCCCCCTCCTTTCCTCTTTCTAGTAGGAGGACAAACCCCTATATGCTCTCCTATGGGTGCATGACACATGGGCAGATGTCCAAGTGTCAAAGGTCAATATTTGACCAAAGTCAAAAGATAAAAACTAGCAGGTGATGAAAAATGGTAGGTGTTGTCTTAAATTTATCTCATAAATTAAGACTACCATTTTTTGACCTGGACAAGCTCCAGCTAGACCAAGTAAAGGTATCTAAGTTAGCCCAAACACATTTGGCTCAGTCGAGACAACATTTGATGATTGTTAAAGGAGAACATTAGGCTCAATCATGTGCTAGCATGATTTTCTTAAATCTAATTAAATTTAATTCAAATCAATTGAACTGGGTTAGTCTAATTGATGATATCTAGATTCAAATCCTTATTTATGTGATCCAGTTAGGTTCAGTTCTATATGATAATGAGATATGTCACAATCTCTATCTTCAACATCATCGAAACATTTTTCGATGGATCAGAACTTTTATGATTTAGACAACTAGAATGATCGATCATCCAAATCATTCTAATTGCTCTCAAAATCAACCAGTGACACCTAGCAGTATATGGTGGCAATCCATCAAAACTGAAAATGAACCTCTTAGTGTAGTTACATGTATGATTAAGCTCTTCTACCATGAGCCCCAATTGGATTAGGGATAAGGTAAACTCGTCAAATCCTAATTTCCATCATATGAATTAATCATTTGATTCAAATTCAATGTGAAAATCTTAATAAAAACTCTTTCTATTATTTCACTCTGCCATGATCATGGTCTTATGGATTTGATTCTCGTGATCATCATAGGGCTGCTCCTCATGTACCGAGGTAGATAGATTCTCTCTTGGTGCAATTCAATTCCTATAATGAACATGCTATAGCCAACATACACCTCAGGATTTTCAATGGCTAGGAGATCAAGTCATGTTGTAGTCAAACTATAACACCCTCAAGATGAACTATCGATGCACCTCAGGTCAAAGACCAGACACACCACTACAGCTTCGAGCTAGTCATCGACGAGAAGGTAGACTTTCTAATGACTGCTCGAGGTGGTCATGCTCAGTGCCCTCGTTCTTTAACGAGTACCTGTACTCTCGCTTCGGTGTCTCTACACCATAGACTCGAGACTTATCTACTATAAAAAAGTAATTATACACCAACCTTTCGGATCAATCACCATCCTCATGATGATCCTACGGTTAGGTGCATTTTATGAGTTAATAATGAAAATTTATGTCTTGAATTTTCAACTTTTGAAAATAAGAATTATCATTATCATTAACTCAAGAGATGTATCACAGACACTAAATACACATTATGATAGAAAATAACCCATTTTATTATTTATAGTCAAAATTATAATTTTATGCTTAGAAGTGTATAACAAGTGTCAGCCAATTCTGACTTCTAGGGCACACATATCTAGCACTATGAGCTTCGGCTTGACCCTTTGTAAAGTATATATACTGAAAATAGGTCAATGTTATAAGTGGTGCTGAAATGTGCTGAATAAAAACTCTTTTCTTTTGAAAATATCTTCTTCTCTATTCCTTGATTTATTTGATTGTGCTTCTGCAAAGATGTCTAAAAAGTACTTTCTTGTTACTTGGCTAATCACCGACGGCCACGCCGATCCATGTGGGAAGAGTGCATATTTCCAATATTTGGTATCAGAGTGGTGTTGCATGGAAGGAGGGAAGACACCGAGAATTTACTACATCCAAGATTTGTTGTACTAGGTTTTATCCTAAAACTTCTAGTTTACTTCATAGTTGTCTCTAGATTGAGGTGGATATTGTTTACATGGAGGAATGATGATACAGAAGTTTGGAAAAAGGATCTAGGACTAGTTAAATCTTCTTTGAAGGATAGTTTTACTGGTATGTGATCGTGAAGGGTATTAGGGATCTATTCTTGACTTGTTTGAAGTCATGGGATCAAGTGGATTTAAGGTGGATTTTGAGAAGTCCGATGGTAAGAGAAACTTTATCCTATGGCAGCAAAGAGTAAAGGACTTGTTGGTTCAGTAGAGGATCTACAAGGTCTTGATAAAAGAAAGGCCAAAAAAGATCAGTGCTAAGGATTGTGAAGAGTTGGAGAAAATTGCTTTTAGCACCATCCAGATATGCTTGGCCAATCAAATTTTGCCCGAGGTTTGCATAGAGACTATGACAAAGGGGCTCTGGGAGAGACTGGAGAACACATACATGGGGAAGAACATATTGAACAAACTGTGGTTGAAGAAACAGCTGTATAATCTAAGGATGTCCGAAGGTAGAGATCTTATTGCACATATCCAAAGGTTCAATCAGGTGTGTCCTGAGGTGATGAGTTTGGATGTGAAGGTCAACGAGGAGGATCGAGATTGCTGCTATTATGTTCTCTCTCAGGTTCATATGATGGTCTCATAACAATTTTAGATTTTGGGAAGAAGATCCTAAACTATGAAGAGGTTGTTGGTGTGCTCAGATCAAATGAGCAAAGAGAGAAGATCTGCAAGAAAGACCCAAAGTCTAAGATCCTGGCTATGAACAAAAGATAGGAAAGATCAAAGAAGAAGACAAGAGGAAAATTCAAGGGCAGGTCAAAATCTCACGATCAGAGGAAGATGATATTAAAATATTATAAATGTCATCAGCTTGGACACCTGAGGAGAGATTGTCATCTTTTGAGATCAGAAAAAGGAAAGGCCATCAAGGAAGATGATACAGCTTCTGTGAGTAGTGGAGAAGACCTGCTAGTTGTATCAGATGGATCCATAGAGTACGATACTATGTGGATATTAGATTCAGCATGCTTGCACCACTAAACTTCTCATCCGATATGGTTTGCTACCTACCAAAAGGTCGATGGTGGAAGTGTCAGCCTTGGAGATGATCAACCATGCAAAGTAGCTAAAATTAGCTCTATCAGGGTGAGGATATATGATGGAATCATTCATACATTATCAAATATCAGGCATGTACTGGAGTTGAAAAAGAATTTGATTTCTTTGGACTACTTGGAGGAGCAGGGTTATGTTTTTAGTAGCTAGGGTGGGAGTAGATATCTGAAAATTTTCAAAAAAACTTTGGTGGTGATGAGAGGTAGAAGACTGAGCAACAATTTTTACAGAATGGAAGGCTCAGTGGTAAATGATAGTGCAGAGGTGCTAGCAGCGGCACAGGAGGAGCAGATTTTATATCGATTGTGTCACTATCGAATGGATCATATGAGTAACTGTGAGCTCATAGAACTAAGCAGAAGAGGTATGATCCCAGTCCTGAAGAAGGAGGGCATAAATCTTTGTGAGTCGTGTATCTTTGGCAAAACAGCATAGGATGAAGTTTGCCAGAAGTACCAAGCGCAGCGAGAGAGTGTTAGATTTAGTGCACTCAGATGTGTGGGGACCAGCTCCTATATCAACTAGAGGTGGGGCAAAATACTTTGTTATTTTGATTAATGATTTCTCAAGGAAGGTATGGATTTATCTGATCAGAGAAAAATCAGAGGTGTTTGTCCGATTCAGAGCCAGAAGAGCTGAAGTAGAGGAGTCGGGGAGATAGGTAAAGTGTCTAAGGTCAGATAATAGAGGGGGGTATACTAGCCTAGAGTTTAGGAGGTACTGTGAGACAAATGACATCAAATGCCATTACACGGTGAGGATGACTCTCCAGCAGAATGGTGTCTTGGAGAGAATGAACCTGACATTGACTGAGAAGGCATGGAGTTTGAGGCTACAGACATCACTCCCAAAATTTTTTTAAGGTGATGCTCTAACTTTTTCTTATTTTCTTGTGAATAGGTCCCCTCATTATAAGCTAAATGGAGGCATTCCAGAAGATGTCTGGAGTGAAAAGAAGGTGGAGCTTGGCCACCTGAAAGTCTTTGGTTGTACAGCCTTTGTAACACATGTATGCTCTAGAAGCTAGAATTGGTTGACACTTATAATACACTTCTAAGGGCAAAATTATAATTTTGATTATAAATAATAAAATAGATTATTTTTTATAATATATGTATATTTAGTATCTGTGATACATTCTTTGAGTTAATGGTAATGATAATTCTTATTTTCAAGAGTTAAAAATTTAAGATAAGAATTTTCATTATTAAATGCTCCTGCCGAGATCATTGAGTTGTGATGATCTAGAAGGTTGTGCATAATCACTTTTTGAGTAGATGAGTCTTAGTCTTTGGTGTAGAGAACCAGATAAGTCGGGTACTCGTTAGAGAACGGGACTGAGCGTGACCACATCAGTAGCTCTAGAAAGTCTACCTTCTCTCGATGACTGACTCGTTTCGTGTTGGTCTGTTTTTGACCTGAGTGCATCGATAGTACCTGAAGGTGTATAGTTTGCTAACCATATTGGTCTCCTAGCTTCGAAATCGGAGTGTATGTTGGTGGATGTTCATTATACATTGATGCCAAGATGATTATTACCTGTGGAAGGAGCAGCCTATGATGATCATGAGATTAGCATACCATCTTGCAGAGAGTAAAATATAGAAGATTCTCTTAAGTTTTCACATAACTGAATAAATATTAATTATGATAAAATTTAGGGTTTACAAGTTCACTTACCCATCTGATCGGCTCAGATGAAAACTTAATCCAAGACTGCACCGAGGGTTCTTTTTATTTTGATGGTGCCAACCATATGCTGCTAGGTGTCACTGGTAGATTTTGAAAGCAATTAGAATGATTTAGATGATCAATCATTCTAAGTTGTCTGAATCAAAAGAGTTCTGATCCATCGAAAGATGTTTCGATGATGTCAATGATGGAGATCAAGACATATCCCATTACCATGCAAAATTGAACCTAACTGGGTCACAAAAATAAGGGTTTGGATCTGGATATCATCAATTGGACTAACCCAGTTCAATTGATTTGAATAAGATTTAATTAGGTTCAAGAAAATCGTGCTAGCACACGATTTAGCCTAATGTTCTCCTTTTTCTATCATAAAAATTGTCTCGACTGAGCCAAATGAGTTTGTGCTCACTCAGGTACCTTTACCTGGTCTGACTGGAGCTTGTCCAAGTCAGAAAAGGGTTATCTTAATTTATAAGATAAATTTGAGACAACACCTGCCATTTTTCGTCATCTACTAATTTTTATACTTTGACTTGGTCAAAGGTTGACCTTTAACCCTTGGACATCTACCCATGTGTCCTGCACTTATTGGAGAGTAGATAGGGGCTTATCCCCTCTCTAAAAATTGGAAAGAAGGGGGCACATGTCTAGGATGGCATGCACCCATGGATAGGGACGCCGTATGGGACTCCAGGTTGCTTCTTAGTTTCTACTTAGGTGGCCTTTGGGTATCTACTTTGACCAGTCTTAGGCGCCATCTAAGAATGAACCGATGGGTCTCTCATCTGATTGGATCAGGTGATGTCATCCCACCAATCAGATTTAGATCTAATTGCACGAAGCAACGTGATTGGCCGGGGTGATGCAATACTGCATGGCGCAGCAGAGTCTATAAAAGGACCCTATCTGTGCCCACTTTTTAGAACTTCTCTTCCAAGCTATGCCCCAAGGTTGCCCCTCTCCCTTCTCCATGCCACCATCTAGCCCTCTCCCTCCTCTCTACGCCCAAGGAAGTTGGGCCTTCAGATTAGTGTGAGTCAGGCAAGGAAAGGCTGACGAGAAAGGAAGAAGGCAGCGTTGCTGCAGAGATGACGGGTGATCTTTAGAAGAAATTTTGAAGATTCTCCAAATTAGATTCAGATCTAATTTTTAGAAAAAAAAAAGAAGGAGAAGATCTCCAGATCCAGTCCAAGTGGATATCGCTAGAGGCCAGGTGCTTGCATGGCTAGATCTAGAACCTCAGAGCTTCGGTAGGATCATCAACGGGTAATCAGATTACCCAAAATCAAGGTAAAATTAATTTAGAATTAATTTAGTTTTATTTTCTTATTTATCATATCATAAAATCAGATCTGAAAAGTGTCAGATCTGATTAGGATCTAAGAGGTAATTTTTGAAATATGTGTGTTGATCCAATTAGATCTGAACGAACCTGATCCTAGGAAATCAGGATTTTCCTTCAATATGGAGGCAACCAAGAGGAGCAAATTGGATCCAAAATCTCAAAAAATGATATTCATAGGATATTCACAAGAAGTCAAGGGGTACTTGTTGTGAGAATCTCAGCCACAAAAGTTAGTGATCAGCAAGGATGTTACTTTGATGAGAAGAGCATCTTGAGGAGGTCTGGGATAGATGGAACTCGAAAAACAAAGATGAACAGCGATGGCCAATCAGAGAATGATGGCATGCAGGTTGAAGAAAAATCCTGATTTTTCGGACCAGGCTCATTCAGATCTGATCAGATCAAGAGATATATTTCAAAAATTTTTCTCTTTGATCTAGATCAGATCTAAGATATTTTAGATCTAATTATTATTATTTTAAAAATTAAAATAAAAATAGATTAATTAAATCAATTTAATTACCTATGGTATTATTACGTTGGATCCTGTATGCAGCGGAAGGTTCTGGATCTAGCCGCAAGTTGCCTGCCTCTGTATTTTGGTTGGATCTAGAGATCCTCTTCTTCTCTATCACATCTCCAAAAATTAGATCTGGATCTGATCTGGAGGATCTTCAAAACTCTTTTCGAAGATCAGCAGTTGTCCTATGCAGCAGTGCAGCCTTCTAGCTTTCAGTCACCTTTCTTTGATCTAGATCGCACCAACCAAGAATCCAAACACTTTGGATGTGGAGAGGAGAGGGAGAAGGTGGGTTTGGCATGGAGGAAGAGGGGAGAGGCAGCCTTGGGGCATGGGGAATTGTGATTCTCATCATAATCTTTGAGTTGGGCGCAGGGTCTTATTTATAGACTAACTGTGATCCAACTCCTCTTCTTCCCAACCAATCACAACTCTTTATGAAATCAGATCTAAATCTGATTGGTGGGAATAGAGTCCCCTGGATTCCTCCTTAGAGGGTGCCTAAGACCAGTCAAAGTTGGTTCTTAGGAGAACTCTAATTGGAATCCAAAAAGGAGATGGAGTCCCTGTCCAACAGGGACTCCTAGGCGCCTCCAACTTGGGCACACGCCAAGGGTGGCGTGCGCCCTCTTCCTTGCCAGGTTCTGGTAGGGGGACAGGCCCCCACCAGCTCTCCAATAGGTGCATGACATGTGGTCAAAAGTCAAAGTATCAATGGTCAACATTTGACCAGTCAAAGGTAGACTTTTGACCAAAGTCAAAGAACAAGAAAAGGCAGGTGACCAAAAATGGCAGGTAATGTCTTACAAAATAAGACAACCTTTTCTGACTTGGACAACCTCCAGTCAGACCATATGAAGGCCTCTGATTGAGCACAAACTCCTTTGGCTCAGTCAGGACAACTTATTTATGATAGTAAAAGAAGAACGTTAGGTTCAATCGAGTGCTAGCACGATTTTCTTGAACCTAATTGAATCTCATTCAGATCAATTGAACTGGATCAGTTCAATTGATGATCACCAGATTCAAACCCTTGTTTGTGTGACCCAGTTAGGTTCAGTTCTATATGGTAATGGGATATGTCATGATCTCTATCATCGACATCATCGAAACTCCTTTCGATGGATCAGAACTCTTCTGATTCGAAACAGCTAGAATGATCGATCATCTAAATCATTCTAATTGCTCCCAAAATCCACCAGTGACACCTAGCAGTATATGGTGGCAACCCATCAGAGCTGAATTGCGAAACCTCTTGGTGCAGCTACCTGTGTGATTAAGTTCTTCTATCTTGAGCCCCGATCAGATTAGGGTTAAGGTGAACTCGTCAAACCCTAGTTTCTGTCATATGATGTAATCATTCGATTCGAAGTCCGAATGTGAAAATCTAAATAGAAACTCTTTCTATTATTTCACTCTGCCATGGCCATGGACTTCTGGACTTGATTCTCATGATCATCATAGGGCTGCTCCTCTACCACCGAGGTAGATAGATTCCATCTTGATGCAATCCAGTTCCTACAATGAACATGCTATAGCCAACATACACCTCAGGGTTCCATATGGCTAGGAGACCGAGTAATGGTGTAGTCAAACTATAACACCCTCAAGGTGAACTACCGATGCACCTCAGGTCAAAGAACCAGACACACTACTGCAGCATCGAGTCAGTCATTGACGAGAAGGTAGACTTCCTAATGACTACTCGAGGTGGTCACGCTCAGTGCCCTCGTTCTCTAACGAGTACCTGTACTCTCGCTCCGGTGTCTCCACACCGTAGACTCAAGACTCATCTACTAAAGAGAAGCGATTGTACACCAACCTTCCGGATCAATCACCATCCTCGTGATGATCCTATGGTCGGAGCATTTTATGAGTTAATAATGATTATTCATGTCTTAAATTTTCAACTCTTGAAAATATGAATTATCATTACCATTAACTCAAAGGATGTATCACAGACACTAAATACACATATGTGATAGAAAATAACCCATTTTATTGATATTATAGTCAAAATTATAATTTTGCCCCTAGAAGTGTATTACAAGTGTCAGCCAATTCTGGCTTCTAGGGCACATATATCTAACAATCTCCCACTTGTCCTAAAGCCAATTGGCTACAAGTCTAAGTCCCATCTTCTCAAGGTGGGCTTCGATCTTCTGCTGGCCCAACGGCTTTGTAAGTGGGTCTGCCACATTGTCTGTGGAGTTGACTCTCTTGACCTCGACATAACCCTTCTCGAGGTAATCACGGATGAGGTGGTATCGCCGCTCAATATGCTTGGATTTCTGGTGAGACCTCGGCTCCTTAGCAAGGGCTATGGCGCCATTATTGTCGCAGTATAGAGGAATGGCATCTGATGGCATTACTCCAATTTCTGCAGCAAACTTCTTGTACCAGAATGCTTCCTTCGCAGCCTCTGATGCAGCGATATATTCTGCTTCCATGGTGGAATCTGCTATCACCATTTGCTTGAACTCTTTCAGCTGACAGCACCACCATTGCACACAAACAGACTCCCAGATGTCGACTTTCGATCATCTATATCGGACATAAATCGAGTCTGTGTATCCCTGGACTTGGAGTTCTCCATTACCAAAGACCAACATCATATCCTTAGTTCTTCTTAAGTACTTAAGGATACATTTCACAGAAGTCCAGTGTTCTTCATCTGGATTTGACTGATATCTGCTTGTGACACTCACAGCATGGGCTATATCAGGTCGTGTACATAGCATGGCATACATGAGGCTCCCTATTGCAGAAGCATAAGGGATCTTGCTCATGCATTCTATTTCCTCAGGTGTGCTAGGGCACATCTTCTTGGAAAGATGAATACCATGTCTGAAGGATATTAATCCTCTCTTAGAGTTTTTCATACTAAACCTCTTTAGTACTTTCTCTATGTACATCTTCTGTGAAAGTCCTAGCATCCTATTCGGTCTATCCCTATAGACCTTAATTCCTAGAATAAAGGATGCTTCACCTAGGTCTTTCATGGAGAATTCCTTAGACAACCATATTTTGACTGTTGTCAACATGGGAATATCATTCCCAATAAGGAGGATGTCATCCACGTACAATACGAGGAAGACAACAGCGCTCCCACTGACCTTTTTGAAAACACATGGTTCCTCTTCATTTTTGATGAAACCAAATATTTTGATCACATCATTGAAATGAGTGTTCCAGCTCCGAGATGCTTGCTTAAGTCCATATATGGACCTTTGCAGCTTGCAAACCTTGTGATCAGTATCACTGGATGTGAAAACTAGCGGCTGTTCCATATAGA
>QRFJ01002970.1:0-81550 GCA_006176705.1 Cocos nucifera | reverse complement strand
ACGAGTATCTATACTCTCGCTTCGGTGTCTCCACACCGTAGACTTAAGACTCATCTACTAAAGAAAATCGATTGTATACCAACCTTCTGAATCAATCACCATCCTCGTAATGATCCTATGGTCGGGAGCATTTTATGAGTTAACAATAATTATTCATGTCTTAAATTTTCAACTCTTGGAAATATGAATTATCATTACCATTAACTCAAAGGATGTATCACAGACACTAAATACACATATGTGATAGAAAATAACCCATTTCATTGATATTAGTCAAAATTATAATTTTGCCCCTAGAAGTGTATTACAAGTGTCAGCCAATTCTGGCTTCTAGGGCACATATATCTAACACAGGTTACATCCACTTACAGGAGTGCTCCTATTGAGGTGGAGCTAGGCAGAAAAGTATTATCTCAGATTGAAAATCAATATGAAGGGTCGGCAGTTCAGACAGATATGCAGGAGCAGCCACAGACATCAGGCAGAGATGTGTTAGTAGGAGTGGCTTTGCACAAGCCCGAGTGTACTATTAGGAGATTGATCAGATATGGCATTGATAAGGTTATCTTTTATCCACCTATCGCTACTAATGGAGATCTAGAGAATTATGTAGAGGCCATGGAGAGTGAGGATCATAATTCATGGATGCAGGCCATGATGAAGGAGATGGAATCACTTGAGAAGAATCAGACATGGCAGTTGGTGAATCTTCCAGAGGGTGCTCGACCTATTGGCTCAAAATAGATGTTCACAAAGAAAGAAGCACCTTCAAAACAAGGTGGAATCAGATTCAAAGCAAGGCTGGTAGCAAAGGGATACTCACAAAGGAAAGGGATTGACTATATAAAAATTTTCTCTCCTATGGTACGTCATACATCTATTTAAGTTTTGCTATCACTGGTGGCACAACATAACATGAAATTAGAATAGATGGATGTGAAAATGGCCTTCCTTCATGGGACTTTAGAGGAAAGAATCAACATGAAACAGCAAGATGGTATCATGGAGATGGGACAGGAAGAAAAGGTGTGTTTACTCAAGAAGTCTTTGTATGGCTTGAAATAATCCCCTCGTCAATGGTATCGAAGTTCTGATTGCTTTGTCTTGAGCCTATGTTTCAGCAGATGTTAACATGATTGTTATGTCTACATCAAGGATGTAGATGAGGAGGATGCCCTGTACATGTTATTATATGTCGATGATATGCTCATAGCCAGTAGAAGCATAGATGCTGTGAAAAGATTGAAAAGGGCATTATCATCTAAATTTGAGATAAAAAATTTGGATCCAGTTGAGAAAATCCTTGGAATGGAGTTTGTAGAGATAGGTGCAAAGGATCGCTCCATTTGTCACAAGAAAAGTATGTCCAGAAGGTTCTGGAGAGGTTTGGAATGAAGAAGGCCAAACCAGTAGAGACACCATTATCGAGCGATATATCTTTCTCCAAGTTACAGTGCCCCCAATCAGAAGAGGAGAGAGAGTACATGGAACGAGTCTCTTATGCCAATGCTGTAGGCAGTGTGATGTAGACTAGATATAGCATATGTTGTGAGCACGGCTACCCTTGAAATGGAGATACATGGCTACCTTGGGAAGGAAGACTGGAAAGCATTGAAATGGATATTGAGATATCTACATGGAACAAGGGATTATGGTTTGGTGTTTGATGGGTAGTCGGAAGGATTTGGAGAACAATCTATGAAGATGTGTGAAGGTTTAGGTCCTCTGAAAGAATTTGTTGATGCAAATTATGCTGGTGATCTTGATACAAGATGGTCTACTACTGGATATTTCTTCTATATATATGGTGGATCGGTGTCTTAGAGATCAATTCTTCAGCCAATCACGGCCTTGTCTACCACAGAGGTTGAGTACATTAGGATAATGGAGGCTACAAAAGAAGTCCTTTGGCTTAGGATGCTGATTGATGAGCTGGGGGTAGAGCAGAGCAAGGTTACACTATTCAATGATAGTCAGAGTGCTCTATTATTGGCACAGAACCCAGTCTATCATGTGCGCACAAAGCATATAGACGTAAGGTACCATAGGATTAGAGAGCTGATGGTGGAAGGTGAAGTGAAACTGATGAAGATCCATACTAAGGAGAATCAGTCTGATGCACTCATGAAGGTACTCCCCAGAGACAGCTTTCAGTGATGTGTGGCATGGATGGATCTATTGAGAAGAGATGAGTTCACAAGGACTTAAAAGCATCAAGATGGAGAATGTGAGCTCAGAAGTAGCACTCTCAAGTCTTGGAAACATGAGAAGTTAGGTCATAAAAAGATGGGAGCGAGCCGAAAGAAGAATCAGTCTCAATAGTAAAATTCAGAAACTGGGCCGGCAAACTCTGAGACTAAGCCAACTCAGTTGAGAACTAGGTCGGCTCAGTCCAGGATCGGATCGGCTAGGTCTCAAGAAAAAATCTAGACAGAGAGAAGCATTTTTGGGCTATTGGCATGGTACATAACTAGGTCAGGTCAGTCAAATCTAGATAGAGAGCAGCATTTTTGGGCTATTGGTATGGTACACAACTAGGTCAGCTCAGTCTGGGACTGAGCCGACCCAGTCGTAGGTTATTCGGCTAGATCTGAAACTAGGCTGGCTCAATTTTCATGAATTATTATTTTATGTACGTGGGTTATTTGGGTTTGGAGAGTTTTTCTATGAGCTTGGGCTTGACCCTTTGTAAACTATATATATTGAAAATAGGTCAAGGTTATAAGTGCTGCTGAAATGTGCTGAATAAAAGCTCTTTTCTCTTAGAAATCTCTTCTTTTCTTCTTCTCTATTTCTTGATTTATTTGATCATGCTTCCATAGAAATCTCTAAGAATTACTTTCTTGTTACTTGGCTAATCACTGGTGGCCACGTCGATCCATGTGGAAAGAGCACATATTCCCAACATTTGGACTCCTCCAAATTGTTTATGAGTGAGTTGATTCATGTCATATAGAGAGCTATAGATTAGAAGGGGTTTGACTGAAAGAAATCACTTAAAGGAAATATGACTAGAGGGGATCGTCCGAAAGGAATGCTAGTTGAAATTTGAAAGTAATCTGCTGGAGGAATTCGGATGGAGTTCGACTGATGGAAAAGTCCGAAAGGAGTTCGATTAATCGAGAAGTTCGACTGAAGGAGAAGCCTGGAAGGAGTTCGACTAAAAAAGAAGTCTGAAAGGAGTCCAACTGATGGAGGAGTCTGGCTGAAGGAGAAATCTGGAAGAAGTTTGATTGAAGGAGAAGTTTGGAAGGAGTTCGATTGATGGAGGAGTCCGACTGAAGGAGAAGTCTGGGAGGAGTTCGGCTGAAGGAGATGTTGGGAAGGATTTCGATTGATGGAGAAGTCCAGCTGAAGGAAAAGTTTGGGAGGAGTTCGACTGAAGAAAAAGTCTGAAAGTAGTCTGACTGATGGAGAAGTCTGGCTAAAGGAGAAGTCTGGAAGGAGTTCGGCTAAAGTAGAAGTTTGGAAGGAGTCTGACTGATGGAAGAGTCTGGTTGAAGGAGAAGTTTGGAAGGAGTTTGACTGAAAGAAAAGTATGGAAGGAGTTCGACTGATGGAGAAGTCCAACTGAAGGAGAAGTCTGGGAGAAGTTCGACTGAAGAAGAAGTGGCGATTGAAGCTCTTCTGCGATTATAAATTACACTTGATTGAGCGTTAGACCGAACTTTGACAGGAGAGGGGTATACCCCCAACAAAACCCTAATTTAAATATTCCTGGTTGATGGAACATTGAGTTGGGGATCAATATTTTCAGTAAGACTGGCACATCCTATGTATGCTTGATAGAGAGGGTGATTGATCTCACAATCACTTGTGTATGATACTAATACAAGGATGTGGGTGCTCATTAGAGAATAAGTTCATTGAATTGATCTAATTTGAGAACATCTAATGGAGTCTTATCTATATGTCAATATATGGTTCTTATAGTAGGAGTTATGTATGTAATCCTTTGATTTGAGACTACCATAGAACCTTGTATGCGTGAATCTATATTTTGGTTCATACTTACTCATGACTTAGTCATGTACGAGATGATCTGGATATGGTGGATTGCATATAGAGGTTATGAGGAGATCAATAAGGAATCAATCACTCCTAGTAAGAGGAGATCGCATCCTACTTGCTTCAATCGAATGATAATTCAGGAAGACTTTTATTAAAGCATGATGAAAATTAGAAATGATTTCTAATATTTCATTAATCTAATTATCATCATATGATTGAAAAAAAAATGAATATGAAAATGGATTTGACATGATTCCATATCCATAGTCATATTCAGGATGCAGGGTGATTAAAAGATCCTGTTGTACGGTAACTTTTTACTGAAGAATATTTTTGGTATTTCAACTAAAATTTCATATCTTCAGGATAAATATGATACATTGCTAGAAGTCAATCTTGTCTTGTAGGTTCGATCAAATTAAAGAGTTCAATTTGATCATTAATTAGAAAGAGTTCTAATTAATCAAATTGGGTTAGCAAGTTTTGACCTAAATTGGTTTGGTTAAGTTTTAACAAAATTAGGTCAAATTGCATCCAGATCCACTACTAGCTAGATGTGGAATCCAATGGGTCACATACAAAAAAAATTGATCAAGGTTCTAATTAGATTAGATCATGTTTGTAAGTTGATTATGCTAGCACATATTGCAAATCCTAGCACCTAGATTCGAATTGGATTCGAATTGAGTTTCATTTTGGGCTAATTAAATACAATTTGAGTCAAATCAAATTTGGCTAATTGATTGGGTTGATCCTTGGCTTGCTGATTAAGGGATTGGGTGTCATAAATAAGCAACCCACGTGCCATAGACTCTCTTTCTTTGGTGCATGGGATTTGGTCCATGCGCAAGGGATATGTGGTGCATGGATATGTTTTGATGCCAAAGTCTTTCTTAGTTTTTCACGTAAATTTTGTTACGTGATTTTAGATGAAGAGAGGGCACAGAAGAGTCCTTCTGCTAGTTATTCTCTTTGTTGGTTATTAGGTTTTTGGATAACCAAAGAGTCTTTGCCGCCCCCTTGATTGTAGGCACCTCTTGGACCAAGTCAAATACCTTGAAGGTTTGACTTTTCGATGCCCAAGTTTCCCATGCCATCTTCTGATTTGGCATCAAACTTTTAGTCCATTGGATCAGCATTTGATGTTGATCAATGGTGGAAATTGATGGCACTAATATGAAAGTGTTGCAACTCTTTGGAAGAAAGTTACGTAGAATTTTACGAAGAGTCCTTCTGCTTTAAGGCACCTTTTCATATTAATTCTATGGATTCCACGTGGCATTTTCTTTTGGTGGGGCTTGAGAAGAATGGATGGGCATGAGAAAAGCCTAGGAAAGAGCATGAGAATTTGGTCAAAGCACCCCTACGTACACTATAAATAGGGATGCGCTCTGGGAGTCCAGATAATTCAGAACTCTTCTTTCTTTCTTATCACTCTCCTTAGTTGTCCAATTTCTTTCTTTCTTCTCTTATTAAGACAAGTCCTAATTAAGGACAAAAAAGTCTGCTTTAGGATAAGGGCTTAGGAAAATTATAAAGAAATACAAGGAGAATAGAAAGATTAGAAAAGGTAGGCAAGAAGGATGACGGCAAAGGCTAGGGAAGGTTCTACCCAAATAACTAAAGTTTTATCATAAGAATTTTAATTAAAATAATCAAAGATGCTGGTGTCTTGATCAAGTCTCTGTGTGGATCAACCTTGGTGGATGAACACGTGGGCATCTGGTGGAACTCCTGATGAACTACTACTGGTGATCAAGGTTAAGTTGAAGTTTAGTGATCAGAGGTATGTTCTAATATCTTCATTTATGTTATAAATGCATATTATATGATTTAAATTCTAATAAGATGATCCTAGATTTTGGATTTGATTATATAATTTTATTATTTTATTTTGAAATTCATGCTTTCACCCTATACACCAAACCTTACAGAATGCTCTAGAGTTGGTCACGTTTAGTGACGATGTACCCCTACGTCGCACCAATATGCCATACCAATATCTCTACACTCTTTGATTAAGAGGACAACCAATCTATATGGCACATAATGATCTACACTTGATAAACATCATCATCCTAGTTAACAATGTATTATTTGATCATGAAAGTTTAAGAACTAATCGATAGATTTTTTTTTTATCAAAACAAAATAGTCCTAAGAACTTCATCACAATATGAAGTTCATTAGAACATGTAGACTTTGTGATGAAAATGCTAGAATATAATTTTATTTAATTATTTATAATTATAAAATAGCACAACCATCAATAGGCTGATAATTAGCTTTGGAACATAATTTCCAATAACTCCCACTTATTTTAAGGCCACTCGGTATAGTATCTAATATCCATCTTCGACTTATGGTTGTCTGTTGACCCTCCTAAGTGATTTTGATGATGATCAAACATTAAAGCACAAGACTATTGATAAATTTCTTTTTAGTATTCTAAAGATCAAAAGAAGGAGAGCCCTTTGACCAAAATAAGGAAGAATAAAGTGGAATTAAATTCAAGATCAAAATTTCTTGTTTGGTAGTAAATTTCCCTCAAAAATTGCCTTGCAGCATTTTCAAGATGTCTTCAAAAATTTATGAGACATCTCATGGTGTTTGGCATGGTGAAACAGACTTCTGACACAAGTTCAAGAAGTCTCGAGTTGAGCTCGAGACATCTCCATCTCAGAAATAGAAACATCACTTTTATGCTCTATGATCAAGATGTCTCGAAGAACGCTCGAGAGGTCTCAGAGTTGACGAGACTTCTCCATCGAAGGTGAGAGGACTCCATCTCAAGTGGTAGATCTTTTCCAAAAAGATAATTTTCAAGCACTTGAGAATGAGATATCTCCTAATCAAATCGAGAAGTCTTGAAGTCAAGCGAGATGTCTCGAGATAAACTGAGAGATCTCGAAACTCGATGATAGCTTTTCAATGGATAGTTCCAGACTTTCTTTTTTCACCCCTAATGACTAGTTTTCATCTCCAATGGTCTGATTCAACCTGTCTCTACATTCCAATCATATCAAGCATGGTGGGAATGGGTCTCATATATAAAAGAAGAGGAAATACCTTTTGAACATCAAGAAAATGAGAGAAAAGTAAGAATGCTCAGTTTTCAACAAGGTAATCTTCTCCATCAAAGTTACCTCAAGCTTTAAAGCATCCTCAAGTGCAATAACTTCCAGCATTCAAGCAGGCAACTAACGAACTACATCGACAACATTTTGGCTTAATTCAAGGAGTATTTCATGTTGTAAAAATTCATTTTTTACTCTTCTTGTACTAGGTTTCAGCAAGGGCTGAAACTAGGATTAGGCTATTACTTTCCATTTGTTGATCCGAATTGCCTTAACTAAGATTTATAAAGGTTGTGGTTAGTGCACTTGAGAAAAAACCAACTGGGTTTGGGATAGTAAGCATGAAAAAACTATCCAGCTATAAGCTTAAGAAATTATAGTAAAATTCTCAAGAGTTTTGCTTGGGGAGTGGATGTAGGTGTTGGAAGTGCAATGAACCACTATAAAAGTTTTTTGTTTGTGCGTGTGTGCATTTCTCTTGCTTCACATTGCTCTCATGACTCGCTCACCAAGCATTCAATAATTTATTTCTGCACATACTTACTTTAAATTTTAAAAATCCAATTCACCCCCGCTTAGGTTGTCTAGCTGGGCAATAATTGATATTAGAGCCTTGATTTTCTACTAATTATTGATTTTTTTTTTCACAAAGAAAAAAGATCATGACAATCCAACTAGGAAGATCTCTTGTCGAAGGGCAATCTACCAATAGGCCACCTCTTTTTAATGGGTCCAACTATACCTGTTGGAAAGCTTGCATGCACATTTTCATACAATCCCTTGATTATAACATATGAAGTTTCATTATTAATAGGCCGCACATACCAATAATCACTGTGAATGGCATATCATCTTTTAAGCCAGAGAAGGATTGGGATGAATCGGACAAAAGGCTTGTCCAATTAAATGCCAAGGCAATGAATGTTCTTTATTGTGCCCTTGATGCTAATGAGTTTAATCAAATTCCACTTGCAATTCTACAAAAAAAAATTGGGATAGACTTGAGGTTATGCATGAAGGGACAAATTTAGTCAAAGAGACTAAGATTAACATGCTAGTTCATCAATATGAATTATTTAAAATGGATCCTGCTGAAACTATCACTAGCATGTACACTAAATTTACTAATATTATAAATGGATTAAAGAGTCTAGAAAAGGTTTATACTAACAGTGAATTAGTGAAAAAGATTTTCAAGTCATTGCCTAGATCATGGAAAGCCAAGGTGACAGCCATCCAATAGACTAAAGGTCTGAGCACACTACCACTTGAAGAGCTTATCGGATCCTTGATGACTCATGAGCTTGCAATGGGACTGCACAGTAAAGAAGATAGTAAGAAGAAGAAGACCGTTGCCCTAAAATCCATGGCTATAGAAAGAGAAGATGATCTATCCACCAGTGATGAGAATAATGAAGATATGGCCCTAGTGATCAGAAAGTTCTAAAAATTCAAGGGTTGAAGAAAACAAGGATTCAAGAAAAGATGCTTGTTCAAAGGAGAACCTAGTAAGGAAAAGGAGAAGGAAAAAGAAAAGGATCAGCCCATTTGTTCTGAATGCAACAGATCGGAATATTTTAGGGCTATCTATCCTCAGTTGATGAAAACATCCAAAAGAATGAATAAGAAGACTATGTTAGCGACTTAGAGCGATAGCGATGAGTTAAGTATAGAAGAAGAAAGACCAAATGAAGCAAACTAGTGCTTCATGACTCAAGAAGAAGAGGTATCTTCTAAATCTACTTTAGAATTTTCTTTTGATAAACTTCAGGATGCATTCTATAACTTAATGAAAGATTTCAAAAATATAAACTCAAAAAATAGAAACCTAAGAGAAATGAATCAAATACTTGCTAAAGAAAAGAAAGATGCATTAGTGAATAAGACAACTACTTGACTGTACCTAAAAACCTTTCTTAATTGAATTATAAATTCAGGCAATCCGACACCAATGCATAGTGAGTTGCTTGCAAGCTACCAAGGTGATCTCAAGTCTAAGGGACACTTATACCCATATTCCATTAGAGCAATTCTCGATAGTAGAATGCTCCGAAGTTAGTCATGTTCAATGATGATGTACCTCTATATCTTATCTGTATACCATACGGTGTCTCCAAACTCCGTAGTTAAGAAAACAATCAACCCATATGGCACACAATAACCTACACTTGATAAACATTACCATTCTGCTTAACAACATATCATTTGGTCATGAATAGTTTAAGGACTAATTAATAAATCATTTTTTTATCAATTCTAAATCATCTTAAAGACTTCATCACAACATAGAAGTTCATTAGAAGATATAGACTTATGATAAAAAATACTAGAATAAATATTTTATTTAATAATAAATTAAGGTTAGTATAATCATCAATAGGCTGATGATTAGTTTTGGGACATATTTTTCAATAATTTTTACTTATTCTAAAGCCACTCGGTATAGTATATATAGGTGTTGTAGTGCTCCCAAGCCTTGGGAAGCCACGGGCGGAGCTAGAATGAGGGCTCCGGGGAGGCTAGGATAGGTGTGGTCCAAGGGCTAGGACAGGAGTTGTCCTAAGATGGAGGTGGCATATAGCTCTTCACAGGCTTGAGGTTCAGGTATCGAGGGCCTCAAGAAACTTGGTTGGTGCTTCGGAGATCTGAAACACAAGATGGAGCAAAGAACCAAAGCCAGAGCTTGAAGGCTATAGAAAAAGGATTTTCTATAGGTTAGTCGGTTCAGTTCAAAATTGGGTCATCTAAGTCTCAGAGCATAGGCAAAATAGAGAGCTGCACATTCAGAACTGCTGGCATGGCACAAGACTAGGTTGGCTTAGTTTTAGACTGAGCCGACCTAGTGGAACACAGCCGGCTCAGAGCTAAGACTGGGCCGGCTCAGTGCGCGAGCAGAGTTATGGGAGGGTCTATTTTGGGCTAGGGTTTGGGTTAATCCTAAGGGTCTTAAGGCCTAGTTCAAGAGGTCTTAAGGGGGCTAATTCATGTATGGGTTGGGGTAGCCTAGGGGAGTTTTTGAGCTGGGGTTTATTAGGTTCATGTGAAAACTTTAGGATAAATAAACCAGGATATTGTAACTTTTACAATAAGATTGGAATATAATTGAGCTTTTCTCCCTAACTCTCTTCTCTCTTCTTTCTAGTTCTAACACCAAAAACCTTAGCTTCTCTCATCTTTCTTAGATCTTTTTTAGTTTGCTAGATTAACACCTAAGTTGACACAAGAGATCGGATCTACGGCTGTGGCTCCGAGCAGCCGTAGGAACAACATTTGGTATCAAAGCTCAATTGAGCATAGAGGAGGAAGAAGATCGATTTTCAATAGAGATCAGTAGTGAGATTCAGATCAAAAGGCTTTCTCCAGGCTTCGTGAGGAAGGAAGAGATCACAGGGCTGCTATCCACCATCCCTAGTCAAGGTATTTCTCAGATATACCTTTTTACTGTTATTTGATTTGGATTGATCATGGAGAATAGTGGGTTGAAGGTAGGATTAGAGAAGTTTGATGGACAGAAAAATTTTACGATATGGATGGTAAGAGTGGAGGATCTGCTGGTTCAGATGAGGTTGGATTCGATCTTGGAGGATAGGTCAGGAGAGATGACAGATAAGAAGTGGGTGTCCTTGGAGAAAAGGACATGTGCCACGATTAGGGCTTATTTGGTGGATGAGGTTTTGTATGGTGTATTAGAAGAGAGAACACTCAAGGGATTATGATTGAGATTACAGCAGTTGTACATGGGGAAGAACATGTGCAACAAGTTGATGCTGAAGAAGCAACTGTACAGCCTTCGGATGCAGGAGGGCGAGGATGTTGCAGGGCATATTCAGTAGTTTGACTAGATGAGCATGGACTTGCTCAATATAGGAATGGATTTAGAAGAGGAGGACAAGAGTCTATTTTTGCTTTGTTCGCTACCCAGGAGCTTCGATCCATTGATGACAACTTTGCTATATGGTAAGAAGACACTAGTGTACGAGGAGATCGTATCAATGCTCAGGTCGAACGAGCAGCAGAAATGGATGACGAAGAGGGAGGTCTTCCAGGAGAGTCTTGTGATTTCAGAGAAGCACAAGAAAGAAAAAAAGAAGGGTGAATAGAGGGGCAGTAGGGGGTCCAAGAGATGCTTCAAGTGCGAAGCAGGGCACTTTAAGTGGGAGTGTCCACTTTGAAAGAAGTGCAAGGAAGGAGAAAGCTCGGATTCCATCAGCACAGTCATTGAAAGTGAAGATTCAGATGAAATCTTGGTGGTCTTAGAGGAGCTCGTAGGATGCGGTGTATCTAAGAGGGTTTCGAATAGGTCTACGGAGTGTAGAGGGTCTGAAGGGGTAGCAACAGTGTTCGAGGTACAGTAGCAGGTCCAGCAGTGCAGCATTGCATGGTTGGCCTCAATGGACTTGGAGATAGAGTCGGCTTCTGCGGCATCAGGGGGACTTCTGCTCCAAGTGGAGCATAGAGTAGAGGTGGCTTCACGGGTGGAGGAAGCTGTGACATAGATTTAGAGTAAAGGGGTGCAGAGGGAGGACCTATATCCCAGTACCAGTGCTGGGGCTGTACAAATCTTGGTGGAGAGGATTGTGCAGGAAGACAGGTGTGGCATCAGATCCCTATCCTACAAGCTACTTCGGCAAGGTTATTATTGGCTGAGTATGCACTATGATTGCATTGAATATAGTAGAATATGCTACTGCTATCAAAGAAATGCAAATATACAAAGATAGCTAACCTCTGAGCTTATCCCACTAAGTGCCCTTTGGCCATTTGCATAATTGGGAATGGATATACTTGGCCCCTTTCTGATGGCACCCGGGCAACCAAAGTTTCTCTTAGTTGCGATCGACAACTTCACCAAATAGGTTAAGGCCGAACCCCAGGCAAAGATTACTGAAGCCAAAGTGCAAGACTTCATTTGGAAGTCAATTGTTTGTAGATTTGGCCTGCCCCGAACCATTACTACAAACAATGGGCGATAATTTGCTGGGAGGAAGTTTACTGAGTTCTGTGAAGGTTTGAACATCTCCCACAACTTCACGTTAATAGCCCATCTGGAAGCGAACGGTGAAGCAGAAGTGACCAATAAAACCTTATTGCAAGACATCAAGACAAGGCTTGAAAAAGTAAGGGGGACTTGGGCGGACGAGCTATACTATGTCCTATGGGCATACTGAACTACCTAGAAGCTACCGATTAGAGAAACACCATTTGCTCTGGCTTTTGGAATGGATGCAGTCATCCCGATAGAGCTCAAGTTGCCATCGGCATGGGTTGTAGCCTTTAACGAGCAATGCAATTCGTAGGGCCTCAGAGCAAACCTCAATCTACTGAAGGAAAAATGAGAAGAATTCCAAGTTTGAATGGCTGCTTATCGACGAAGAGTGCCCCGCTACTATAACTCTAGAGTTAAAGGCAAAATATTTAAAGTGGAAGACTTGGTACTTCGACGAGCAGCCACTTCACAACCACAAAAGTAGGAAAAGCTCATCCCAAATTGGAAAGATCCTTACGAAGTCAAAGAAGTCGTCCGACCTGAAACTTATTACTTGAAGATGCTCAGAGGCACCGATCTCCCATGCCCATGGAGCTCAAAGAACTTATGCATATACTATCACTAATCTCATTTCAATAAAATCTTCTTATTTTAATATCTTCGATCTTGGTGCAAAACTATAATGACAGAAAATAGCCTCCTGAACTTTGTCAATAGATGAAGTTATCCCTATTAGGAATAAGAGAGGAACCTCATCCTAACATTAAGCTAAAGTGAAGACCTCGGTTACTTAAGCTGAGATGCAGGAAGAGGCCCTTTCAACGGTCCTTTTGTATCCTTATAACCCTGTTAGAAATAGGTGAAGAATCTCATCCTAACATTAAGCTAAAGCAAAGAAACTCTATTGCTTAAGTCGAAAAGCAGGGAGAGGCTCTTTCAATGGTCCTTTTGTGCTCCTATAGCCCTATTAGGAACAGATGGAGAACCTCATCCTAACATTGAGCTAAAGTAAAGATCTCGATAACTTAAGTCGAGATGCGGGAAGAGGCCCTTTCAATAGCCCTTTGGTATCCCTATAGCTCTATTGGGAACAGAAGGAGAATCTTGTCCTAACATTGAGCTAAAGTGAAGACCTCGATTACTTCAGTCGGGATGTGGGGAAAGGCTCTTTCAACGGCCCTTTTGTGCCTTTATAGTCCTATTAGGAATAGAAGAAAAACTTCTTTCTAACATTGAGCTAAAGCAAAGACCTCGGTTACTTAAGCTGGGATGTGGAAAGAGGTCCTTTCAATGGCCCTTTTGTGCCCCTATAGCCCCGTTAGGAATAGGAGGAGAACCTCATCCTAACATTGAGATAAAGTGAAGGCCTTGATTACTTAAGTCGGGATGCAGGGATAGACCCTTTCAACGGTCCTTTTGCACCCCTGCAGCCTTGCTAGGAATAGAAGGAGAACTTCGTCCTAGCAATAGCAAAGAATGCCCTGACGACCTCATCCTAACATAGGTAAAAATTCCTGATTACTTAAAATGGAGGGAAAATACTATTCGATGCTCATCCTGCTAAAAAAGAAGATAAAGAGAATAAAAGAGTCGACAAACATCTAATCCACGCAAGAGGACAATAGAAGAAAGTGCCATTTCCTTAAAGTTAAGGATAGTTACAAAACGAGGGTCTATAAGACCAAGTACAAAATAGAATGATGGGCAAAATCCTAAGAAGGATCGGATTCCTCAGACTTCGAACTACTAGCCAGCACTAAGTATTTCTTCAAAACAATGATCTCTTCTTCAAGCTCTTTCCTCCGCATCAAGTTGTCATGAACATCCGGTCAACCCATCGGTAGTTCTCCTTTGACTCCCATAGCCTCTTCCTTAGAACCTCTGATTCAGCTTCTGCATCCTTAACGGCTCGCTGCTCGTAAGCCAGTTGGATCTTCAGCTGCTAAATCTCGACCTTCTCCTACCTGATGGATTTAGAGAGTTTGCCCATGATCTTCCTCAAGGTTGCAACCTGCTCCAACTTCCTACTCAATCCAGAATAATAGCTATCAGCGAGCTACTTTTGCAGCCAGACCACCTCACTCTTAGCGGCATGAAGCTTCTACTCACGTTTGGATATTCTTTCACTCCAACCAAACTGATAAGTATCATAAGTGAGCTCGACATCGTACAACTACTTCTAGGGCATGGAGAATTTCTTCAACCAATCCCACTCATAGCATGCTTTGTCAGAGGACCACGACGAACTTCCTTCTAATAATTGAATCTTCTCCTTGGCTGCTTTAAACCCAACCTCGAGGGAACTGACCTTTGCCATTAATGCCCAAGACTTATCGCTGGCATTTTTCTTGAGTGCGGCAAGCTCCTTCTCGAAGACATCCTTCCTGATGGCAACACTTGCAAAATCTCGCATGTGTAGCTTGCGGAGGTGGGTGACCTCGATTATGGTTTTTGAATCATGCTCCCTGGATTTCTGAAGTTCATCTTGAATTTTCTTTATTTTTTTTTTAGCTGATGAACTTCTTTTCTTAAATGTTTAAAATGAGCCTTCAAAGGGATGCCTTGAGGCAATGGATCGGCATTGACAGGGGACTGCATCCAATGCATAAAAATATTCAAAAGCACTCGAAGGTATTGACAAAAAGAAATTTACTTTCATTAATTAAAGTTCTTCGAGTACAGGATAAAGTAAATAAAAAAAATATAACTATGAAGAATCCCTAAGCTCGGGAGGAGAAACAAGAGAGGAGCTCAGCACTCCAGCAGTAATCGCGGACCTGGGAGCTAGTTCAGTTGATTCAAAAGGAGCAACAGGGAAGCCCAATGCTTCAGGGACAACCTCGGGCTCTAGCACGGGTTTGAGTGCCTTGATAGCAGGCTCAGAGGGCTCCAGGGCTGCTTCAATAGGATAAGGGTTGGCCGTAATAGCCGATGGTCCGATCTCTTCATCAGAGATGTCTCCATAAAGGAAATCGAGATCAAGTTCAGGAAACTTTCCAGCCACTCGATCCTTGCAGAGTTCGTACCCCTTTTGAGAAGCCTCCTGGCTGAAGGCAATGTTCAGGTCCATCATTTCAGATGAAATCTTGAACTCCTTCACCGCCTGGACATTTGCCTCCAAGATCCGCCTTAAGGTTTCATCCTTTAGCTCGGCAATACTGATCTTGGCTTTTTTCTTCCTCTCTTCCTCCAAAGCCAAAGCAGCCTACGATCCCACCAAAATGAGCTCTCCCTTTCGGAGTGCCTCATGAAGGACCCCAACCTCGATCGTCTTCTCCTACAAGAGATGGTTAGCTTCAGCGATCCTCTCCCAAAGGTGGTCAACTTTGGCCTGGGGGTTCTCCTGAACCCTTGATGACTCCAACTTCAAATAGTTCACCTTTTTGATGTATGCTAGCAATTGGTGACCTGACTGTAAGAAGCAAATAGAGTTATACAGGCATAAGATGGGAAAAGAAAGAAGAGATGTAGCGAGGCGATTACCTGAAGGAAGGAACCAAGGGAGTCCTAGGTTAGTTTGGCATCATCGAGGTTGACCATCTGGTCTATGATCTCGGGTAAAGCAAACTTGTCAACAAGCTCCCGTATAGAGTCCGAAGTGCTGAAGGAGCCTTCTTCCAAGTTGTCGTTATCATTGGATCGACTAGGATGAGCCTTGCATTGCACCTTCACAATGGCTAACATTTTCTTCTTTTTCTTCTCCTCTCCCCCTTCTCTCTCGATAGGACAATCTTTGGTGGGGGAACTCACGGACGTAGGAGGCACCGAACCACCAACAACATCAACCCAACAATGGGGGAAACCTTGATAGGGCAAGGGACTTCGGTGCTCTCGGTAGCTTCGAAAGTGGCAGTAGCACCAAGAGGAGCTATGGAGCTCAGGATGATAATCTTCTCCCTTTTTGAACTCTCTCCTAATACTTTCTCCTTTCTTTTTTGGGCATGAAGTTCTTTGGCAAGTCTGTCAATGACTCGAGCATCGATCTCTGCAATAAATAAGAGATCATAATCAACAACATCCATATATATACAAAATTCTATGAAAATTTGAGGCTTGCAGAAAAGTACCAGCCGGGTCAAGGGGACTCAAACCCATGTTGAACAGAGTTTGATCCTTCAAGAGTTCGGGTAGAAGGGGAGCCCAGTAATTCCTAAGTTTGTTAACAGAGTCAAGATCACCCCTATCTAAACTAGGAGCTTAGCAGATTGACTCTCTAAGAAGACCCCAAGGAGGAAGCCCTAGCATTAAAGTTTGGAAAGATACAAAAAAGAACCTCTCCTTTCAGTTATGGATAGAAGAAAGAGCTCCTTTCAATAACCCTTTCTTGCCGAATTGGAGAGAAAAGTACCACCAGTCCCTTGCAGAAGGATGACGCTTGAAGGTGTAGTAATTGCTAAATAGGGAGAGAGTCGGACGAACTTCGGCAAGATGGCAGAGAGAGGAATCCAATAAAAAATCTGATGGAGTTCGGTACTATGGAGACAAGTGAATTGTTCAAGAAGCAAAAAAAACTAAATACAAAAGGTGGGAGAGGAAGTCTTAGTCCAACACAAAGGGCTTCCAGGTATAGACAAAATCGGTTGGGCGGGGGAGAGCAAGCCCGGTCGCTGGGTCCAGAAAGTTCTAGTTCATACTCGGGAGGGATCCCATACTGGATCCTAATAAGTGAAAGATCATCTAAAGATAGAGAGCAAGGAATGGTACCAAGTATAAAGGTCGAATGGGATACACTTCTGAGTTCGGCCTCCTCACCAAAGTTGGGTTTTCAAGAGGATAGATCAGATGGACTCCAAGAATCGGATGACTGAGCAATTTTGGAAGACATTTGGATCAAACTCAAATATAGAAAAATTCCAAAAATCATAGAAAATAGAACACAGAACTGCTATGGAAAAACCAAAAGAATGAGATAAAATAAATGCAGAAATAATCAAGAGAAAGATTTCAAAGCTAACCTAGTTAGGTTTGGAAGATCAGTGAGATGATTGGCAAGGTAGGAAAAGAATGGGAAAAACGTCGGTGAGCAAAAAAACTGGAAGAAGGAGTCGGAGTGCTCTCAGATAGAAGAAAGAAAATAGTGGAAGGAAAAAGAAGAGTGTAAGAAAGAATGAGTCCTCAGGAGAAAGAGCTAGACCTAAATATCCTACAGAGTTTGAAGTGGTTATGATGGAAAGGCTCCTCCAGCAGGTTTCTATTTGACGCATGTGCCACTCGTTGTGACAAGCGAGTGGCAGTTGACAGAACCATAATTGTGCTGTACTTAAGACATCATCTGGATGGAAGTTTTGAAATTTATCATTTTGGATCACTTCGCATTTAAGGAGGCTTCGGCGCCAATACGATAAATGCCAAAACTTTCCATCCTACTAGTGCTAAAGCCAGATCGAAACTTCGGCAGTCACCTGTTCAGTACTCCCCTTGAATTTTGAAATCAAGAGAGTAGGGAGACTATTATTAGGGCTAAACCCTGCTCCTACCAAACTTTGGATTGGTGCCTGATCGAGAAGGATTCTCGATCATGGAAGAGCTTTAACCGTGGCTTTGCTTGTCCCTGGGTTGACCGACCTTTGGTATGCCTACCGATCCTTGGGACTATTTGGACAAACTTCCTCCAAACGGACTTCTGCGCTAAATGAGCTTCCTCCAGACTTCTCCAGACGAACTTCTACTCCAGACGAGCTTCCTCCAGACTTTACCTCCAAATGAACTTCCTTCGAACTTCTCCTCCAGATGGACTTCTCCCATGGATGAACTTCCTCTGGACTTCTCCTTCAGTCGAACTTCCTCAGGACTTCGCCTCTAGATGAGCTTCCTCTAGACTTTGCCTCCAAACGAACTTCCTCCAAACTTCTCCTCCAGATGAACTTCCTCCAAACTTCTCCTCCAAATGGACTTCTCCTCTAGATGAGCTTCTTCTGAATTTCTCCTCTAGAGGAGCTTCCTCCGAACTTCTCCTCCAGACAAACTTCCTCCAAACTTCTCTTCCAGATGGACTTTTCCTCTAGACGAACTTCCTTCGGACTTCTCCCTCAGTCGAACTTCCTCCGAACTTCTCCTCCAGATGATCTTCCTCCAGACTTCTCTTCAGTCGAACTTCCTCTAGACTTCTCCTCTAGTTGGACTTCTTCTTTAGATGGATTTCTCCTCTAATCGAATTCTCTTCAAACTTCTCCTTCAGACGAACTCTCTCTCTAGACAGATTTTGCCATCAGACGAATGCCCTCCGAATTCCTTCCAGTCATCCGAAGGGCTTCTCCCAGTCGAACCTTTCTCACTACTTATAGTGGTTCAGTTCGAACTTCAATAATTAAATCTCAACTGCCTGCATGTCACGATAATAGATGCATCACGATAATAGATACTATCCTCCATAACAAACTTCATGTAGTCCCGAACGACCAACTACCAGACGATTGTGGCTGTCAGTATTAGTTTGTTATAGCCTCTATCTATAAAAGGAACCCTCTTGATACACTTTCTCTAAGCTCTCATTCTCCTTCTCGAAACCCTACTACTTTCTCTACTGAGCATTTCATTTCTGTTGGCCGGAAGAGCTAACTTGACCATCGAAGGGTCCTGCCGGAGCCACCCCTCCTTCAATTTGGACTTCTTTTGCAAGTCCCAATGGCGACCTCGGCTTCTCCAGCTCCAGTCAATTCCGGCATCAACTAGATTCTGCACCAACAACTCTCATTTTACATGAATTTTATTTTTGGCACACAATGATGAAGCTCTTTCTATATTTTCAAAATTTTATAAAAAGGTCTTAAATGAAAAGAACTCAACTATAGTTTGTATCCATAGTGATCATGGTACTAAATAAAACAATTTTTTTGAAGAATTTTGTAATGAACATGGTGTTGAACATAATTTTTCTGCACCTAGAACTTCTTAACAAAATGGAATAGTTAAAAGAAAGAATAGAACCTTAATTGATATGGCCCATACCATATTGTGTGAAGAAAATCTACCCAAATACTTTTAGACTGAAACCATCAACACAGCATGTTACATCTTGAACAAAGTTTTAATTCATCCTATTTTAAAGAAAACCTCCTATGAGCTTTAGCAAGGAAAAAGATCTAACATTAACTACTTTTATGTATTTGGTTGTAAATATTTTATTCATAATAATGGCAAAGATGACCTAGGTAAATTTGATGCTAAGGTAGATGAAGGTATCTTTCTTGGATATTCTTCATCTAGCAAAGCGTATAAGGTTTTCAACAAACATTCAATGGTTGTTGAAGAATCTATTCATGTAGTATTTAATAAAGTTAACAATCAACCTTCAAGAAAGGAAGATACTTTTGATGATGATGCAGGAATTCTTGAAAATGAAATGAAAGAGCTCAACTTGAAGGACAACACCACTCATAACAAAGATGAATTCACAACAACTATTGAACATGAAAAGAATGGTGAGCAAGAAACTACTAGAGAACATGAAGATCTACCCAAGGAGTGGAGGTATGCACACACCCACCCAAGAGAATTAATATTAGGTGATCCTTCATAAGGAGTAAAAACTAAATCATCTTTTAAAGATACTTTTGATTATCATGCTTTCGTTTTACAAATTGAACCTAAAAATATAGAAGAAGTTGAAAAAGACTCAAAT
This sequence comes from Cocos nucifera, assembly GCA_006176705.1. Classification (NCBI taxonomy): domain Eukaryota; kingdom Viridiplantae; phylum Streptophyta; class Magnoliopsida; order Arecales; family Arecaceae; genus Cocos; species Cocos nucifera. The sequence continues at coordinate 61,854 of QRFJ01002970.1, read as the reverse complement.
TGGATGTTAGCTATGCAAGAAAAATCAAACCAATTTGAAAGAAATAATGTTTGGACTCTTATAAACAGACCCCTTGATCATCCCATAATTAGCATAAAATGGGTATTTAAGAATAAACTAGACGAATATGAAAATGTAATAAGAGATAAAGCTAGATTAGTTGCAAAGGAATACAATCAAGAAGAAGAGATTGACTTTGATGAAACATATGCTCCTGTAGCATGTTTGGAAGCTATAAGATTATTACTTGCTTTTTCTTGCTACATGGATTTTAAATTATTTTAAATGGATACTAAGAGTGCCTTTTTAAATGGTTATATTACTAAAGAAGTATTTGTTGAACAACCTCCTGGATTAAAAAACCACTCACTTTCTAATCATGTATATAAATTAAATAAAGCACTTTATGGACATAAACAAGCACCTAGAGCTTGGTATGAGAGATTAAATAAGTTTTTTTTAATAAATTTACTAGAGAAAGTGTGGACACTACACTATTTATGAAAAAGAAAAATAATGGCATCCTTGTAGTTCAAATTTATGTGGATGGTATCATATTCAGAGCTACTAATAAGGATCTTTGTCAAGAGTTTGCAAGATTAATGCATGGTGAATTTAAAGTGAGCATGATGGGGGGGCTAACCTTCTTTCTTGGGCTTTAAATTAAACAATCAAAGGAAGGCATTTTCATTAGCCAAACAAAGTACATCAAAAAAATGCTAAAGAAGTTGGGTATGGAAAATGAAAAGAAGATTAGCACACCAATGAGCCCCTCATGCAAACTCGACAAAGATAAAAAAGGTAAGAACATAAATGAAAAGCTCTATAGAGGTATGATAGGATCCCTACTCTATTTAACTACAAGTAGGTCTGATATATTAATTAGTATTTGCATGTGTGCTAGATTTCAATCTAATCCTAAAGAATCACACTTATTAGCTGTTAAGAGAATTTTTAGATTTCTAATTAATACACATAACTTAGGATTGTGGTACCCAAAATACTTCTCTATTGAATTGATAGGATACACTGATGCTGATTATGAAGGATGTAGAATAGATAAAAAAATACTAGTAACACTTGCCAATTTCTTGGGATGAACTTGATTTCATGGTATAGCAAGAAGCAAAACTTTGTGGCGCTGTCAACGACCGAGGTCGAATATGTTGCTATAGAGAGTTGCTGTGCACAAATACATTAGATCAAGCAACAACTCGAAGATTTTAGACTTTAACAAAATAATTTACTAATTAGATGTGATAAATACAAGTGCCATAAACTTTACTAAAAATTCTATTCAATACTCTAGGACTAAGCATATTGAGATTAGACATCACTTCATAAGAAACCATGTCCAAAATAAAAATATCATACTTCAATTTGTCTCAACTAAAAATCAACTTGTTGATATCTTTACAAAACCCCTAAATGAAGATAGATTTTTTAAAATCAAAGGTGAACTTGGAATTTGTGATCCTCTATAAATGTATTTTATCTTGTACTTATTGAATTGTATTATGTCTCCTCTTGTCATCTTAAACCCCTCATTTTTATCTAGAATTATCAATAAATTCTATTAAATGTCTCTCCTTTTTGAAATTCTATCCTTGTCCATAAGACATCTCGATTTAAAATCGAGACATCTCGGTTGTGCTCTGGGACTTCTCACCTTAAACGCAAGACCTCTCGATTTTTTTCGAGACTTCTCATCTTTACGACGAGACTTCTCAAGTTTTATAGGGCCTTTCTTTTAAGCAGACTTTTGAGAAGCCCTCTTTCTCATTCATGTTTCTCATTCTTCGAGACCACTCACTCCAAGCTCTCTCAAACTCCCACCAACTCCTTCAAACCTTTCAAATCACTATTCCATTACCCATTTCGTCCGAATTTGAGACTCTAATGGCTCCAAAATGGAAATCCATCACCAGATAGAGATCACCCATCACTTCATCAGCCAAAAAAAGGGCAAAAGGTAGTAGGACATCACCCTAGCCTCACTAGCAGGTCCTTCCTCATGTTCTTGAAGGAAAATCCTGATTTTTCGGACCAGGTTCGTTCAGATCTGATCAGATCAAGAGATATATTTCAAAAAATTTTTTCTTTGATCCAGATCAGATTTAAGATGTTTTAGATCTAATTATTATTATTTTAAAAATTAAAATAAAATTAGATAAATTAAATCAGATTTAATTTACCTTGAAGTGGGTAATCCTATTATCCATTGACGATCCTGTATGCAGCGGAAGGTTCTGGATCTAGCCACACAAGTGCCTGGCCTCTATCGATATCCACTCAGGTTGGATCTGGAGATCCTCTTCTTCTCTATCACACATCCAAAAATTAGATCTGGATCTGATCTGGAGGATCTTTAAAACTCTTTTCGAAGATCAGCAGTCGTCCTTTGCAGCGGTGCAGCCTTCTAGCTTTCAGTCATCTTTTTTTGATCTGGATCGCACCAACCAAAGTCCAAAACCCTTTTGGACATGGAGAGGAGAGGGAGAGGATGCTTTGTCATGGAGGAGGAGAGGAGAAAAAGCCTTGGGGCATGGAGATCTCAATTAATTCAGATACCTCTTTGAGTTGGGCGCAGGGTCTTATTTATAGACTAACTGTGATCCAACTCCTCTTCTTCCCAACCAATCACAACCCTTTGTGAAATCAGATCTAAATCTGATTGATGGGAATAGAGTCTCCTAGATTCCTTCTTAGAGGGTGCCTAAGACCAGTCAAATTTGGTTCTTAGGAGAACTCTAATTGGAATCCAAAAAGAAGATGGAGTCCCTATCCAACAGGGACTCCTGGGTGCCTCTAGCTTGGGCGCACGCCTCCCTAGGCATGCGCCCTCCTCCTTGCTAGGTTCTGGTAGGAGGATAGGCCCCCACTAGGTCTCCAATAGGTGCATAACATGTAGACAAAAGTTAAAGTATCAATGGTCAATATTTGACCAGTCAAAAGTAGACTTTTGACCAAAGTCAAAGAATAAGAAATGGCAGGTGACCAAAAATGGCAGGTAATGTCTTACAAAAAAAGACAACCTTTTCTGACTTGGACAACCTCTAGTCAGACCATATGAAGGCCTCTGATTGGGTACAAACTCCTTTGGCTTAGTTAGGACAACTTATTTGTGATAGCAAAAGAAGAACGTTAGGTTCAATCGAGTGCTAGCATGATTTCTTTGAACCTAATCGAATCTCATTCAGATCAATTGAACTGTATCAGTTCAATTGATGATCACCAGATTCAAACCCTTATTTGTGTGACCCAGTTAGGTTCAGTTCTGTATGGTAATGGGATATGTCATGATCTCTATCATCGACATCATCAAAACTCCTTTCGATGGATCAGAACTCTTCTGATTTGAATAGTTAGAATGATCGATTATCTAAATCATTCTAATTGCTTTCCAAAATCCACCAGTGACACCTAGCAGTATATGGTGGCAACCCATCAGAGCTGAAAGCGAACCTCTTGGTGTAGCTACCTGTGTGATTAAGTTCTTCTATCTTGAGCTCCGATCAAATTAGGGTTAAGGTAAACTCATCAAACCCTAGTTTCTATCATATGATGTAATCATTCAATTCGAGTCCGATGTAAAAATCTAAATAGGAACTCTTTGTATTATTTCACTCTGCCATGGCCATAGGCTTCTAGACTTGATTCTCATGATCATCATAGGGCTGCTCCTCTACCACCGAGGTAGATAGATTCCATCTTGATGCCACCCAGTTCCTACAATGAACATGCTATAGCCAACATACACCTCAGGGTTCCATATGGTTAGGAGATCGAGTAATAGTGTAGTCAAACTACAATTAGAATGAACAATCATCTAATCATTCTAATTGCTCCCAAAATCCCAGTGACATCTAGCAGTATATGGTGGCAATCCATCAGAATCGAAAGTAACTCTCTCACTACAGCTACCTATGTAATTGGGTTCTTCTATCTTTAAGCTCTGCATAAGATTAGGGTTAAGGTAAACTCGCAAACCCATATCCATCATATGAATTAATCATTCAATTGAGTCCAACACGAAACTCTAATAGAAACCTCTTTCTATCATCTTCACCTGCCATGGCCATGGGCTTAAGGACTTATTCATGATTATCATAGGGCTTCTCCTCATCTACCGAGGTAGATAGATTCCCTATTGGTGTAATTAATTCCTACAATGAACATGCTATAGCCAACATACACCTCAGATTCTGAATGGCTTAGGAGATCGAGTTATGGTGTAGTCAAACTGTAACATCCTCAAGGTGAACTGTCAATGCACCTTAAGTCAAGGACCAGAAACACACCACTGCAGCATTGAGTCAATCATCGATGAGAAGGTAGACTTCTTATGACTGCTCAAGATGGTGATGCCTCAGTGCCTCATCTCTAATGAGTACCTGTACTCTCGCTCTGGTATTTTCACACCATAGACTCAAGACTCATCTTATCCTAAGAAAGTGATTCGTACACTAACCTTCCAGATCGATCACCATCCTCATGATGATCCAACGGTCGAAAGCTGTTTATGAGTTAATTCATGAAAATTCATGTCTTAAATTTTCAACTCTTGAAAATTGAATTATCATTACTATTAACTTAAAGGATGTATCATAGATACTTTAAATTCACACATGATAGAAAATAATCTTTTTATTAATTATAGTCAAAATTATTAAAATTATCCATAGAAATGTATTATAAGTGTTTAGCCAATCTGGCTTCTGGGGCACACATCTAACAAACTCCTACTTGATCTAAAGTCATTGGCTATAAATCTAAGTTCCATCTTCTCAAGAGCTGGGCTTCGATCTTTTCTGCTGGCTTAATGGCTTTGCAATTGTCAGTCGCATTGTCTATAGTATTGACTCTCTTGACCTCGATGTATTCCTCCTCAAGATAATCGTGGATGAGGTGGTATCGCCGCTCGATTGCTTGAATTTTTGGTGAGATCTTGGCTCCTTAGCTAGATCTATAGCACCATTATTGTTGTTGTTATAGAGACGACGACATTGATGGCATCACTCCGAGTTCTATGATGAACTTTCTTATAGCAGAATGCCTCCTTTACAGCCTCCGATGCAGCGATAACTTTACTTCTATGTGGAGTCTGCTATCACTATCTGCTTGAAATTCTTTCCAATTATGGCTCCACTATTACAAATAACTAGACTTTCGGTTGTGGACTTTTAATCATCTATATCAGACATAAAATCAAATCTATATAACCTAGACCTGAGTTCTCTATTACCAAAGACTAGAAACATATCCTTATTCCTTCTCAAGTACTTAAGGATACATTCACAGAAGTCCAATGCTCTTCATCTAGATTTGACTGATACTTGCTCATGACAATCATAGCATGGGCAATATCAAGTCATGTACATAGCATGGCATATATGAGGCTCTCTATTGCTGAGGCATAAGGGATCCTGCTCATGCTTTCAATCTCCTCAGGTTGTGCTAGGGCACATCTTCTTGGAGAGATGAATTGCCATGTCTTGAAGGTACTAAATTTCTCTTAAAGTTTTTCATGCTAAACCTCTTCAGCATCTCCTCTATGTACATTTTTTGTAAGAGACCCAGCATCCTATTCGGTCTATCCTAATAGATATTAATTATCAAAATAAAAGGATGCCACTCCTAAATCTTTTATAGAAAACTCCTTAGACAACCATATTTTGACTGTAGTCAACATAAAAATATCATTTTCAATTAGGAGGATGTCATTCACGTACCGTATGAGAAAACAACAGTTGCTCCACTGATCTTTTTGAAAATACAGGGCTCCTCCTCATTTCTAATGAATCTAAATAATTTGATTACATCATTGAAATGAGCATTCTAGCTCGAGATGCTTGCTTAAGTCCACATATGGACCATTGCAGCATGCATACTTTATGATCATTATCACTGGATGTGAGGCCTAGCACTATTCTATATAGATATCTTTCTCAAGATATCTATTTAAGAACATTATTTTTACGTCCAACTACTTTTGTTTCGTAATCAAAATAGACTGTAACAACAAGCAATGTGCGGATGAATTGAGCATGGCTACTGGCGAAAAAAGTATCTTGAGAGTCAATACCATCGTGCTGACTATATCCTTTCACATGAGTCTTGCTTGAATGTTTCTACATTCCCATCGGTACCTATCTTTCTCTTGAAGATCCATTTACATCCAATAGATATTGTACCTTTCAAGTGGATCTACCTGAAGGGAAATTCTGATTTTTCGATCCAGATTCATTCAGATCTGATCTGATCAAGAGATATATTTTAAAAAATTTTCTCTTGATTCCAATCAGATCTTGATAATATTTCAGATCTGATTATTATTTTTTAGAAATTAAAATAAAATAGATAAATTAAATCTAATTTAATTTATCTAATTTTATTTGATTTTCAAAATAATAATAATCAGTTCTAAAATATATCAAAATTTGATTGGGATCAAGAAAAAAAATTTTGAAATATATTTTTGACTGATCAGACTGAACGAACCTGGACCGAGAAATCAGGATTTTCCTTCAACTGATATCAGAGCCAAGGTTCTAAAAGTATTTAGATATAATTTTAAATTTATTTTAATCAAAAAATAAATGATTTTAGATGTCTCATGAGATGTGATCAGATCTAAAATTAGAAAAAATTAAAATTAAATGATTAGGATCTAAAATTAGAAATATGCCATGACTAGTTCTAAAATAGAATAGTTCTATAGAATAGTCTTGCATGTTTTCAATTTAATTTGATTAAATCATATTTTAGATTTATTTATTTAATATTTTTTGATATTATAATGGTTATAATAACATCTAAAAAATAAAATAAAATTATTTAATTTTGAAACATCATATGAGATATGATTGATACATGTCTAGACTAGTGTGTAGAATAGTTCTACATAATTTCTAGATTAGAATTTATTTTGATTAGATCAATTTAAATCTAATTTTTTAGATTATTATGAGATAATTTAGATCTAAAAATATGCATGATTGATACATGAGATGTATGCAAATATGTCATGATTAGATCTAATTTATATATGGAAATATATATAGATCTAAACTATTTTGTAGTATTGCAATTATTTTATAGTATGCTATCATATGCCATTCCTCTCAACTACGATAATAATGGTGCCATAGCCCTTGCTAAGGAGCCAAGGTCTCACCAAAAATTTAAGCATATTGAACGGCGATACCACCTCATCCCGATTACCCTCGAGAAGGGTTACGTCGAGGTCAAGAGACGTCAACTCCACAAACAATTGTGGCAGACCCACTTACAAAGCCGTTGGGCTAACAGAAGATCGAAGTCCACCTTGAGAAGATGAAACTTAGACTTGTAGCAATTGGCTTTAGGATAAGTGGGAGATTGTTAGAATATATGTGCCCTAGAAGCCAGAATTGGCTGACACTTGTAATACACTTCTAGAATTGCCAATACTACAAAATAGTTTTAGATCTATATCATATATCTCATATATAAATTAAATCTAATCATGGCATTATTTTTGCTACATCTCATGTATCGAATCATGCATATTTTTAGATCTAAATTATCTCATAATAATCTAAAAAAATAGATTGAAATTGATCTAATCAAAATAAATTCTAATCTAGATATATTATGTAGAACTATTCTACAACTAGTCTAGACATGTATCAATCATATCTCATATGATGTTTAAAATTAAATAATTTTATTTGCTATTTTTTAGAATTTATTATAATAATTATAATAAAAAAATAAGAAATAAATAGATCTAAAATATGAATTTAATCAAATTAAATTGAAACATAGCAAGACTATTCTATAGAACTATTCTATTTTAGAACTAGTCAGCAATATTTTCTAATATTAGATCCTAATCATTTAATTTTAATTTTTTCTAATTTTAGATCTGATCACATCTCATGTGACATCTAAAAATATTTATTTTTTGATTAAAATAAATAAAATTAAGATCTAAATACTTTTAGAACCTTAGCTCTGATACCAGTTGAAGGAAACATCCTGATTTCCCGATCCAGGTCGTTCAAGGCATATAGCTTCCTTCATGACTTCTGATACTATAATGTACTTTACCTTGCACATAGAGTCTGCCACAGTGTGCTGCTTGAAACTCTTCCAGTAGATGGCTCCATCATTTAGGATAAAGATATAATCTGACACACTTCTACTATCATCATGGTCAAATTGAAAGCTGGAGTTTGTAAAGCCCACAAGTTTCATATCTGACTCATCATAAACCACCCACTGGTCCTTAGTATTTCTCAAATACTTTAGGATGGTTTTCATGTTGGAAAACATGTAGGATTTCATGCATATATTTTGAAACTTTTTCGAAACAAGATGCAGCTAAAGATATAGATTAAACTATTTAATCTAATAATGCATGTGATCTAATCACTAAATCCAACATCTAGGATCTATGACATATCATGATGCATATATAAATCTAAAAATAAAATATAAATTGGTATTGATCACATCAATACTTTAGATCTAGAACACTTAGAAAACCCTAGATCTTATCTAGGTTAGAAAAGAGATTAGATCTCTTATCTTTGTGCAGGTTGAGAACATTGCTATTGATAATCATTATTGTCCTTATTGCTTGGAGCCGCACAGCGCATTTAGCCTCTATAGGTTGTCCACACGAAATTACCACTTTGATCGAAGGTTCATTGATTGAAGATCTGCTCGAAGTACTAGCTTCTCACAGATCCCTCCTAATGGTCAATCTGTAAAGATTTCTTTAGATCTCTTGGATGCTCCATGAGATGAAGAGTAAAAAGAAGGATGAAGGAAGAAGACCAACTTTTGGATCTCCTAATAAACAAAAAATAAAAGATTTAAGAAAAGGCCCTAAGAGAAGACACATCTTCTCTTTCATGATATCAACCATTGATGTCCAAAACAGATCTCCATGCCTAGACAAGAGGAGACGTTCTATCCTAGAATTTTTCTTACACTCCAAATCTCTTTCTCTTTGATTTTTTTAGTAAAAAAATCTTCTCAAAAGATGAATAAAAAGAATCAAAAGAAACCCTAAAGAGAAGAGTTTCTTCCCTTCCTTTGCTTTTATCGGGACATAAACCTTTCATGTCCTAATGGAAACACCATGCCCTAAGTCTTGGAGCGCCATATTCCCTCACACCCCTCTCTCTTTCTTTTAGGTTTTATACATGGAAAAATTATAGAAAAAATCTTATTTTCCTGGCATAAGATCATTCAGATCTGATTGGATCTAAAAAAATATTTCAAAAACTTTTTCTATGATCCTAATTATATCTGAGACATCTTGGATCTGATCCTAAAAATCTAATATTAAAAAAAAAAAATTAAATCTAATTTAATTTCATACCTTTGTTTTGGATAATCAGATTATCCTGTAATGATCCTGATTGATCTTAAGGTTCTGAAAGAAGCCACGCACATGCCTAGTGTCTACCAGTATCCACTCGGGCAGGATCTAGAGGTCTCTCCTTCTAAATCATCTCTTCAAAAATTAGATCTAGATCTAATCTTGAAGTTCTTCAAAACTTCTTTTGAAGAAGCAGCAATCATCTATTTCAGTAGTGCTGCCTTCTTCCGGATCTAGGCACCTTTCTTCCTTGGATGGTACTTGATCCTGTGCCCAGCTCCTTATGCATGGAGAGGGGAGAGAGAGGATTAGATGGGACATGGAAGAGAGAGAGAGATAGCCTTGGGGTGTGAGAATTGTGCAAGAGTTTTTTTAACCCTAGGCATAGATAGGATTTAAATAGACCCTACTGCACCATGCAGTAACACATCATCCCGACCAATCAGAGGCCTTCATTCAATCAGATCTAAATCTGATTGATGGGATGATGTCATCTGATCCAATCAGATGAGAGTCCCTCAATAATCCACATAGGTGGCATCAAGACTGGATAGAGCAAACTCTTTGGCGCCTAGGTTTTTAAATCCATCACGAAACCTTGGAATCCCATCTGTATGGGACTCCATCTCTTATCCATATGGGGTGCATGCCTAGGGTGGCATGCACCCTCTCTCTTATCTCTTTTAATAGGGGGATAAGAGCCCCAAGCGCTCTCCTATAAGAGCATGACACATGGCCCTATGTCAAAGTATCCAGGGTCAACTATTGACCTATGTTCAAAAACAGAAATTAGCAGGTGACAGAAATTAGTAGGTGTTGTCTTAAATCCATCTAATGAATTAAGACAATCCTTTTTTAATTTGGACAAGCTCCAATTAGATTGAGACAAGGTTTTTGAGTGAGCCCAAATAAATTTGCCTCAGCTGAGACAAACCAAAATGATTACAAAATGAGAATGTTAGGTTCAATCATGGGCTAGCACGATTTTCTTGAATTTAATTTGATCTAATCCAAATCAATTGAATTGGGTTAGTCCAATTGATGACATCCAAATCCAAATCCTTATTTGTGTGACCTAGTTAGGCTCAGTTCCGTATGGTAATGAGACATGTCGCGATCTTTATCATCGACATCATCGAAACACCTTTCATTAGACTAGAACTTTTTTTATTCATACAATTAGAATGAACAATCATCTAAATCATTCTAATTGCTCCCAAAATCCGCCAGTGACATCTAGCAGTATATGGTGGCAATCCATCAGAATCGAAAGTAAATCTCTCACTACAGCTACCTATGTAATTGGGTTCTTCTATCTTAAGCTCTGATAAGATTAGGGTTAAGGTGAACTCGTCAAACCCAATATCCATCATATGAATTAATCATTCAATTTGAGTCCAACACGAAACTCTAATAGAAACTCTTTCTATCATCTTCACTCTGCCATGGCCATGGGCTTAAGGACTTAATCTCATGATTATCATAGGGCTTCTCCTCATCTACCGAGGTAGATAGATCCCCTATTGGTGTAATCTAATTCCTACAATGAACATGCTATAGCCAACATACACCTCAGAATTCTGAATGGCTAGGAGATCGAGTTATGGTGTAGTCAAACTGTAACATCCTCAAGGTGAACTGTCAATGCACCTTAAGTCAAAGGACCAGACACACCACTGCAGCATTGAGTCAATCATCGATGAGAAGGTAGACTTTCTTATGACTGCTCAAGATGGTGATGCTCAGTGCTCTCATTCTCTAATGAGTACCTGTACTCTCGCTCTGGTATTTTCACACCATAGACTCAAGACACATCTTATCCTAAGAAAGTGATCGTACACTAACCTTCCAGATCGATCACCATCCTCATGATGATCCAACGGTCGAAAGCTGTTTATGAGTTAATTATGAAAATTCATGTCTTAAATTTTCAACTCTTGAAAATATGAATTATCATTACTATTAACTTAAAGGATGTATCATAGATACTTTAAATACACACTATGATAGAAAATAATCTTTTTATTAATTTATAGTCAAAATTATAAAATTATCCATAGAAATGTATTATAAGTGTTTAGCCAATCTGGCTTCTGGGGCACACATCTAACAAACTCCTACTTGATCTAAAGTCAATTGGCTATAAATCTAAGTTCCATCTTCTCAAGATGGGCTTCGATCTTCTGCTGGCTTAATGGCTTTGTCAATTGGTCAGTCGCATTGTCTATAGTATTGACTCTCTTGACCTCGATGTATTCCTCCTCAAGATAATCGTGGATGAGGTGGTATCGCCGCTCGATGTGCTTGAATTTTTGGTGAGATCTTGGCTCCTTAGCTAGATCTATAGCACCATTATTGTTGTTGTATAGAGAGACGACATCTGATGGCATCACTCCGAGTTCTATGATGAACTTCTTATAGCAGAATGCCTCCTTTACAGCCTCCGATGCAGCGATATACTTTACTTCTATGGTGGAGTCTGCTATCACTATCTGCTTGAAATTCTTCCAACTTATGGCTCCACTATTACAAATAACTAGACTTTCGGTTGTCGACTTTTAATCATCTATATCAGACATAAAATCCAAATCTATATAACCCTAGACCTGAAGTTCTCTATTACCAAAGACTAGAAACATATCCTTATTCCTTCTCAAGTACTTAAGGATACACTTCACAGAAGTCCAATGCTCTTCATCTAGATTTGACTGATACTTGCTCATGACAATCATAGCATGGGCAATATCAAGTCATGTACATAGCATGGCATATATGAGGCTCTCTATTGCTGAGGCATAAGGGATCCTGCTCATGCTTTCAATCTCCTCAGGTGTGCTAGGGCACATCTTCTTGGAGAGATGAATGCCATGTCTGAAGGGTACTAAATTTCTCTTAAAGTTTTTCATGCTAAACCTCTTCAGCATCTCCTCTATGTACATTTTTTGTAAGAGACCCAGCATCCTATTCGGTCTATCCTAATAGATATTAATTATCAAAATAAAGGATGCCACTCCTAAATCTTTTATAGAAAACTCCTTAGACAACCATATTTTGACTGTAGTCAACATAAAAATATCATTTTCAATTAGGAGGATGTCATTCACGTACCGTATGAGGAAAACAACAGTGCTCCCACTGATCTTTTTGAAAATACAGGGCTCCTCCTCATTCTAATGAATCTAAATAATTTGATTACATCATTGAAATGAGCATTCTAGCTCCGAGATGCTTGCTTAAGTCCACATATGGACCATTGCAGCATGCATACTTTATGATCATTATCACTGGATGTGAGGCCTAGCAACTATTCTATATAGATATCTTTCTCAAGATATCTATTTAAGAACATTATTTTTACGTCCAACTACTTTGTTTCGTAATCAAAATAGACTGTAACAACAAGCAATGTGCGGATGAATTTGAGCATGGCTACTGGCGAAAAAGTATCTTGAGAGTCAATACCATCGTGCTGACTATATCCTTTCACATGAGTCTTGCTTTGAATGTTTCTACATTCCCATCGGTACCTATCTTTCTCTTGAAGATCCATTTACATCCAATAGATATTGTACCTTCAAGTGGATCTACCTGAAGGGAAATTCTGATTTTTCGATCCAGATTCATTCAGATCTGATCTGATCAAGAGATATATTTTAAAAAATTTTCTCTTGATTCCAATCAGATCTTGATATATTTCAGATCTGATTATTATTATTTTAGAAATTAAAATAAAATTAGATAAATTAAATCTAATTTAATTTATCTAATTTTATTTTGATTTTCAAAATAATAATAATCAGTTCTAAAATATATCAAAATTTGATTGGGATCAAGAAAAAAAATTTTGAAATATATTTTTTGATCTGATCAGACCTGAACGAACCTGGACCGAGAAATCAGGATTTTCCTTCAACTGATATCAGAGCCAAGGTTCTAAAAGTATTTAGATATAATTTTAAATTTATTTTAATCAAAAAATAAATGATTTTAGATGTCTCATGAGATGTGATCAGATCTAAAATTAGAAAAAATTAAAATTAAATGATTAGGATCTAAAATTAGAAAATATGCATGACTAGTTCTAAAATAGAATAGTTCTATAGAATAGTCTTGCATGTTTTCAATTTAATTTGATTAAATCATATTTTAGATTTATTTATTTACTATTTTTTGATATTATAATGGTTATAATAACATCTAAAAAATAGCAAATAAAATTATTTAATTTTGAAACATCATATGAGATATGATTGATACATGTCTAGACTAGTTGTAGAATAGTTCTACATAATTATCTAGATTAGAATTTATTTTGATTAGATCAATTTAAAATCTAATTTTTTAGATTATTATGAGATAATTTAGATCTAAAAATATGCATGATTTGATACATGAGATGTATGCAAAATATGTCATGATTAGATCTAATTTATATATGAGATATATGATATAGATCTAAAACTATTTTGTAGTATTGCAATTATTTTATAGTAATGCTATCATATGCCATTCCTCTATACTACGATAATAATGGTGCCATAGCCCTTGCTAAGGAGCCAAGGTCTCACCAAAAATTTAAGCATATTGAACGGCGATACCACCTCATCCGCGATTACCTCGAGAAGGGTTACGTCGAGGTCAAGAGAGTCAACTCCACAAACAATGTGGCAGACCCACTTACAAAGCCGTTGGGCTAACAGAAGATCGAAGTCCACCTTGAGAAGATGAAACTTAGACTTGTAGCCAATTGGCTTTAGGATAAGTGGGAGATTGTTAGATATATGTGCCCTAGAAGCCAGAATTGGCTGACACTTGTAATACACTTCTAGAATTGCAATACTACAAAATAGTTTTAGATCTATATCATATATCTCATATATAAATTAAATCTAATCATGGCATATTTTGCATACATCTCATGTATCGAATCATGCATATTTTTAGATCTAAATTATCTCATAATAATCTAAAAAAATAGATTTAAATTGATCTAATCAAAATAAATTCTAATCTAGATAATTATGTAGAACTATTCTACAACTAGTCTAGACATGTATCAATCATATCTCATATGATGTTTAAAATTAAATAATTTTATTTGCTATTTTTTAGATATTATTATAATAATTATAATATCAAAAAATAAGAAATAAATAGATCTAAAATATGATTTAATCAAATTAAATTGAAAACATGCAAGACTATTCTATAGAACTATTCTATTTTAGAACTAGTCATGCATATTTTCTAATCTTAGATCCTAATCATTTAATTTTAATTTTTTCTAATTTTAGATCTGATCACATCTCATGTGACATCTAAAAATATTTATTTTTTGATTAAAATAAATTTAAAATTAGATCTAAATACTTTTAGAACCTTAGCTCTGATACCAGTTGAAGGAAAATCCTGATTTCCCGATCCAGGTTCGTTCAGGTCTGATCAGATCAAGAGATATATTTCAAAAATTTTTCTCTTGATCCTAATCAAACTTTGATATATTTTAAATCTGATTATTATTATTTTAAAAATTAAAATAAAATTAGATAAATTAAATCAGATTTAACTTACTTTGATATGGGTAATCCTATTACCCATTGATGATCCTGTATGCAGCGAAAGGTTCTGGATCTAGCCACGCAAGTGCCTGGCCTCTATCGGTATCCACTTAGGCTAGATCTAGAGATCCTCTTCTTCTCTATCACATTTTCAAAAATTAGATCTGGATCTGATCTGGAGGATCTTCAAAACTCCTTTTGAAGATCAGCAGTCGTCCTTTGCAGCAGCGCAGCCTTCTAGCTTTTACTCGCCTTTCTCTTGTCTAGATTGCACCAACCAAGGTCCAAAACCCTTTTGGA
The DNA here is from genome assembly GCA_006176705.1 of Cocos nucifera. Taxonomy (NCBI): domain Eukaryota; kingdom Viridiplantae; phylum Streptophyta; class Magnoliopsida; order Arecales; family Arecaceae; genus Cocos; species Cocos nucifera. The sequence goes on along the minus strand of QRFJ01002970.1, from coordinate 46,620 downwards.
CGTGGAGAGGAGAGGGAGAAGGTGGTTTGACATGGAGAAAGAGGGGAGAGGCAGCCTTGGGGCATGGGGAATTGTGATTCAATCATCTATATGTGTTTGAGTTGGGCGCAGGGTCTTATTTATAGACTAAGCGTGATCCAACTCCTCTTCTTCCCAACCAATCATAATCCTTTATGAAATCAGATCTAAATCTGATTGGTGGAAATAGAGTCCCCTGGATTCCTCCTTAGAGGGTGCTTAAGACTAGTCAAAGTTGGTTCTTAGGAGAACTCTAATTGGAATCCAAAAAGGAGATGGAGTCCCTATCCAACAGGGACTCCTAGGCGCCTCCAACTTGGGCACACACCTAGGGTGGCGTTTGCCCTCCTCCTTGCTAGGTTCTGATAGGGGGACAAGCCCCCACCAGCTCTCCAATAGGTGCGTGACATGTGGTCAAAAGTCAAAGTGTCAATGGTCAACATTTGACCAGTCAAAGGTAGACTTTTGACCAAAGTCAAAGAACAAGAAATGGTAGGTGACCAAAAATGGCAGGTAATGTCTTACAAAATAAGACAATCTTTTTTGACTTGGATAACCTCCAGTCAAACCATATGAAGGCCTCTGATTGAGCACAAACTCCTTTGGCTCAGGCAGGACAACTTATTTATGATAGTAAAAAAAGAACGTTAGGTTCAATCGAGTGCTAGCACGATTTCCTTGAACCTAATTGAATCTCATTCAGATCAATTGAACTAGACCAGTTCAATTGATGATCACCAGATTCAAACCCTTATTTGTGTGACCCAGTTAGGTTCAGTTCTGTATGGTAATGGGATATGTCATGATCTCTATCATCGACATCATCGAAACTCCTTTCGATGGATCAGAACTCTTCTGATTCGAACAGCTAGAATGATCGATCATCTAAATCATTCTAATTGCTCCCAAAATCCACCAGTGACACCTAGCAGTATATGGTGGCAACCCATCAGAGCTGAATGTGAACCTCTTGGTGCAGCTACCTGTGTGATTAAGTTCTTCTATCTTGAGCCCTGATTAGATTAGGGTTAAGGTGAACTCGTCAAACCCTAGTTTCTGTCATATGATGTAATCATTCGATTCGAGTCCGATGTGAAAATCTAAATAGAAACTCTTTCTATTATTTCACTCTGCCATGGCCATTGACTTCTAGACTTGATTCTCATGATCATCATAAGGCTGCTCCTCTACCACCGAGGTAGATAGATTCCATCTTGATGCCATCCAGTTCCTACAATGAACATGCTATAGCTAACATACACCTCAGGGTTCCGAATGGCTAGGAGACTGAGTAATGATGTAGTCAAACTATAACACCCTCAAGGTGAACTGCCGATGCACCTCAGTCAAAGAACCAGACACACTACTGCAGTATCGAGTCAGTCATTGACGAGAAGGTAGACTCCCTAATGACTACTCGAGGTGGTCACGCTCAGTGCCCTCGTTCTCTAACGAGTATCTGTACTCTCACTCTGGTGTCTCCACACCATAGACTTAAGACTCATCTACTAAAGAGAAGCAATTGTACACCAACCTTTCGGATCAATCACCATCCTCGTAATGATCCTACGGTCGGGAGCATTTTATGAGTTAACAATGATTATTCATGTCTTAAATTTTTAACTCTTGAAAATATGAATTATCATTATCATTAACTCAAAGGATGTATCACAGACACATATGTAATAGAAAATAATCCATTTTATTTATTATAGTCAAAATTATAATTTTACCCCTAGAAGTGTATTATAAGTGTCAGCTAATTCTGGCTTCTAGGGCACATATATCTAATACTACCATGGTCCAGACTTGGTTCGAATGCATTATGCCAATCTCTATCCTCATTGCCTCTAAACATTTCTTAGAGTAAATATCTAATATTGTCTTGTCATAAGTTTTAGGATCATCATCATGAACCTCATTTCCTGTGAGGAATATTTTCTCTACATTTTTTGATATAGTACCTAAGTACCTTTCAAGAGGATGGGAAATTCTACTTGATCTATGAGGTGGAGGAGGTAGTATCTAGGTTGGCTCAATCTGACTGAGTTCCATAGGTTCCTTAGCTCATTTCTCATCGAAGACTTTCTCGAGTCTAGTCTGTCTTTCGATGCCACCATCTTGAATAAACTATTTTTCAAAAAAAATGGCATGTCGACTCACAATCACATTATGATCTTCTAGGAGATAGAAATAATATCCTAATGACTCTTTAGGATATTCAATAAATCAAACTCGAACAAACTTAGACTCTAGTTTGTCCGTTTGTTGTCTCTTGACATGAGCCGGACAACTCCAAATTCTGAGATAACTCAGACTTGATTTATTACCATGCCATATCTCATACGATGTGGTAGGAATGATCTTAGAGAAAACCCTATTCAGTAAATATATAGCGGTCATCAGACTATATTCCCAAAGAAACTCAAGAAAGTCTATGAAACTCATGATGGATCGGACCATATCTAATAGAATTTGATTTCTCCATTTTGAAATCCCATTGAGTTGAGGTGTTCCAGATGGAGTACATTAAGAGACTATGCCATTATGCTTAAGATAGTCTAAAAATTTTCGACTAAGGTAATCACCTCCTCGATTTGATCAAAGAATCTTAATAAATTTTTTTATTTATTTTTTTATTTCTAGTTTGAATTTCTTAAACTTTTTAAAAGCTTCAGACTTATGTCACATAAAATACACATATCTGTACCGAGATAAGTCATCGGTAAAGATGATGAAGTAGACATAATTGCCCCTTACCGACACATCAAATAGGCTGCATACATCAGTATGTACTAGGGCAAGCAGGTTTGTGGCCCTTTCCCCATGTCCTATAAAAGAGAGCTTAGCCATTTTGCCATGAAGGCATGATTCATAAATTGGATGTGACTCAGAAGTCAACGAACTCAATAGCTTGAATTTCTCCAATTTGTTAACCCTATCTTCAGCTATATGATCTAGTCTAAGGTGCCATAGATATCTATCATTTAGACTATCCCTAGGTCGCTTTGATCTTATGGCATTCATGTTTTATTCGATATTAAAAATAGAAACATCAATATGTAATTGATAGAGACCATTTATAAGGAAACCATTTGCAATTTTATTTCTTTCATAAAGAATATTATAATGGTCCTTAAGAAAACTAATTATATAGCCTTCTTGTTTTAAACATGAAACAGAAATCAAATTTTTGCTTGTTGTAGGCATATAAAAATAGTTTCTAAGAACTAAATCTAATCCTGATGGTAATCACAGAGGATAACTTCCTACAGTCATTGCAGCAACTCTTGCTCCATTCTCAATGCATAGGATCATCCCACCATCCCTCAACCTCCTGCTATCCTCAAGATCCTGCATAGAAGTGCACAAGTGAGCACTAGAACCAGAGTCAAGCATCCTACTGGATGTAGAAGAAATCATAAGATTAGATTCTATAACGAGCATACCTCCAGAAGAACCTACCTCCTTCTTGTTCTTTAGGCTAGCCAGGTATAAAGGATAGTTCCACTTCAAATGGCCATCAATATTGCAAAGGAAATATTTTTCCTTATTAGCTTTCTTCTTTGGCTCTGCCTTCTTCTTCTTCTCACCATCCACCTTCTACTTCTTCATGGACTTCTTCTTCTTTTCAAAAGATTTTCTCTTGGAAGAAGTCTGCTCCATAGCAAGTACTGAGCCTTTAGAACCTTTTATAGAAAGCTCAGTAATAACCATTATTGGTGCAAAATCTAGTTGACACCAGAACTAGTCGGAGCTGGGAAAGCTGAAGTCACTATCGGGACCTATAAAAGAAGTCCAAATCGAAGAAGGGGTCGCTCCGATAGGACCCTCCGACGGTCATGTCAGCTCTTTCAATTAATAGAAATGAAATGCTCAGCATAGAAAGTAGTAGAGTTTTAAGAAGGAGAAATAGAGGTTGAAGAAAATGTATCCGGAGGGTTTCTTTTATAGATGAAGCCTGTAACAAACTAATGGTGACAGCTGCAACTACCGAGTAGTAGGCTGTTTAGGCCATGTGGGATTTGTTACAGAGGGTAGTGTCTATTATCGCGATGTGTCCATTAGCGTGGCATGCAAGCGGTTGAGATTTAATTATTGAAGTTCAGACTGAATCGCTATCAGTAGTGAGAAAGGTTCGACTGGGAGAAGCCCTTCAGACGACTAGAAAAAATTCGGAGGGAGTTGGACTGATGGAGAAATCCGTCTAGAGAGAGAGTTCATCTGAAGGAGATGTCTGAAGGAAATTTAGCTAGAGAAGAAGTCCATCTGAAGGAGAAGTTCGACTGGAGGAGAAGTCTGAAGGAAGTTCATCTGGAGGAGAAGTTCAGAGGAAGTTTGACTGAAGGAGAAGTCCAGAGGAAGCTCGTCTGGAGGATAAGTCCGTCTGGAGGAGAAGTCTAACTGAAGGAGAAGTCTGAAGAAAGTTCAACTGAAGGAGAAGTCTGAAGGAAGCTCATCTAGAGAAAAAGTTTGTTTGGAGGGAAAGTTCGGTTGGAAGAGACTGAAGGAAGTTCGACTTCTCCTTCAGTCGGAGGAGAAGTCCGAAGGAAGTTCATCCAGAGGAGAAGTTCGTTTAGAGAAGAAGTTCGAAGAAAGTTCATCTAGAGGAGAAGTCCAGCTGGAGAAGAAGTTTGATTGGAGGAGATGTTCGGAGGAAGCTCGACTAAAGGAAAAGTCTATCTGGAGGAAGTTCATCCAAGCAGTCCTAAAGATCGGCAGGCATTCTAAAGGTTGGTCAACCCAGGGACATGTGAAACCATGGTTGACGCTCTTCCACGATCGGGAACCCTTCTCGACCAAGCACCATTCCAATGTTTGATAGGAGAGGGGTTTATCTCCAACAATAGTCTCCCTACTCTCGAGTTTGAAATTCGAGGAAAGAAAGTACAAAATAGGTGACTGTCGAAGTTTTGATCCTACTTTAGCACTAGCAGGATGGGAAGTTTTGGGGTTTATCGTGCTAGCACTGAAGCCTCATTAAATGTGAAGTGACTCGAAAAGACAAACTTCAAAACTCTCACTAAGATGCTACCCCATGTATAGCATAATTATGGTTCTATCAACCGCTAGTCGCCTGTTGCAACAAGTGCAAAATGCATCAATTAGAGAGGGACTGGAGGAGCCTTTCCATCATAACCGCTTTGAACTCTATGGGATATTTAGGTCTGGCACTTTCTCCTGAGGACTTATTCTTCCTTACATTCTTCTCTTTCCTTCTACTATTTTCTTTCTTCTGCCTGAAAGCACTTCGATTCCTTCTTTCGATTTCTTCGCTTGTTGGCATTTTTTTCTATTCATTTCCTACCATGCCAGTCATCTCGTTGATCTTATAGATCTAACTAGGTTGGCTTCGAAATCTTTCTCTTGGTTATTTCTGCATCTTTTGCATCTCGTTCTTTTGGTCTCTCTGTAGCAGTTTTGTATTTTATTTTCTTCAATGTTCAAGGTTTTTCTATATTTGAGTTTGACCCAAATGTCTTCTGAAATTGCTCAGTCATCCGGTTCTTGGAGTCCGTCTGATCTGACCTCTCAAAACCCCAACTCCAGTGAGGAGGCCGAACTCAGAAGTGTATCCCATTTGACCATTATACCTGGCACCATTCCTTGCTCTCTATCTTTAGATGATCTTTCACTGATTAGGATCCGGTACGGGGTCCCTCCCGAGTATGAACTAGAATTTTCTAGACCCAGCGATTGGGCTTGCTCTCCCCCATCCGATTGATTTTGTCTGTACCTAAAAATTCTTCATGCTAGACTAAGGCTTCCTCTCCCACCATTTGTAACTAGTCTTTTTCGCTTCTTGAACATTTTGCTCACCTCTGTAGTATGGAACTTCTTCAGGTTTTTGATTGGATTCCTCTCTCTCTTTGCCATCTTGTCAAAGTTCGTCCAACTATCTCCCTCTTTAGGAATTACTACACCTTCAAGCGACATCCTTCTGTAAGAAACTGGTGGTACTTTTCTCTCTAGTTCGACAAGAAGGGGTTATTGAAAGGAGCCTCTTATTCTATCCACAACTGGAAGGAGAGGTTCTTTCTTGTATCTTGCCGAACTTTAATGCTAGAGCTTCCTTCTTGGGGTCTTCTTAGAGAGTCAATCCACCGAACTCCTAGTTTAGATAGGGGTGATCTTGACTCTATTAGTAAACTTAGAAATCACTGGGTTCCCCTTCTACCCGAACTCTTGAAGGATCAAACTCTATTCAACATGGGTTTGAGTCTCCTCGATCCAACTGGTACTTTTCTGCAAGCCTCGAATTTTCATAGGATTTTGTATGTATGTGAATATTGCTGATTATGATCTCTTATTTATTGTAGAGATGGATGCTCGAGCCATTGACAGACTTTTCAAAGGACTTCATGCCTGAAAAAAAAAGATAAAAGTATCCGAAGAGAGTTCGAAGAGGGTGAAGATTACCGCCCTGATCTCCATGGCTCCTTCCGATGCCGCTGCCACTTTCGAAGCTACCGAGAGCACCGAAGTCCCTTACCCTACTGAGGTTCCCCCTGTTGGTCGGATTGATGTTGCTGGAGGTTTGATGCCTCTTGCAACTGCGAGTTCTCCCACCAAAGATCGTCCAGTCAAGAGAGAAGGGGGAGAGGAGAAGGAAAAGAAGAAAAGATCAGCCATTATGAAGGTGCAATGCAAGGCTCGTCGTAGTCGATCCAATGATAACAATGACTTGGAAGAAGGCCCCTTCAGGACCTCGAACACCATACGGGAGCTGGTCGACAAGTTTGCCTTACCCGAGGTCATAGATCAAATGGTCGATCTCAATGATGCCCAACTAACTTGGGACTCCCTTGGCTTTCTTCAGGTAATCGTCTCGCTACATCTCTTCTTTCTTTTCTCCTCTAATGCCTATATAACTATGTTTGCTCCTTGCAATCGGGTCACCAATTGCTAGCATACATCAAATGGTGAATCATTTGAAGTCAGAGTCATCAAGGGTTCAAGAGAACCTCCAGGCTAAAGTTGACCACCTTCGAGAGATGACCGCTGAAGCGGACCATCTCTTAGAGGAGAAGATGGCCAAGGATGGGATCCTTTAGGAGGCACTCCGAAAGGGAGAGCACATTCTGGTGGGGTCACAGGCTACTTTGGCTTTGGAGAAAGAGAGGAGGAAAAAAGTTGAGGTCAGGATTGTCGAGCTAAAGGATGAAACCTCTAGGCAGATATCGGAGGCAAAGGTCCAGATGGTGGAGGAATTCAAGATTTTGTTCGAAATGATGGACCTGAACATTGCCTTCAGCTAGGAGGCTTTTTAGAAGGGGTATGAGCTCTATGAGGACCGAGTGGCTAGGAAGTTCCTTGAACTTGATCTCGGTTTACTTTATGCAGACATCTCCGATGAAGAGACTGGACCATTAGCTGTTGTGGCCGACCCTTGTCCTGCCAAAGTATCCCTTGAGCCCTCCGAGCCTACTATCAAGGCTCCCAAACCCATGCTAGAGCTTGAGGTTGTCCCTAAAGCACCAGGCTCCCCTGCTACTCCACCTTCCAAATTAGCTGAACCGGCTCCTGGGTCCACGACTACTGCTGGAGTACCGAGCTCCTCTCCTATTTCTCCTCCCGAGGTTGGGGGTTCTTGATAGTTATATTTTTCCTTTTTTTTTACTTTACCTTATACTCGAAGAACTTTAATTAATGAAAGTAAATTTCTTTTTGTCAATATCTTCGAGTGTTTTTGAATATTTTTCGTGCGTTAGATGCAGTCCCTTCTCAATGCTGATCCGTTGCCTCATGGCATCCCTTTAAAGGCTCATCTTAAACATTTGAGGAAAGAAGTTCAGCAACTAAAAAAAAAAATTAAAGAAAACTGAAGATGAACTTCAGAAATCTAGGGAGCATGCTTTGGAAGCCACAATCGAGGTCACCCGCCTTCACAAGCTACACATGCGAGATTCTGCAAGTATCACCATTGGAAGGGTGTCTTTGAGAAGGAGCTCGCTGAGCTCAAGAAAAACACCAGCAACAAGTCTTAGGTATTAACGACGAAGATCATCTCCCTTGAGGTCGGGCTTAAAGAGGCCAAGGAGAAGATTTTATTGTTAGAAGTGAGTTCATCATGGTCCTCTAACAAAGCATGCTTTAAGTGGGTCGAAGAAATTCTCTGTGAGCTCAGAAGTGGCACTCCCAAGTTTTGAAAATAGAGAAGATAGGTTATGAAAAGATGGGAGGGAGCAGGAAGAGAAATCAGCTCTTTTAGCAAAGTATAGAGATTGGGCCGGCTCACCTTAAGACTAAGCAGGCTAAGTTCAGAACTAGGCCGGCTCAATCTAGGACTGGGTCGGCTAGGTCTTAGAGAAAAATTCAGATAGAAAGCAACATTTTTGGCCTATTGACATGGTACATAATTAGAAAAAATTCAGATAGAAAGCAGCATTTTTAAACTGTTGGCACAGTACATAACTGGGCCAGCTTAGTTTGAGACTGAGCCGATCCAGTTGCAGGTTAGATGGCTCGATCTGAAGCTAGGCCGACTCAGTTTTCATGGGTTATTATTTTATGTATGGAGGTTGCTTGGGCTTGACCCTTTGTAAAGTATATAAACTGAAAAGAGGTCAAGGTTGTTAGGGGCTGAAATATACTAAATAGCTCTTTTCTCCTGAAAATCTCTTCCTCTCTTCTTCTTTATTTCTTGAATTGTTTGATTGTGCTTTCGCATTAATCTCTGAGAAGTACTTTCTTATTGCTTGGGTAATCACCGACGGCCATGCCGATCCATGTGGGAAGAGCGCGTATTTTTGACATTTGGTATCAGAGCGATGTTACATGGAAGAAAGGAAGACACCTAGGATTTACTACATCCAGGATCTGTTGCACTAGGTTTTATCCTAAAACTTTTAGTTTGCTTTGTAGTTGTCTCTAGATTGAGGTGGAGATTGTTTACATGGAGGAACGGTGATACAGAAGTTTGGAAAGAGGATCTAGGACAAGTTAGATCTTCTTTGAAGGATAGTTTTGCTGGTGTGTGAGATCGTAAAAGATGTTAGGGATCTATTCTTGACTTGTTTGAAGTCATGGGATCAAGTGAATTCAAGATGGATTTTGAGAAGTTTGATGGCAAGGAGAATTTTACTTTATGGCAGTAAAGAGTAAAGGACTTGTTGGTTCAGCAGAGGATCTACAAGATCTTGATAAAAGAAAAATCAGAAAAGATCAGTGCTAAGAATTAGAAAGAGTCGGAGGTAATTATTTTTAGCACAATCCGAATGTGCTTGGCCGATCAGGTTTAGCCCGAGGTTTGTACAGAAACTATAGCAAAGGGGCTCTTGGAGAGACTGAAGAGCACATACATGGGGAAGAACATGATGAATAAGCTATGGTTGAAGAAACAACTGTTTAGTCTAAGAATGCCCAAAGGCGGAGATCTTGTTGCACATATCCAAAGGTTCAATCAGGTGTATTCTGAGGTGATGAGTTTGGATGTGAAGATCGATAAGGAGGATCGGGCATTGCTGCTATTATATTCTCCCTCAAGTTCGTATGATGGTCTTATAACAACTTTAGTTTATAGGAAGGAGACCCTAAACTATGAAGAGGTTGTTGGTGTGCTTAGATCAAACGAGCAAAGAGAAAAGATTTGCAAGGGAGACCCTAAGTCTGAGATCTTGACTGTGAATGAAAGATAGGAAAGATCAAATGAGAAGACAAGAGAAAAATTCAAGGGCAGGTCAATGTCTCACGATCAAAGAAAGATGACATTGAAATGTCATAAATGTCATTAGTCTAGACACTTGAGAAGAGATTGTCCTCTTTTAAGATCAAAAAAAGGGAAGATCAATAAAAGAGATGATACAGCTTCTATGAGCAGTGGAGAAGATCTATTAGTTGTATCAAATGGATCCACAGAATATGATACTATGTGGATCTTAGATTCAGCATGCTCACACCATTATACTTCTCATTGGAAGTGATTTGCTACCTACCAAAAGATCGATGGTGGAAGTGTCCACCTTGGAGATGATCACCCATGCAAAGTAGCTAGAATTTGCTCTACAAGGGTGAGGATGTACGATGGGATCATTCATACATTATCAAATATCAAGCATGTATAGGAGTTGAAAAAGAATTTGATTTCTTTGAGCAACTTGGAGGAGCAAGATTATGCTTTTAGTATCCAGGCTAGGAATGGATGTCTAAAAATTTCCAAGAGAGCTTTGGTGGTAATGAGAGGTAGAAGACTGAGCAACAACCTTTACAGAATAGAAGATTCAGTGGTGAATGATAGTGCAGAGGTGCTAGCAGCGGCATAGAAGGAGCAGATTTTATATCAATTGTGGCACTATAGGATGGATCATATGAGTGATTGTGGGCTCACTGAACTAAGCAGAAGAGGTATGATCCCAGGCCTGAAGAAGGAGGGCATAGATCTTTGTGAGCCATGCATCTTTGGCAAACAGCATAGGATGAAGTTTGCCAAAAGTACCAAGCACAGTGAGGGGGTGCTGGTTTAGTGCACTCGAATGTGTGGAGACCAACTCCTGTATCAGCTAGAGGTGGGGCAAAATATTTTATCACTTTCATTGATCATTTCTCAAGGAAGAAGTGGGTTTATCTGATCAGAGAAAAATAAAAAATGTTTGCCCAGTTCAGAGCCTAGTGAGCTGAAGTAGAGGAGTCAGGGAGACAAGTGAAGCATCTGAGGTCAGACAATGGAGGAGAGTATACTAGCCTAGAATTCAGGAGGTATTGCGAGAAAAATGGCACCAAATGCCATTACACGATGAAGATGACTCTCCAGCAGAATGGTGTCGTGGAAAGGATGAATCGAGCATTGATCGAGAAGGCACAGAGTTTGAGGCTACAGACATCACTCCCAAAGTTCTTTTGGGATGATGCTCTAATATTTTCTTATTTTCTTGTGAATAGGTTCCCTCATTATAAGCTGAATGGAGGCATTCCAGAGGAGATCTAGAGTAGAAAGAAGGTGGAGCATGGCCATCTGAAAGTCTTTGGTTGCACAGCCTATGCACATGTGGAGGCAACTGAGAGGAGCAAATTGGATCCAAAATCTCAAAAGATGACATTCATAGGGTATCCATAAGGAGTCAAGGGGTACTTGCTGTGGGACTCTCAGGCATACCTGCTGTGGGACTCTCAGGCATAGAAGTCAGTAATCAATAGGGATGTTATCTTTGATGAGAAGAGCATCTTGAGGAGGTCTAGGATAGATGAAATTGGAGAAACAAAGGTGAACAGCAGTAGCCAATCAGAGAATGATGGCATACAGGTTACATCCACTTACATGAGTGTTCCTGTTGAGGTGGATCTGGGCAAAAAAAAAGTATTATCTCATATTGAAAATCAGCATGGAGGGCCTATAGTTTAGATAGATGTGCAGAAGCAGCCATAGACATCAAGTAGAGATGTGCCAGTAGAAGTGGCTTTGCACAAGCCCCAGCGTACTATTAGGAGGTCGGTCAGATATGGCATTGATGAAATTATCTCCTATGCACTCATCATTGCTAATGGAGATCCAAAGAATTATGCAGAGGCCAAGGAGAGTGAGGATCATGATTTATGGATATAGGCCATGATGGAGGAGATGGAATCACTCTAGAAGAATCAGACATGGCAGCTGGTGGATCTTCCAGAGGGTGCTCAATCTATTGGCTCAAAGTGGGTATTCACAAAGAAAGAAGCACCTTTAGAACAAGGTGGAGTCAGATTCAAAGCAAGGTTGGTAGCAAAAGGATACTCACAAAGGAAAGAGATTGACTACACAAAAAAATTTTCTCTTATGGTGCGTCGTACATCTATTCAAATTTTGCTATCACTAGTGGCACAACATAATATGGAATTGGAACAGATGGACGTGAAGATGGCCTTCCTTTATGGGACTTTGGAGGAAAGAATCTATATGAAGTAGACAGATGGTTTCATGGAGATGGGACAGGAAGAAAAGATGTGTTTACTCACGAAGTGTTTGAATGGCTTTAAACAATCCCCTCGTCAGTGGCATCGAAGGTTTGATAGCTTTGTCTTGAGCCTGGGTTTCAGCAGATGTAAATATGATTGTTGTATCTACATCAAAGATGTAGATTAGAAGGATGCCTTGTACCTATTATTGTATGTAGATGATATGCTCATGGCCAGTAGAAGCATGGATGCTATGAAAAGATTGAAAAGGGCATTATCATCTAAGTTTGAGATAAAGGATTTGGGTCCAATTGAGAAAATCCTTGGAATGGAGATTTATAGGGATAGGTGCAAAAGAGTGCTCCATTTGTCATAAGAAAAGTATGTCCAGAAGGTTCAGGAGAGGTTTGGAATGGAGAAGGCTAAACCTACAGAGATACCATTGCTGAGACATATATCTCTCTCCAAGTTACAGAGCCCCCAGTCAGAAGAGGAGAGAGTACATGGAATGAGTTTCTTATACAAATGCTATAGGCAGTGTGATGTACACTATGGTATGCTATAGACTAGATATAGCACATGCAGTGAGCATGGTTAGTAGATACAAGGCTAACCTAGGAAGGAACACTGGAAAGCATTGAAATGGATATTAAGATATCTACATGGAATAAGAGATTATGGTTTAGTATTTGGTGGGCAGCCAGGAGGATTTGGAGAACAATCTGTGAAGATGTGTGAAGGTTCAGATCCTCTGGAAGGGTTTGTTGATACAAATTATGCTGGTGATCCTGATATAAGAAGGTCTACTATTGGATACCTCTTCTGTGTATATGGTGGACGGTATCTTGGAGATCAATTCTTCAGCCAATCACGGCCTTGTCTACCACAGAGGCAGAGTAAATTGGGATAACAGAGGCTGCAATGGAAGCTCTTTGGCTTAGGAGACTGATTGATGAGTTGGGGATAGAGCAGAGCAAGATTACACTGTTCAGTGATAGTTAGAGTGCTCTACTATTGGCATAGAACCCAGTCTATCATATGCGCATAAAGCATATAGATGTGAGGTAGCACGGGATCAGAAAGCTGGTGGAGGAAGGTGAAGTGGAGCTTATGAAGGTTTATACCAAGGAGAATCGGTCTGATGCACTCACGAAGGTACTCCCTAATGATAGCTTTCGGAGATGTGTGGCATGGATGAGTCTGTTGAGAAGAGATGAGTTCATAAGGACTTGAAAGCATCAAGATGGAGAATGTGAGCTCAAAAGTGGCACTCCCAAGTCTTGAACACATGAGAAGATAGGTCATGGGAAGATGGGAGTAAGTCGAAAGAGAAATCAATTCTCCTGACAAAGTTCAAAAACTGGGCCGGCTCACCCTGCGATTGAGCCGACTAAGTTAGGAACTGAGCCGGCTCAACCAGAATTAGGTCGACTAGGTCTCAAAGGAAAATTCAAATAGAAAGTAGTATTTTCAGACTATTGGCATGATACACAATTAGGTCAACTCAATCCTAGACTGAGCCGATCTAGTCGCAGGTTAGATGGCTCAGTCTAAAACTGGGCCAGCTCAGTTTTCATAGGTTATTATTTTGTGTACGTGGGTTATTTGGGTTTAGAAAGTTTTTCTATGAGCTTGGGCTTGATCCTTTGTAAGGTATATATACTAAAAATAGGTCAAGATTGTTAGAGGCTGAAACATACTGAATAAAAGCTCTTTTCTCCAAAAAATCTCTTTCTCTCTTCTTCTTTATTCCTTGAATTATTTGATCATGCTTCCACATTAATCTCTGAGAAGTACTTTTTTATTGCTTGGATAATCATCAATGGCCACGTCGATCCATGTGGGAAGAGCGTGCATTCCCGACATTCTCCACACTCTAGAAGCAGTTGCACGATGTCGAGCTCACTTACAACACTTATCGATTGGGTAGGAGTGAAAGAATATCCAAACTTGAGAAGAAGCTTCGTGTTGCTGAGAGTGTGGTGGTCCGGCAATAAAAGCAGCTCATTGATAACTATTATTCTGGATCGAGCAGGGAGTCAGAGCAGGTTGCAACCTTGATTAGAATCATGGGCTAACTCTCTAAATCCATTGGGCAAAAGAAGACCAAGGTTCAACTACTGAAGATCCAACTGGTTTGCAGGTAGCAAGCCATTAAGGATGTCGAAGTTGAATCGGAGGTTCTAAGAAAGAGGCTGCGGGAGTTATAGGAGAACTACCAATGGGCTGATCGGATGTTTCACGACAACTTGATGAGGAGAAAAGAGCTTGAAGAAGAGATCATTGTTCTAAAGAAATCCTTAGTACTAGCTAGCAGTCCAAAGTCTGAGGAACTCGATCCTTCTTAGAATTTTGCCCGTCCTTCTATTTGAAGGGGAAAACCTAGTTTTCTGGATTAGATTCGCTCAGATCTGATTGGATCAAGAAAGATATTTTAAAAGTTTTTTCTTTTGAATCTACATCAAATCTGAGATATTTCAAATCTAATTTAATAGATCTAATAAAATAAAATAAAAATAAATTAAATTAAATTTAATTTTGTACCTTGTTGTTGGGTAATCAGATTATCCTATGATGATTCTGTTGATTGCCTGAGGTTCTAGATCTAGCCATGCAAGTGCCTGGCCTCTACCGGTATCCACTCGAACTAAATCTAGAGATCTTCTCCTACTTTATCACTTCTATAAATATTAGATTTGGATCTGATTTGGAGGATCTTCAAAACTTCTTTTGAAGATCGGGTATCGTCTCTTGCAGCAGTGTTGCCTTCGTCCTTTCTCATTGCATTTCTCTTGCCTGGATCGCACCAAACTGGAGCCCATATCCTCTTAGGTGTAGAGAGGAGAGAGGAGACCTAAAGATGGCATTGAGGAGGGAGAGGGGCAGCCTTGTGGCATGGGCAATGATGTAAACTCTCTGAAACTAGGCATAGATAGGGTTTATATAGACCCTGCTGCGCCATGCAGTGCCACATCATCCCGACCAATCATGTTGCTCCATGCAATCAGATCTAAATCTTATTGATAGGATGACATCACCTGATCCAATCAGATAAGAGGCCCTCTAAATCATCCTTAGATGGTGCCTTAGACTGATCAAAGTTTAATCTTTGGTGCCACCTAGGTAGAAACCCTGAAGTAACTGGAGTCTCATCTATATGGGACTCCAGGCACCTCTATCCATGGGTGCATGCCTCCCTAGGTATGCACCCCTAGTCCACCTACTTTTTAGTAGGTTGACTGATCCAAAATCAATCTCCTATGGGTGCATGATAGATGGGCAGATGTCTAAGTATCAAAGGTCAACGTTTGACCAAAGTCAAAGACAAGAATTAGTAGGTGACGAAAAATAGTCGGTGTCGTCTCAAATTTATCTCATAAATTAAGACAACCCTTTTTTAACTTGGACAAATTTTAGTCAAACCAAGTAAACGTATCCGAGTGAGCACAAACACATTTGGCTCATTCAAGACAACTTAAGATGATAATTAAAGGAGAACATTAGGCTCAATCGTGTGCTAGCACGATTTTTTTGAACATAATTGAATCTAATTCAAATCAATTGAACTGGATTAGTCCAATTGATGATATCCAAATCCAAAATCTTATTCGTGTGACCCAGGTAGGTTCAGTTCCGTATGGTAATGAGATATGTCGCCATCTCTATCATCAACATCATCGAAATACATTCCGATGGATCAGAACTTTTCTGATTCGATCAACTAGAATGATCGATCATCCAAATCATTCTAGTTGCTCCCAAAATCCACCAGTAACACCTAGCAGTATATGGTGGCAACCCATCAGAACTAAAAACAAACCTCTTGGTGTAGGTACATGTGTGATTATGTTCTTCTATCTTGAGCCCCGATCGGATTAGGATTAAGGTGAATTCGTCGAACCCTAATTTCTGTTATATGATTTAATCATTTGATTCAAGTCCGATGTGAAAACCTTAATAAAAATTCTTTCTATTATTTTACTTTGCCATGGCCATAGGCTTATGGACTTGATTCTCATGATCATCATAGGGTAGCTCTTCATCTATCGAGGTAGATAGATTTCCTTTTGGTGCGATTCAATTCCTATAATGAACATGCTATAGCCAACATACACCTCAGGATTCTGAATGGCTAAGAGATCGAGTCATGGTGTAGTCAAACTATAACACCCTCAAGGTGAACTATCGATGCACCTTAGGTCAAAGAACTAGACACACCACTGCAGCTTCGAGCCAGTCATCGATGAGAAGGTAGACTTCCTTATGACTGCTCGAGGTGGTCATGCTCAATGCCCTTGTTCTCTGATGAGTACCTATACTCTCACTCTGATGTCTCTACACCATAGACTCAAGACTCATCCACTTATAAAGAAGTGATTGTATACCAACCTTCCGGATCAATCACCATCCTCATGATGATCCTACGGTCGGAAGCATTTTATGAGTTAATAATAAAATTTATGTCTTGAATTTTCAACTCTTAAAAATAAGAATTATGATTACCATTAACTTATGGGATGTATCACAGACACTAAATAAACATTATGATAAAAAATAATTTATTTTATTATTTATAATTAAAATTATAATTTTGCTCTTAGAAGTGTATAACAAATATCAGCCAATTCTGGCTTCTAGGGCACACATATCTAACAAAATCCCACTTGACCTAAAGCCAATTAGCTATAAATCTAAGTCCCATCTTCTCAAGGTGGGCATTGATCTTTTGCTAGCCCAATGGCTTTGTAACTGGGTCTATCGCATTATCTATGGAGTCGACTCTCTTGACCTCGATGTAACCCTTCTCAAGGTAATCGTGAATGAGGTGGTATCGCCGCTCGATGTGCTTGGATTTTTGGTGAGACCTTAGCTCCTTAGCAAGAGTTATGACACCATTGTTATCGCAGTATAGAGGAATGACATCTAATGGCATCACTCCAATCTCTACGGCAAATTTCTTGCACCAAAATGCCTCCTTCATTGCTTCTGATGCAGTGATGTATTCTATTTTTATGGTGGAATCTGCTATCACTATCTGCTTGAAACTTTTCCAACTGACAGCTCCACCATTGCACACAAATAGACTCCTGGATGTCGACTTTCGATCATCTACATTGGACATAAAATCTGAGTCTATATACCCCTAGACTTAGAGTTTTTCATTATCAAAAACCAACAACATATCCTTAGTTCTTCTCAAGTTCTTAAGGATACATTTTATAGAAGTCCTATATTCTTCACCTGAATTTAACCGATATCTGCTCGTGACACTCACAGCATGGGCTATATTAGATCGTGTACATAATATGGCATACATGAGGCTCCCTATTGTTGAAGCATAACGGATCTTGCTCAGGCATTCTATTTTCTCAGGTGTGCTAGGGCACATCTTCTTGGTGAATGCCATGTCTGAAGGATACCAAACTCCTCTTAGAGTTTTCCATACTAAACATTTTTAGCATTTTCTCTATGTATATCTTCTGTGAAAGTCCTAGCATCCTATTTAGTCTATCTCTATAGACCATAATTCCTATAATATAGGATGCTTCTCCTAGGTCTTTCATGGAGAATTCTTTGGATAACCACATTTTAACTATGGTCAACATGAGAATATCATTTCCAATAAGAAGGATATCATCCACATACAATATGAGGAAGACAACAGCGCTCCCACTGACCTTATTGAAGACACATGGTTCCTCCTCATTTTTTATGAAACCAAACAATTTGATGACATTATTAAAATGAGTATTCCAGAGATGCTTGCTTAAGTCCATATATGGACCTTTGCAACTTGCATACTTTGTGATCAGTGTCATTGGATGTGAAACCTAGCGATTGTTCCATATAGATATCTTTCTCAAGATATCCATTTAAGAATGCCATTTTCACGTCCATTTACCATATTTCATAATTGAAATAGGCTACAATAGCAATCATTGTATAGATGGATTTCAGCATAGCTACTGGCAAAAAGATATCCTGATAGTCAATGTCTTCGCATTGACTATACCCTTTTGCCACTAATCTAGCTTTGAATATCTCCACATTTCTATCTGCACCAATCTTTCTCTTATAGATCCATTTACACTCAATAGATACTATACCTTCTGGTGGATCTATCAAAGTCCAGACTTAGTTTGAGTGCATCGAGTCAATTTCTAACTTCATTACCTCTAACCATTTCTCAGAGTCGATATCCGATATCATCTCGTTATAGGTTTTGGGATCATCACCATGAATCTCGTTACCTACGAGGAACATTTTCTCTACTTTCTCAGAAATATTACCTAAGTACCTCTCAAAAGAACGAGAAACCCTTTCTGATCTATGAGATGGAGGAGGTAGTGATTGTATTGGCTTAACCTGATTTGGTTCCATTTGCTCCTTAGCTCGTTGCTCTTGTGAGACTTTCTCCTCGAGCTTGATTTGCTTTCCAATGCCGCTATCTTGAATAAACTATTTTTCAATAAAGATGGTATGTCGACTCACAATCACATTGTGATCTTCTGAAATGTAGAAATAATATCCTAATGACTCTTTAGGATATCCTATAAATCGAGCTCTAAAGGATCTAAAAGCCTAACTTGTCCGCTTGTTGTCTTTTGACATGAGCCGGACAACCCCAAATTCTAAGATGACTCAGACTTGATTTCTTACCATGCCATATCTCATACGGTATGGTAGGAATGATTTTAGAAGAAATCCTATTTGGTAAGTATATTGTAGTTAACAGATTGTGTCCCCAAAGAAAATCAAGGAGGTCTATGAAGCTCATCATGGATCGAACCATATCTAATAGGATTCAATTCCTCCATTCTGAAACTCCGTTGAGTTGAGATGTTCCAGGTGGAGTCCATTGAGAGTATGCCATTTTTCTTGAGATAGTCCAGAAATTTCTAACTAAGGTATTCACCTCCTCGATCGAATCGAAGAATTTTAATGGATTTTTCAATTTACTTTTTTACTTCATGTCTGAATTTCTTAAACTTTTTAAAAGCTTCAGACTTGTGTCACATAAGATACACATACCCATACCTAGATAAATCATCGATAAAGGTTATGAAGTAGACAAAGTTGTCTCTAATCGGTACATCAAATGGCCGCACACATTAGTATGTACTAGGGCAAGAAGATCCGTGGCCCTTTCCCCATGTCCTACAAAATGGAGCTTAGTCATTTTGCCATGAAGACAAAATTCACAAATTGGATATGACTCGAAAGTTAATGAACTCAATAGCCCATTTTTCTCCAATTTATTAATCCTATCTTTTGCTACATGACCTAGTCTTAGATGCCATAGATACCTATCATTTGGACTATCCCTAGGTCATTTCATGGCATGCACATTTTGCTCGATATTAAAAATAGATGCATCAATATGTAACTGACAAAGACTATTAATAAGAAAACTACTTGCAATTTTATTTCTTTCATAAAGAATGTTACAATGATCCTTAAGAAAACAAATTACATAGCCTTCTAATATTAGGTATGAAACAGAAATCAAATTTCTACTTGCTGTTGGCACATAATAACAATCTTTTAATACTAAGTCTAAATCAGATGGTAGTCGAAGAGGGTACGTTCCTACGATCACAATAGCAACTCTTGCTCCATTTTTTATGCATAGGATCATCTCACCATCCTTCAGCCTCCTGCTATCCTCAAGACCCTGCATGGAAGTGCACAAATGAGCACTAGAACCAAAGTCAAGCACCCAATTGGATGGAGAAAAAATCGTAAGGTTAGACTCAATAACGAGCATACCTCCAGAAGGACTTGCCTCCTTCCTATTCTTTAGGGTGGCCAGGTATGTAGGATAGTTTTGCTTTCAGTGGTCATCAGTATTGTAATGAAAACATTTTTCTTTGTCAGCGGCCTTCTTCTTTAGCTCTATTTTTTTCTTCTTTCCTCCTTCCACCTTCGGCTTTTTCACAGACTTCTTCTTCTTTTCGAAAGACTTTCTCTTGGAATAAGTCCATTCCATAGCAAGCACTAAGCCGTTAGAATCTTTCATAGAAAGCTCATTAGTAACCAGCATGTTCGTAAGCTCAGTCAGAGAATTTTGAAGTTTATATATGGTAGTTCATGATGAACTGCCCATATGCATCAGTCAAACATTATAGAATTATATCATTTTGTAGATCCAGGTCCAACTTCACTCCAAGCTTTTCAAGCTCTTCTATGTTCTTGATCATCATTGAATAATGATCTTGGACTGACTGTCCATCATGCATTTTAGCCTTGAATAGTCGTTTAGTGACTTGATACTTGGCTGCGCAATTTTGTTCACCAAATATCCCTTATAGGTGAGCCAACATTTGGTGGGCAGTTCTGATATCTTCATGTTGGCGCTGAAGCTCATCAAACATCAAGCCCAATATATAATATCTGGTCTTGCTATCTTCATCCATCCACTTATCAAGACACACTCTCTATTCAGCGGATGGACGAACTAGTAAGGTGGGAGGGTCCTGATCTAATACATGAGTTAACTTCTCGAAATCCAAAATGATTTTGAAGTTTCGAAGCCAATCCTTGTAATTGAGTTCGATCAATCTATGGGTGTCCAAGATACGTGCTAGTGGGTTGGATGCAGATATTTTTTTTTAGAAAGTTAGAGTTTCTAGTTAGATATTGTAATTAAGACTTGACCAGTTTATTTAGAGGTTTTATTTTTAAATAAATTAGCTCCCACTATTTTCTCGAATCCCTATCTTCCTCTGTAGAGATGTGAAAATCTCCACGATTAATGATTTCTAGTGGGTGGTGCGGTTCCACTAACTGACAAATCACCTCACCTAATACTTATTGATGATGGGTTCGCCAATGAGTGAACAACTCTTGTTCAATGATTCTTTAATCATGGTGCACCCAAACTTGATCTCTAATTCATGAATCTCACCGTGCCTGAAATATTGATCCACTCCTTAGTTAAGTCAGACCCACCATTTGCATAGATTGAATTCCTAATTGTGTCTCTCACCATATCCAAAATTTTGAGTCCAATCCATCTTCCAGCCCATAGCATCCAATGCCTAATAGACATGATTGCATCTTCTCGGTGCAACTGAACCATTGTAATCAGTCAAGAACAATCAACCCAGGAAAGGGCCCGCACATCTACAATGATGGAAGACCTTAGACTTAATCTTTTCTTAAGAAGATTTGATTTAGGTCTCATTAAACTAGACTTGACATAGTTATAACAATTATGACTAACCTAGTGGCATGGGTTAGCTCAGATTATTGGCCACCTTAGATCAGGACTGAGCCAACAAATATGGCTAGGTAAGTAAGATCGATGGAAGGGATATGTCATTAACTCGATAAGAACACATTCAAGTCGAGTAGCTCCTAATTAAAAATCAGTCGATCATATCTGCCAAACTTACCTTAGATACCAAATTGTTGAGCTAGAACCAATCAAGTTAGCCTACAATCCAGATTCTAACCACTGAGCCTAATTAGGTCTTAGCTTGATCGATCACTCACATGACTCGATCTTGACCTAGAGTTAATCCTATTAGGCTAGTCAATTTAAGCACTCTTGATCCTATCTAACCAACTCTTGATTCGGTTTGATCAACCGCTTAGACCTATTAAGCTATCCAAGCCCGAATCCAATTTTATGAATATGTCTTAGATCTTAAGTTCTTAATTTTAGATCTAACATATTCCATAATCTTAATTCTTAATTAAGTTTAGGGTTCACAAACAAAACATGTAAATAAAATCCTAGAATTTCAGGATCTAGGATTTTATAGAAAATAAGTTCTTGATTTTTGATTAAGGATGGATGCGTAGCACCCCTAAACATCATAAGAATATCCCATCAAATGGAAGGAGAGGATATTTAAACCCTACTTTATTCTTATGATTGGATGGACAAGGGGAACGCCTTAATCAGAAATATAAAAAAAAACTACAAAACTAGTTAGATCTACATCATATATCTTATATATAAAAAATTGATCTAACTATAAACTTATTTTGCATACATCTCATGTATTATATTATGCATATTTTTAGATCTAAATTATCTCATAATTTATCTAAAAAATTAAATTTAAATTGATTTTAGTAAAATAAATTCTATTCTAGATAATTATGTAGAACTATTATACAACTAGTCTAAACGTGCATGCATCATATCTCATATGAGCCAAGAATTAAATAATTTTATTTTTTTATTTTTTAGATCTTATTATAATATTTATAATATAAAAAAATAATAAATAAATTGATCTAAATTTATAACTTAATTAAATTAAATTATGATCATGCAAGGCTATACATTGAACAATTCTATTCTACAACTAGTCATGCATCTCATAGAACTTAGATCTAAATTATTTAATTTTAATTTTTCTAATTTTAGATCTAATCACATCTCATGTGATATTTAAAATCACCTAATTATTGGATCAAAAATAAATTTAAATTAGATCTAAATAATTTATAAGAACCTGATGCTATACCAGTTGAAGGAGAAAATCTAGTTTCTCGGGTCAGGTTTATTCAGATCTGATTGGATCAAAAGAGATATTTCAAAAATTTTTTCTTTTAAATCTAGATCAGATTTGAGATATTTCAAATTTAATTTAATAGATCTAATAAAATAAAATAAAAATAAATTAAATTAGATTTAATTTTGTATCTTGTTGTTGGATAATCAGATTACCCTATGATGATTCTGCTGATTGTCTGAGGTTCTAGACCTAGCCACGCAAGTGCTTGGCCTCTATCGGTATCCACTTAGATTGGATCTAGAGATCTTCTTCTTCTCTTTTACTTATCTAAATATTAGATCTGGATCTAATTTGGAGGATCTTCAAAACTTCTTTTGAAGATCGGGTATCGTCTCTTGCAGTAGTGTTGCCTTCGTCCCTTCTCATCACCTTTCTGTTGCCTGGATCGCACCAAACTGGAGCCCATATCCTCTTGGGTGTAGAGAGGAGAGAGGAGACCCAAAGATGGCATTAAGGAGGGAGAGGGGCGGCCTTGTGGCATGGGCAAAGATGTAAACTCTCTGAAACTAGGTGCAGATAGGGTTTATATAGACCCTGCGGCACCATGCAGTGCCACATCATCCCGGCTAATCATGTTGCTTCATGCAATAAGATCTAAATTTGATTGGTGGGATGACATCACCTGATCTAATCAGATAAGAGGCCCTCTAAATCATCCTTAGATGGTGCCTAAGACTAATCAAAGTTTAATCTTTGGCACCACCTAGGTAGAAACCCCGAAGTAACTGGAGTCCCATCTATATGGGACTCCAGGCACCTCTATCCATGGATGCACGCCTCCCTAGGTATGCACCCCTGGTCCACCTACTTTTTAGTAGGTTGACTGATCGAAAATCAATCTCCTATGGGTGCATGACATATGGGCAGATGTCTAAGTGTCAAAGGTCAATGTTTGACCAAAGTTAAAGATAAGAATTAGCAGGTGATGAAAAATGGTCGGTATTATCTCAAATTTATCTCATAAATTAAGACAACCCTTTTTTAACTTGGACAAGTTTTAGTCAGACTAAGTAAACATATCCAAGTGACCACAAACACATTTGGCTCATTCAAGACAACTTACGATGATAATTAAAGGAGAACATTAGGCTCAATCGTGTGCTAGCATGATTTTCTTGAACCTAATTGAATCTAATTAAAATCAATTGAACTGGATTAGTCCAATTAATGATATCCAGATCCGAAGCCTTATTTGTGTGACCCAGGTAGGTTCAGTTCTATATGGTAATGAGATATGTCGCGATCTCTATCATCAAAATCATCGAAACACCTTCCGATGGATCAGAACTTTTCTAATTCAGACAACTAGAATGATCGATCATCCAAATCATTCTAATTGCTCCCAAAATCCACCAGTGACACCTAGTAGTATATGGTGGCAATTCATTAGAATTGAAAATGGACCTCTTGGTGCAGTTACATGTATGGTTAAGTTCTTCTATCTTGAGCCTCGATCAGATTAGGGTTAAGGTGAACTCGTCAAACCCTAATTCCTATCATATGATTTAATCATTTGATTCAAGTCCGATGTAAAAACCTTAATAGAAACTTTTTCTATTATTTCACTATGCCATGGCCATGGGCTGATGGACTTGATTCTCATGATCATCATAGGGCTGCTCCTCATCTACTAAGGTAGATAGATTTTCTCTTGGTGCGATCCAATTCCTACAATGAACATGCTATAGCCTACATACACCTTAGGATTCCAAATGGCTAGGAGATCGAGTCATGGTGTAGTCAAACTATAACACCCTCAAGGTGAACTGTCGATACACCTTCAGTCAAAGAACCAGACACACCACTGTAGCTTCGAACCAATCATCGATGAGAAGGTAGACTTCCTTATGACTGCTCGAGGTGGTCATGCTCAGTGCCCTCATTCTCTAACGAGTACCTATACTCTCACTCCGGTGTCTCTACATCGTAGACTCAAGACTCATCTACTTATAAAGAAATGATTGTACACCAATCTTCTAGATCAATCACCATACTCATGATGATCCTATAATTGAAAGCAATTTATGAGTTAATAATGAAAATTATGTCTTGAATTTTCAACTCTTAAAAATAAGAATTATCATTACCATTAACTCAAGGGATGTATCATATACACTAAATACACATTGTGATAGAAAATAACTTATTTCATTATTTATAGTTAAAATTATAATTTTTCTCTTAGAAGTATATAACAAGTGTCAGCCAATTCTGACTTTTAGGGCACACATATCTAACACTATTTTGTACTTGATCCTATAGATCCTCATTTTGTAACTATTCTTAACTTTAATGAAATGACACTTTTTTCTATTGTCCTCTTGTACGGATTAGATGTTTATCAACTCTTTTATTCTCTTTACCTTTCCTTTTAGCAAGATGAGCATCAAATAGTATTTTCCCTTTATTTTAAGCAACCAGGGATTTTTACCAATGTTAGGATGAGGTTGTCGAGAAATTCTTTGTTCTTGCTAGGATGAGGTTCTCCTCTTATTCCTAGCAAGGCTATAGGGGTGCAAAAGAGCTATTGAAAGGGCCTCTTCCCGCATCCTGGCTTAAGTAACCAAGGTCTTTGCTTTAGCTCAGTATTAGGATGAGATTTTTCTTCTGTTCCTAACAGGACTATAGGGTTACAAAAGGGCCATTGAAAGGGCCTCTCTCAACATCTCAACTTAAGTAATCGAGGTTTTCACATTAGCTTAATGTTAGGATGAGGTTCCCCTCCTATTCCTAACAGAGCTATAGAGGCACAAAAGGGCCATTGAAAGGATCTCTTCCTGCATCCTAGCTTAAGTAATCTAGGTCTTCGCTTTAGCTCAATGTTAGGATGAGGTTTTCCTCCTATTCCTAATAGAAATATAGGAGCACAAAAGGACTGTTGAAAGAGACTGTTCCCGCATCTTGGCTTAAGTAATCGAGGTTTTTGCTTTAGCTCAATGTTAGGACGAGGTTCTCCTCCTCTTCCTAATAGGACAATAGGAACACAAAAGGGTCATTGAAAGGGCCTCTCTCCATATCCTGGCTTAAGTAACTGAGGTCTTCGCTTTAGCTCAATGTTAGGATGAGGTTTCCCTCCTATTTTCAATAGGGCTATAGGGATACAAAAAGACCGCTGAAAGGGCCTCTCCCTGCATTCCAGCTTAAGTAATTGAGGTCATCGCTTTAGCTCAATGTTAGGAGGAGGTTTTCCTCATGTTCCTAATAGGACTATAGGAGTACAAAAGGGCCATTGAAAGGGCCTCTTCCTGCATCTCAGCTTAAGTAACCGAAGTCTTCACTTTAGCTCAATGTTAGGATGAGGTTTCCTTCTTATTCCCAACAGGACTATAAGGGCACAAAAGGACCATTGAAAGGACCTCTTCTCGCATCCCAGCTTAAGTAACCGAGATCTTTGCTTTAGCTTAATGTTAGGATGAGGTTCTCCTCCTATTCCTAACAAGACTAACTTTGTCTAATGATAAAGTTCGAAAGGCTGTTTACTATCATCATAGTTTTGCACTAAGATCGAAGATATTAAAATAAGAAGATTTTATTGAAATGAGGTTATTAATAGTACATGCATAAGTTCTCCGAGCTCCATGGGCGTAGGAGATCAGTGCCTCCAAGCTTCTTCAAGTAATAAGTTCCAAGCTGAATGATCTCTTTGACTTCGTAAGGATCTTTCATGTTTGGGGCAAGCTTTTCTTGGTTTTGAGGTTGTGAAATGACTGCTCATCGAAGTACCAAGTCTCCCACTTTGAAT
Source organism: Cocos nucifera (assembly GCA_006176705.1). Classification (NCBI taxonomy): domain Eukaryota; kingdom Viridiplantae; phylum Streptophyta; class Magnoliopsida; order Arecales; family Arecaceae; genus Cocos; species Cocos nucifera. Next base: position 20,457 of record QRFJ01002970.1, on the reverse strand, counting down.
ATTTTACCTTTCACTCTTAAGTTATAGTAGCAGGCCACTCTTCGTCTATAACTAGCCATCCAAACTTGGGCTTCTTCTCATTTTTTCTCTAGCAGATTGAGGTTTGCTCTGAGGTCCTAAGAATTGCATTGCTCTCTAAAGGCTACAACCCATGCCGACGATAGCTTGAGATCTATCAGGATGACTGCTTCCATTTCGAAAGTCAGAGTGAATGGTGTTTCTTCAGTTGGCAGCTTCTGGGTAGTTTGATATGCCCATGGGACATGGTAAAGCTCGTCCGTCCAAGTCTTCCTTGCTCTTTCAAGCTTTGCCTTGATGCCTTGCAATAAGATTCTATTAGTCACTTCTGCTTCATCATTCGCTTGTGGATAAGCTACTGACGTAAAGTTATGGAAGATGTTCAAATCTTCACAAAACTCAGTAAGCTTTCTTCCAACAAATTGTTGCCCATTGTCTGTAATAAGGGTTCGAGGCAAGTCAAATCTACAAACAATCGACTTTTAGATGAAGTCTTGCACTTTGGCTTCAGTAATCTTAGCCAGGGATTCGGCCTCAATCCATTTAGTGAAGTAGTCGATCGCAACTAAGAAAAACTTTCGTTATCCAGGTGCCATCGAAAAGGGGCTAAGTATATCCATTCCCCATTATGCAAATGTCTAAGGGATGCTTAGTGGGGTAAGCTTAGAGGCATGCTATCTTCGTATATTTGCATTTCTTTGACAGCCATCGTACTTTCTAACATATTAGATGCAATCATGGTGCATAGTCGGCCAATAATAACCTTGCAAAAGTAGCATGTGAGATAGGGATCTGGCTCCTAGATGGTTTCCATAGATTCCTTCATGCACTTCTTAGAATACAAAATCGGCCTCAGAATATCAAAGACATCTTAAAAGCAGCAAAGAATATGATCTCTTATATAGTTTTTCTTCATAAAGTACATACTGGAAGGCCTAGTTCCTTAACTTTCGAGCTTTCTTTGGATCATGAGGGAGAGTTCCACCTTTGAGATAAGCAGTCAATGGATCAATCTAGTAGGGCTCATGGTCAATCTACATAGTAGTCAGCGGCTCCTCCGAACTTAGGCATTTCAGTACTTCAATGTATACTTCCTTCGAATGTTCATTAGGGGCAAGTGTGCCCTATTTGGATAAAAGGTTGGCTCTGGCATTTTTCGCCCTTGGGATTCGTTGGATATTGAAACTGTTGAATGTCGGAGTCAAGCTTTTCACTTTCTAAGGGTATTTTATCATATTATCCTCCCAAGCCTCGTAATCATCACTGACCTATTCCACTATCAACTGTGAATCACTGTAAGCTCGAAGCCAATTTGCTTCTAGTTCTTTTGCTATCTTCAGCTCCGCTATCAGAGCTTCATATTCTGCTCTATTATTTCTTACAGAAAACTTAAAATACAGTGCATACTCGACAATAATCCCTTTAGGGTTGACCAAGATTAGTCCAACTCTTGTACCGAAAGCATTGGAGGAGCCATCCACATACAGGACTCAGAAACCTTCGGGAAGGTCCGCTCTTTCTTCAGGGAAGCTCGGTTGCTGCCCCAAAATGCTGGCCTCATTTTGGTCAGGTTCAACATCATCTGAGATTATGCATTCAACTATAAAATCAGCCAGTATCTGAGCTTTGATTAACGATCGAGATTGATAGTTGATGTCGAACTCTGTAAGCTTAATTGCCCACTTTGCGATCTTTCAAAGGCATCTATTCGATGAAGAACTACCTTGATTGGCTGATCAGTGAGGAGTATTATTATGTGCCTCTGAAAGTAGGGCCAAAGTCTCCTAGCTGCAATCAAAAGAGTGTAGGTTAATTTTTCCAATTTAGTGTACCTGGTCTCTGCATTTCTTAGGACTTGGCTTATATAGTAAATCGGCCACTACATTTTTGCCTCTTCTTTGACTAAAACTGCTATGAGGGCTATTGGGGAGACTGCCAAGTATAAAAATAATCCTTCTCCAAGTTTAGGCTTAGCCAGTAGAGGAGGCAAGCCGAGGTAGCTTTTAAGCTACTCGAATACTTGTTGGCATTCCGTAGTCCAGTAGAAGTTCTTCGATTTTTTAAGATCCTGGAAAAAAGGCATGCACCACTCAACCGACCTTAAGATAAAGCTATTCAAAGATGCCACTTTTTTGGTTAGGCATTGAACTTTTTTTATTGATTTTGGGATAGTCATTTCCTAGATGGCTCAGATCTTCTTCGGATTGGTCTCGATTCCCCATCTCGAGACCATGAACCCTAAGAATCTCCCCGAGGTTACTTCAAAGGTGCACTTGGTTGGATTCAACTTTATCTTATATCTTCGAAGAGCGTGGAGGATCTCTTCAAGGTCAGCTATGTGATTGATCGAAGTTCGACTCTTGACAAGCATGTCGTCTACGTAGACCATCATGTTATGGTCGATCTGCTCTCTAAAAATCTTATTGATCAGATGCTAATATGTCGCACCTGCATTTTTTAGCCCGAAGGGCATGACCCTAAAATAATAAAGACCACGGTCAGTAATAAAAGCAGTTTTCTTCTCATCTTCTGGTGCCATCTGGATTTGATTGTAGCTGGAGAAGGCATCCATGAAAATGCGAAGCTTATGGCCTGAAGTTGCATTCACCAATTGATCAATTCTAGGCTGGGGGTAACTAACTTTTGGACAGGCCTTGTTCAGCTTTTTCAAGTCTATGCACATTATCCATTTGCCATTGGCCTTCTTGACTAGGACCATATTGGAGATCCAACTTGGATAGTTGACTTTTCGAATGAATCCAACTTTAAGAAGTTTGTCCACTTCCTTTGCTATCACCTTCTGTCTTTCTGGTGCATGGTTTCAAACTTTTTTTTTCACTGATCTACATTTGGGATCAACAGCTAGCCGATGCTGCATGACCTTGACATCAGTTCCTAGAATGTCAGTGGGAACCCAAGCAAAAGCGTTGGCATTCTTTCATAAGAAGGCAATGAGCTACTTCTAAACTTCTCCATCCAAGCTAGAGTCGATCCGCACCACGTGTTTTGTGTTTCCATCATCTAGAGAGATAGCACCAGGTCTTCCATGGGTTCACCCCGCTCCTCAATAAGGTCATCGCGAACATCCAACCCATCAACTGGACAAAGATCGGATAGGCCACTATTTTGTAAGATGATGGAGTAGCAATGCCTTGCTAGAGCTTGATCTCCTCTGACCTCCCCAATCCCATGACCTGTTGGAAACTTCATCTTTAGATAATAAGTAGATACTACTGCCCAAAGTGCATTCAGATCAGATCGATCGAGAATTGCGTTGTAAGCAGACAGAGCCTTTACTACCAAAAAGTCGACCTACGCTTTAGCCCGTTTAGGGTATTGTCCACATTGTTATGTGGGAACTAAACTCCTTAAGCATCTTGATCAGTGAAAGATATTAGTTCTTCAGTTCTCCGCCACTTCATTTCCCCCACGGATCTACTAGCCTCTCCTCATCAATGTCCCCCAAAAATGTTGTTGATGATGTCGAGGGGTGGCCGATCTTCTTGTTGCTCTTTGAAGAGAAATCCTGATTTTTCGGTCCAGGTTCGTCCAGATCTGATCAGATCAAGAGATATATTTCAAAAATTTTTTTCTTGATCCCAATCAGATCTTGATATGTTTTAGATCTGATTCTTATTATTTTAATAAATAAAATAAAATAAGATAAATTAAATCAAATTTAATTTACCTGATTTAGGTAATCCTATTATCCTGTAGATGATCCTGATTGCAGCGAAAGGTTCTGGATCTAGCCACGCAAGCGCCTGGCCTCTATCGGTATCCACTCGGGTTGGATCTGGAGATCCTCTTCTTCTCTATCACGTCTCCAAAAATCAGATCTGGATCTGATCTGGAGGATCTTCAAAACTCTTTTGAAGATGAGCAGTCGTCCTTTGCAGCAGCGCAGCCTTCTTATTTTTGATCGCCTTTCTTTGATCTGAATCGCACCAACCAAGGTCCAAAACTCCTTTTGGACGTGGAGAGCAAGGGGAGAAGAGACTATGGCATGGAGAAGGAGGGGAGAGGTAGCCTTGGGGCATGGAGAAACTATGATCTCATCATATTCTCATCTTCATACAATCTGAGTTGGGCGCAGGGTCTTATTTATAGACTAAGCTGTGATCCAACTCCTCTTCTTCCCAACCAATCACAACCCTTTGTGAAATCAGATCTAAATCTGATTGGTGGGAATAGAGTCCCCTGGATTCCTCCTTAGAGGGTGCCTAAGACCAGTCAAAGTTGGTTCTTAGAAGAACTCTAATTGGAATCCAAAAAGGAGATGGAGTCCTTGTCCAACAAGGACTCCTAGGCGCCTCCAACTTGGGCACACGCCTAGGGTGGCGTGCGCCCTTCTCCTTGCCAGGTTCTGGCAGGGGGACAGGCCCCCACCAGCTCTCCAATAGGTGCATGACATGTGGTCAAAAGTCAAAGTGTCAATGGTCAACGTTTGACCAGTCAAAGGTAGACTTTTGACCAAAGTCAAAGAACAAGAAATGGCAGGTGACCAAAAATGGCAGGTAATGTCTTACAAATAAGACAACCTTTTCTGACTTGGACAACCTCCAGTCAGACCATATGAAGGCCTCTGATTGAGCACAAACTCCTTTGGCTCAGACAGGACAACTTATTTATGATAGCAAAAGAAGAACGTTAGGTTCAATCGAGTGCTAGCACGATTTCCTTGAACCTAATTGAATCTCATTCAGATCAATTGAACTAGATCAGTTCAATTGATGATCACCAGATTCAAACCCTTGTTTGTGTGACCCAGTTAGGTTCAGTTCTGTATGGTAATGGGATATGTCATGATCTCTATCATCGACATCATCGAAACTCCTTTCGATGGATCAGAACTCTTCTGATTCGAACAGCTAGAATGATCGATCATCTAAATCATTCTAATTGCTCCCAAAATCCACCAGTGACACCTAGCAGTATATGGTGGCAACCCATCAGAGCTGAATGCGAACCTCTTGGTGCAGCTACCTGTGTGATTAAGTTCTTCTATCTTGAGCCCCGATCAGATTAGGGTTAAGGTGAACTCGTCAAACCCTAGTCTCTGTCATATGATGTAATCATTCGATTCGAGTCCAATGTGAAAATCTAAATAGAAACTCTTTCTATTATTTCACTCTACCATGGCCATGGACTTCTGGACTTGATTCTCATGATCATCATAGGGCTGCTCCTCTACCACCGAGGTAGATAGATTCCATCTTGATGCAATCCAGTTCCTACAATGAACATGTCTATAGCCAACATACACCTCAGGGTTCCATATGGCTAGGAGATCGAGTAATGGTGTAGTCAAACTATAACACCCTCAAGGTGAACTGCCGATGCATCTCAGGTCAAAGAACCAGACACACTACTGCAGCATCGAGTCAGTCATTGACGAGAAGGTAGACTTCCTAATGACTACTCGAGGTGGTCACGCTCAGTGCCCTCGTTCTCTAACGAGTACCTGTACTCTCGCTCCGGTGTCTCCACACCGTAGACTCAAGACTCATCTACTAAAGAGAAGCGATTGTACACCAACCTTCCGGATCAATCACCATCCTCGTGATGATCCTATGGTCGGGAGCATTTTATGAGTTAATAATGATTATTCATGTCTTAAATTTTCAACTCTTGAAAATATGAATTATCATTACCATTAACTCAAAGGATGTATCACAGACACTAAATACACATATGTGATAGAAAATAACCCATTTTATTGATTTTAGTCAAAATTATAATTTTGCCCCTAGAAGTGTATTACAAGTGTCAGCCAATTCTGGCTTCTAGGGCACATATATCTAACAATCTCCCACTTGTCCTAAAGCCAATTGGCTACAAGTCTAAGTCCCATCTTCTCAAGGTGGGCTTCGATCTTCTGCTGGCCCAACGGCTTTGTAAGTGGGTCTGCCACACATTATCTGTGGAGTTGACTCTCTTGACCTCGACGTAACCCTTTTCAAGGTAATCGTGGATGAGATGGTATCACCGTTTGCTTAGGAAACTCTTCTGACAGCACCACCATTGCACACAAACAGACTGCCAGATGTCGACTTTCGATCATCTATATCGGACATGAAAGTCCGAGTCTGTGTATCCCTGGACTTGGAGTTCTCCATTACCAAAGACCAACATCATATCCTTAGTTCTTCTCAAGTACTTAAGGATACATTTCACAGAAGTCCAGTGTTCTTCACCTGGATTTGACTGATATCTGCTTGTGACACTCACAGCATGGGCTATATCAGGTCGTGTACATAGCATGGCATACATGAGGCTCCCTATTGCAGAAGCATAAGGGATCTTGCTCATGCGTTCTATTTCCTCAGGTGTGCTGGGGCACATCTTCTTGGAAAGATGAATACCATGTCTGAAGGGTATTAATCCCCTCTTAGAGTTTTCCATACTAAACCTCTTTAGTACTTTCCTCTATGTACATCTTCTGTGAAAGTCCTAGCATCCTATTCGGTCTATCCCTATAGACCTTAATTCCTAGAATAAAGGATGCTTCACCTAGGTCTTTCATGGAGAATTCCTTGGACAACCACATCTTGACTGATGTCAACATGGGAATATCATTCCCAATAAGGAGGATGTCATCCACGTACAATACGAGGAAGACAACAGCGCTCCCACTGACCCTTTTGAAAAAAACACATGGTTCCTCTTCATTTTTGATGAAACCAAACATTTTGATCACATCATTGAAATGAGTGTTCCAGCTCCGAGATGCTTGCTTAAGTCCATATATGGACCTTTGCAGCTTGCAAACCTTGTGATCAGTATCACTGGATGTGAAACCTAGCGGCTGTTCCATATAGATATCTTCCTCAAGATATCCATTTAAGAATGCCGTTTTCACATCCATTTGCCATATTTCATAATCGAAATAGGCTGCAACAGCAAGCAATGTGCGGATGGATTTTAGCATAGCCTACTGGGGAAAAGGTATCCTGATAGTCAATGCCTTCGCATTGACTATAACCTTTTGCCACTAGTCTAGCCTTGAATGTCTCCACATTCCCATCTGCACCAATCTTTCTCTTGAAGATCCATTTACACCCAATAGGTACTATACCTTCTGGTGGATCTACCAAGGTCCAGACTTGGTTTGAGTGCATCGAGTCAATTTCTGACTGCATTGCCTCTAGCCATTTCTCGGAGTCGATATCTGATATCGCCTCGTTGTAGGTTTTGGGATCATCACCATGAGCACCATTACCTACGAGGAACATTTCCTCTACTTCCTCTGAAATAATACCTAAGTATCTTTCAGGGGGACGGGAAACTCTTTCCGATCTACGAGGTGGAGGAGGTAGTGTTCTTATTGGCTCAACCTGATTTGGTTCCACTTGGTCCTTAGCTCGTTCTGCTTGTGAGACTTTCTCATCAAGCTTAATCTGCTTTCCAATGCCGCTATCTTGAATAAACTATTTTTCAAGAAATATGGCATGTCGACTCACAATCACATTGTGGTCTTCTGGAATGTAGAAATAGTATCCTAATGACTCTTTAGGATATCCTATGAATCGAGCTCTAAAGGACCTAAACTCTAACTTGTCCGCTTGTTGTCTTTTGACATGAGCCGGACAACCCCAAATTCTGAGATGACTCAGACTTGGTTTCTTACCGTGCCATATCTCATACGGTGTGGTAGGAACGGATTTTAGAGGGAACCCTATTCAGTAAATAGATTGAAGTTAACAATGAAGTGTCCCCAAAGGAAATCAGGGAGGTCTGTGAAGCTCATCATGGATCGAACCATATCCTAATAGAGTCCGATTTCTCCGTTCTGAAACCCCGTTGAGTTGAGGTGTTCCTGGTGGAGTCCATTGAGAGACTATGCCATTTATCCTTGAGATAGTCTAGGAATTCTCGGCTAAGGTATTCACCTCCTCGATCTGATCGAAGAACCTTAATGGGTTTTTCTAGTTTGTTTTTCTACTTCATGTCTGAATTCTTTGAACTTTTCAAAAGGCTTCAGACTTGTGTCTCATAAGATACACATACCCATACCTAGACAGATCATCGGTAAAGGTAATGAAGTAGACAAAATTGCCTCTAGCCGGCACATCAAATGGGCCGCACACATCAGTATGTACTAGGGCAAGGAGATCTGTGGCCCTCTCCCCATGTCCAACAAAAGGGAGTTTAGTCATTTTGCCTTGAAGACAAGATTCACAAGTTGGATATGACTCGGAAGTCAATGGACTCAATAGCCCATTTTTCTCCAATTTGTTGATCCTATCTTCTGCTATATTTGGACCTAATCTTAAGCTATAAAGACCAATATTTGATTTTATTTCTTTCTTACAATGTAATCACATTTAAGCATGAAACAATATCCCTAGGTCTGCTAATCAGGCATGGCTACTGCAACTCTTGTTTTGCTGATCATGTCAAACCCTCCTCCTGCTGCACATAACTAGAGTCAAGCAAAGCATACCTCCGAGAAGAAGGACCTTCCTTCTTGTTCTTCAGGGTGGCCAGGTAAGTAGGGCAGTTCCGCTTCCAATGGCCGTCGCTGTTGCAATGGAAACACTTTCCTTTGCCATCGGCCTTTTTCTTCGATTCTGCCTTCTTCTTCTTTGATCCTTCCACCTTTTGCTTTTTCACAGACTTCTTTTTCTTTCCATAAGACTTTCTTTTGGAAGAAGTCCGTTCCATAGCAAGAACTGAGCCTTTAGAACCTTTCATAGAAAGCTCAGCGCGGTAACCAGCATATTCATTAACTCGGCCAAGGAATTTTGAAGTTTATGCATGTGGTAATTCATGATGAATTGCCCATATGCATCAGTCAAGGATTGCAGAATAATATCGTTCTGCAGGTCCAAGTCCAACTTCACACCGAGCTTCTCAAGCTCTTCCATGTCCTTGATCATTGTCAGACAGTGATCTTGGACTGACTGCCCATCACGCATCTTAGCCTTAAAAAGTCATTTCGTGACTTGATATTTGGCTGCGCGACTCTGTTCACCAAACATCTCCTGCAGGTGAGCCAACATTTGGCGAGCAGTCCCGATATCTTCATGTTGGCGCTGGAGCTCATCAGACATCGAGCCCAACATGTAATATCTGGCCTTATTATCTTCGTCTATCCATTTTTCTAGAGACGCTCTCTGTTCAACAGATGGACGGGCTGGTAAGGTGGGAGGGTCCTGGTCCAAAACATGGGTTAACTTCTTGGAACCCAAAACAATTTTGTAGTTTCCTGAGCCAATCTTTATAATTGGGTCCAGTCAGTCTATGTGTGTCCAGGATACGTGCCAATGGGTTGGACGCAGACATATTTCCTTTGTAGAGAGTCAAAGATTCTAGTTAGATACTGTAATTTTGACTTGACCAATTTATTTAGGATTTTATTTTTAAACAAATTAGCTCCCACTATTTTCTCGGATCCCTACACTCCCTCTGTAGAGATGCAAAAATCTCCATGATTAATGATTTCTAGTGGGTGGTGCGGTCTCACCAACTGACTCATCACCTCACCTAACAGTTATTGGTGATGGGTTAGCCAATGAGTGAACAACTCTTGTTCAATGATTCTCTAATCATGGTGCACCCAAACTTGGTCTCTAATTCATGAATCTCACCGTATCCAAAATATTGATCCACTCCTTAGTTAAGTCAGACCCACCATTTGCATAGACTGGGTTCCTAATTGAGTCTCTCACCGTATCCGGAATATTGAGCCCAACTCATCCTCCAGCCCATAGCATCCAATGCCTAATAGACATGGTTGCATCTTTCCCGGTGCAACTGAGCCACTGTATCCAGTCGAGAACAATCAACCCCGGGAAGGGCCCGCACATCTACAATGGTGGAAGACCTCAGACTTAATCTTTTCTTAGGGAGAATTGATTCAGGTCTCATTAAACTAGACTTGGCTTAGTCATAACAATTATGACTAACCTAGTGGCATGGGTTAGCTCGGATTATTGACCACCTCAGATCAGAACTGTGTCAACAGATATGGCCAGGTAAGTGAGACCGGTGGAAGGAATATGCCATTAACTCGTACAAGAACGCATTCAGGTCGAGTAGCTTCCAATTAAAAACCAGTCGGTCGTCTGTGCCAAACTTACCTTAGACACCAAATTGTTGAGTCAGAACCAATTGGGTTAGCCTACAATCCAGACTCTAACCTCTGAGCCTAATTAGGTCTTGCTTGATCGTGACTCGATCTTGACCCAGACTTAATCCTATTAGGCTGGTCAATTTAAGCATTGTTGATCCCATCTAACCAACTCTTGATTCGGTTTGATCAACCGCTTAGACCTAATTGAGCTACCCAAGCCCGAACCCAGTATTATGAATATGTCTTAGATCTGAAATTCTCAATTTTAGACCTAATTAATATTTCCATAAACTTAATTCTTAATTAAGTTAGGGTTCATAAACAAAATATGCACAATAAATCCTAGGGTTTCAGGATCTAGGGTTTTGCAGAAAGTAAGTTTTGGGTTTCTGATTAAGGACGAACACGCAGCACCCCTACACGTCATAAGAACACCCCATCGAATGGGAAAGAGAGGGCCTTTAAACCCTTCTTCGTTCTTATGACCGGACGGCCAAGAGGAACGCCTTAATCAGGAACATTCAATACTACAAAATAGTTATAGATCTATATCATATATCTCATATATAAATTAGATCTAATCATGGCATATTTTGCATACATCTCATGTATCAAATCATGCATATTTTCAGATCTAAATTATCTCATAATAATCTAAAAAATTAGATTTAAATTGATCTAATCAAAATAAATTCTAATCTAGATAATTATGTAGAACTATTCTACAACTAGTCTAGACATGCATCATCATCATATCTCATATGATATTTAAAATTAAATAATTTTTATTTGCTATTTTTTCAGATGTTATTATAATACTTATAATATCAGAAAATAGTAAATAAAAAGATCTAAAAAATATGATTTAATCAGATTAAATCAAAGACATGCAAAACTATTCTATAGAACTATTCTATTCTAGAACTAGTCATGCATATCTTCTAATCTTAGATCCAAATCATTTAATTTTAATTTTTTTGATTTCAGATCTGATCACATCTCATGTGACATCTGAAATCACTTTATTTTCTAATTAAAATAAAATTAAAATCAGATCTAAACAATTTAGAACCATGGCTCTGATACCAGTTGAAGGGAAATCCTGATTTTCCGGTCCAGGTTCGTCCAGATCTGATCAGATCAAGAGATATATTTCAAAAAAAATTTTCTTTGATCTCAATTAGATCTTGATATATTTTAGATCTTAATTCTTATTATTTTTAAAAATTAAAATAAAATAAGATAAATTAAATCAAATTTAATTTACCTGATTTGGGTAATCCTATTACCCTGTAGATGATCCTGATTGCAGCGGAAGGTTCTGGATCTAGCCACGCAAGCGCCTGGCCTCTACCGATATCCACTTGGGTTGGATCTGGAGATCCTCTTCTTCTCTATCACATCTCCAAAAATTAGATCTGGATCTGATCTGGAGGATCTTCAAAACTCTTTTGAAGATCAGCAGTCGTCCTTTGCAGCAGCGCAGCCTTCTTAGCTTTTGATCGCCTTTTCTTTGATCTGAATCGCACCAACCCAAGGTCCAAAACTCCTTTTGGACGTGGAGAGCAAGGGGAGAAGAGACTATGGCATGGAGAAGGAGGGGAGAGGCAGCCTTGGGGCGTGGGAAACTATGATCTCAATTCAATCTTCTATCTCATACAATTGAGTTGGGCGCAGGGTCTTATTTATAGACTAAGCTGTGATCCAACTCCTCTTCTTTCCAACCAATCACAACCCTTTGTGAAATCAGATCTAAATCTGATTGGTGGGAATAGAGTCCCCTGGATTCCTCCTTAGAGGGTGCCTAAGACCAGTCAAAGTTGGTTCTTAGAAGAACTCTAATTGGAATCCAAAAAGGAGATGGAGTCCTTGTCCAACAAGGACTCCTAGGCGCCTCCAACTTGGGCACACGCCTAGGGTGGCGTGCGCCCTTCTCCTTGCCAGGTTCTGGTAGGGGGACAGGCCCCCACCAGCTCTCCAATAGGTGCATGACATGTGGTCAAAAGTCAAAGTATCAATGGTCAACGTTTGACCAGTCAAAGGTAGACTTTTGACCAAAGTCAAAGAACAAGAAATGGCAGGTGACCAAAAATGGCAGGTAAGTGTCTTACAAATAAGACAACCTTTTCTGACTTGGACAACCTCCTAGTCAGACCATATGAAGGCCTCTGATTTGAGCACAAACTCCTTTGGCTCAGACAGGACAACTTATTTATGATAGCAAAAGAAGAACGTTAGGTTCAATCGAGTGCTAGCACGATTTCCTTGAACCTAATTGAATCTCATTCAGATCAATTGAACTAGATCAGTTCAATTGATGATCACCAGATTCAAACCCTTGTTTGTGTGACCCAGTTAGGTTCAGTTCTGTATGGTAATGGGATATGTCATGATCTCTATCATCGACATCATCGAAACTCCTTTCGATGGATCAGAACTCTTCTGATTCGAACAGCTAGAATGATCGATCATCTAAATCATTCTAATTGCTCCCAAAATCCACCAGTGACACCTAGCAGTATATGGTGGCAACCCATCAGAGCTGAATGCGAACCTCTTGGTGCAGCTACCTGTGTGATTCAGTTCTTCTATCTTGAGCCCCGATCAGATTAGGGTTAAGGTGAACTCGTCAAACCCTAGTCTCTGTCATATGATGTAATCATTCGATTCGAGTCCAATGTGAAAATCTAAATAGAAACTCTTTCTATTATTTCACTCTACCATGGCCATGGATTTTCTGGACTTGATTCTCATGATCATCATAGGGCTACTCCTCTACCACCGAGGTAGATAGATTCCATCTTGATGCAATCCAGTTCCTACAATGAACATGTCATAGCCAACATACACCTCAGGGTTCCATATGGCTAGGAGATCGAGTAATGGTGTAGTCAAACTATAACACCCTCAAGGTGAACTACCGATGCATCTCAGGTCAAAGAACCAGACACACTACTGCAGCATCGAGTCAGTCATTGACGAGAAGGTAGACTTCCTAATGACTACTCGAGGTGGTCACGCTCAGTGCCCTCGTTCTCTAACGAGTACCTATACTCTCACTCCGATGTCTCCACACCGTAGACTCAAGATTCATCTACTAAACAGAAGCAATTGTACACCAACCTTCCGGATCAATCACCATCCTCGTGATGATCCTATGGTCAGGAGCAATTTATGAGTTAATAATGATTATTCATGTCTTAAATTTTCAACTCTTGAAAATATGAATTATCATTACCATTAACTCAAAGGATGTATCACAGACACTAAATACACATATGTGATAGAAAATAACCCATTTATTGATTTTAGTCAAAATTACAATTTTGCCCCTAGAAGTGTATTATAAGTGTCAGCCAATTCTGGCTTCTAGGGCACATATATTCTTAAGCATCTTGATCAGTGAAAGATATTAGTTCTTTAGTTCTCCACCTCTTCATTTCCCCCATGGATCTACTAGCCTCTCCTCATCAATGTCCCCCAAAAATGTTGTTGATGATGTCGAGGGGTGGCCGATCTCCTTGTTGCTCTTTCCTCCTTGATGGTTCAGGCTGGGGCAGCACCCTTGGTCGATCTTTTCTTACTTCAGATCGATGTCGTAGAAATCGATCAAGCCTGCATCACCTGATGAGCTTCTCGATCTCATCTTCAAGTTGGATGCATTCCTCAATATCGTGACCATGATCACGATGGTAGAGACAGTACTTGTTAGAATTTTACTTATCGGGATGAGACCACATCTTCTCCGACCTCGACAACTGCACCTTGATCTCCATCATGACTTAAGTCTTTGAAGCATTGAGGGTAGCATAGGTGTAGAACCTTCAGAAGGGAGAGTTTTGTCGTGCCCTTTGATTAGGGCTTCTCTAACGATGAGATCGAGGAGGAGTTCGAGCTCGTCTATGCTCGAAAGGAATTCTAGAGCGCTGTCGAGCTTCGCTCTACTTTTCTTCAACTATGGGCTTGCTTGAATCACCCACCTGCCGCTCTCTCATGGCATCTTCATCCTTCGCTATGAAGGCCTCTTTCACCCAGGCATAACCATCAGCCCGGGCCAATATATCAGCAAAATCCATGGGGTACTTTTTCTCCAAGAAGAATAATAGATCATTCTTCTGGATGCCATCCTTTTGTGTAGCCATTGCAACAAACTGGATCAAGTTCCAGACCTTCAGAGCAGTAGCATTGAAGTGATTGATATAGGCTCGAATGGACTCTTTTTCCTTCTGCTTGATATGGATAAAAAAATCCGAGCCTCATCGGGAAAGTCAGCTGTTGACGAAGTGAGCCACGAATTGATGATTTATTTGATCGAAGAAAAAGGATAGTACCTGACTTAAGGGTTGAGTACTAGCTCCCGACTACACCCTTCAGGGTGGAGGGGAAAGCTCGGCATAGAATGGTGTCAGGCGTGCTATGGAGTAGCATCATTGTATAGAAGGCCTCCAAGTGGTTAACCAGATCAGCAGTCCCATCATAGCTCTTGAACTATGAAAGTTTGAAGTTCGGCGAGATTGGTTCTTGCATGATTTGCTGGAAGAAAGGAGGGTTAGTGCAGATATCATTACTGTGAGAGGAAGGAGCATGGTGGAGTTCCTCGATCCACTGGTTCATTCCTTATAGTTTTTGATCCAGGAGATCCTTATGATTGTGGATCTCTAAAGTCTTCAGGTAGAATGGGGGTAAGATCCCCCAAGAGATTGAATCATGATCGGAGCTAGAGCTCTCTGCCCTCTGCTTCTCTATTTTAGAAGTTACCGACCGACTTGCCCAAGTTGGTCATCCCTATACCGAATCCTGGGGTTCTGGTGTAGCCTGCTCCAATTGGACAGGTGCCGGAGGTCGTTGTTGCTACATGGCCTGCACTGCTTCAGTGAGACCTCTAACCGGCTAGACCAGTAGGTTGAATATCTCTGCATCCACCATTACTATCGGTGGAGCATGAGATGTTGGGGATGAGATAGGAGTGGGCAGATCTAGATGAGATCTGACTATGGAGGTGGTTGACTATCGAGTCAAGTTCTTCTTAAGAGGCATTGCCAAGAAATTGGTCGAGGAAGAAAAGCTTTGAAGGAGAGAAGAAGAAGAAGAGGCTTCCACTGATTACTCCTTTAAGAACAAGAAAACCTCTAAAGAAAGAGGGTCCTTCCTCCAGCGCTAATTTTGTTGATGCAGAATCTAGTTGATGCTGGAACGAGTTGGAGCTGGAGAAGTCAAGGTCGTTGTTGGGACCTACAATAGACGTCCAAATTAGAGGAGGGGTGGCTCCGACAGGACCCTCCAACAGTCAAGTCAGCTCTTCCAGCCAATAGAAATGGAATGCTTAGTAGAGAAAGTAGCAGAGTTTTGGGAAGAAGAATGACAGCTTGAAGAAAACGTATCTGGAGGATCCCTTTTATAGATGGAGCCTATATCAAACTCATGAAGACAGCCATAACTATCGAGTAGTGGGCCATTTAAGCCATGTAGAGTTTGTTACAAAGGGTAGTGTCTATTGTCGCGACACGTCCATTGTCGTGACATGCAAGCGGTTAAGATTTAATTATTGAAGTTCAGACTAAACTGCTATCAATAGCGAGAAAGGTTCGACTGGGAGAAGCCCTTCGAATGATTGAAAGAAATTTGGAGGAAGTTCGACTGATGGAGAAATCCATCTAGAGAGAGAGTTCGTTTGAAGGAGAAGACCAAAGGAAATTTGGCTGGAGGAGAAGTCCATTTGGAGGAGATGTCCAACTGGAGGAGAAGTTCAGAGGAAGTTCATCTAGAGGAGATGTCCAAAGAAAGTTTGACTGAAGGAGAAGTCCAGAGGAAGCTTATCTGGAGGATAAGTCCATCTGGAGGAGAAGTCTGATTGGAAGAGAAGTTCAGAGGAAGTTTCGACTGAAGGAGAAGTTCGGAGGAAGCTTGTCTGGAGGAGAAGTCCATCTGGAGGAGAAGTTCGACTAGAGGAGAAGTCCAGCTAGAGAGAAGTCTGGAGGAAGTTCAACTAAAGAGAAGTTGGAGGAATCGTCTGGAGGAGAAGTCCAACTGAAGGAGAAGTCCGGAGGAAGTTCAACAAAGGAGAAGTCCGGAGGAAGCTTGTCTGGTGGAGAAGTCCAGAGAAAGTTTGACTAAAGGTGAAGTCCAAAGGAAGTTCATCCAAAGGAGAAGTCCATCTGAAGGAGAAGTTCGGAGGAAGTTTGTTTGGAGGAGAAGTCCGACTGGAGAAGAAGTCCGAAAGAAGCTCGACCGAAGGGAAAGTCTGTTTGGAGGAAGTTCGTCCAAGCAGTCCTAAAGATCGACAGGCATACTAAAGGTCATTCAACCTAAGGACAAGCGAAGCCATGGTTGAAGCTCTTCCATGATCGAGAATCCTTCTAGACCAGGTGTCGGTCCAAAGTTCAATAAGAGCAAGGTTTATCCCCAACAACCAGCATGTTCATGAGTTCAACTAAGGTATTCTAAAGTTTACCCATATGGTAGTTTATGATGAACTGCCCATACACGTCAGTCAAGGATTGTAGAATTATATCAATCTGCAGATCTTGATCAAACTTAACACTGAGCTTCTCAAGCTCTTCTAAGTTCTTGATCATCATCAGACAATGGTCTTGGTGAAGAGAAAATCCTAATTTCTCGGATCAGATTCGTTCAGATCTGATTGGATCAAGAGATATATTTCAAAAATTTTTCACTTTGATCCAAATTAGATCTGGGATGTCTCAAATCTGATCTTTATTATTCTAATAATAAAAATAAATTATAGATAAATTAAATCATATTTAATTTACCCCGATGTAGGGTAATCATATTACCCATTGATGATCCTATAAGCAGCGGAAGGTTCTGGATCTAGCCACGCAAGTGCCTGGCCTCTATTGGTATCCACTCAAGCTGGATCTGGAGACCCTCTTCTTCTCTATCATGTCTTCAAAAATTAGATCTGAATCTAATTTGGAGGATCTTCAAAATAACTTTTGAAGATTAGCAGTTATCCTTTGCAGTAGCGCAGCCTTCTAGCTTTCTATCGCCTTTCTCTCGCCTAGATTACACCAACTTAGATCCCAAACTACTTTGGGCATGGAGAGGAGAGGGAGAATATGGGCTTGGCGTGGGGGAGGAGGAGAGAGGAAGCCTTGGGGCGTGGGAATTTTCATGTATTTTTGAGTTGGGCGCAGGGTCTTATTTATAGACTATGCGTGATCCAACTCCTCTTCTTCCCAACCAATCACAATCCTTTGTGAAATTAGATCTAAATCTGATTGGTGGGAATAGAGTCCCTTGGATTCATCCTTAGATGGTGCCTAAGATCAATCAAAGTTGGTTCTTAGGAGGAGTCTAATCGGAATCCAAAAAGAAGATGGAGTTCCTATCCAACAGGGACTCCTGGGTGCCTCAAACTTGGGCGCACGCCAAGGGGTGCGCCCTCCTCCTTGCCAGGTTCTGGCACGAGGATAAGCCCCCACTAGATGGCGTGTGCCCTCCTCCTTGTCAGGTTCTGGCAGAGGGACAAGCCCCCACCAGCCCTCCAATAGGTGCATGACACGTGGACAGAAGTCAAAATATCAATGGTCAACATTTGACCAGTCAAAGGTTAACTTTTGACCAAAGTCAAAGGATGAGAAATAGTAGGTGACCAAAAAAATGGCAGGTATTGTCTTACAAAATAAGACAACCCTTTTTGATCTAGACTGGCTCCAGTCAGACCAAGTGAAGGCCTCTGATCGAGCACAAACTCCTTTGGCTCAGTCAAGACAACTATTTATGATAGTAAAAGAAGAACGTTAGGTTCAATCGAGTGCTAGCACGATTTTCTTGAACCTAATTGAATCTCATTCAGATCAATTGAACTGGATCAGTTCAATTGATGATCACCAGATTCAAACCCTTGTTTGTGTGATCCAGTTAGGTTCAGTTCTGTATGGTAATGGGATATGTCATGATCTCTATCATCGACATCATCGAAACTCCTTTTCGATGGATCAGAACTCTTCTGATTCGAACAGCTAGAATGATCGATCATCTAAATCATTCTAATTGCTCCCAAAATCCACCAGTGACACCTAGCAGTATATGGTGGCAACCCATCAGAGCTGAATGCGAACCTCTTGGTGCAGCTACCTGTGTGATTAAGTTCTTCTATCTTGAGCCCCGATCAGATTAGGGTTAAGGTGAACTCGTCAAACCCTAGTTTCTATCATATGATGTAATCATTCGATTCAAGTCCGATGTGAAAACCTAAATAGAAACTCTTTCTATTATTTCACTCTGCCATGGCCATGGGCTTCTGGACTTGATTCTCATGATCATCATAGGGCTGCTCCTCTACCACCGAGGTAGATAGATTCCATCTTGATGCAATCCAGTTCCTACAATGAACATGCTATAGCCAACATACACCTCAGGATTCTGTATGGCTAGGAGACCGAGTTATGGTGTAGTCAAACTATAACACCCTCAAGGTGAACTATCGATGCACCTCAGGTCAAAGAACCAGACACACCACTACAGCATCGAGTCAGTCATTGATGAGAAGGTAGACTTCCTAATGACTACTCGAGGTGGTCACGCTCAGTGCCCTCATTCTCTAACGAGTACCTGTACTCTTGCTCCTGGTGTCTCCACACCATAGACTCAAGACTCATCTACTAAAGAGAAGCGATTGTACACCAACCTTTCGGATCAATCACCATCCTCGTGATGATCCTATGGTCGGAAGCATTTTATGAGTTAATAATGATTATTCATGTCTTAAATTTTCAACTCTTGAAAATATGAATTATCATTACCATTAACTCAAAGGATGTATCACAGACACTAAATACACATATGTGATAGAAAATAACCCATTTTATTGATTATAGTCAAAATTATAATTTTGCCCCTAGAAGTGTATTACAAGTGTCAGCCAATTCTGGCTTCTAGGGCACATATATCTAACAATCTCCCACTTGTCCTAAAGCCAATTGGCTACAAGTCTAAGTCCCATCTTCTCAAGGTGGGCTTCGATCTTTTAGCTGGCCCAACGGCTTTGTAAGTGGGTCTGCCACACTATCTGCGGAGTTGACTCTCTTGACCTCGACGTAACCCTTCTCGAGGTAATCGCGGATGAGGTGGTATCGCCGCTCAATGTGCTTGAATTTCTGGTGAGACCTCGGCTCCTTAGCAAGGGCTATGGCGCCATTGTTGTCGCAGTATAGAGGAATGGCATCTGATGGCATTACTCCAATTTCTGCAGCAAACTTCTTGTACCAGAATGCTTCCTTCGCAGCCTCTGATGCAGCGATATATTCTGCTTCCATGGTGGAATCTGCTATCATGGTTTGCTTGGAACTCTTCCAGCTGACAGCACCACCATTGCACACAAACAGACTCCAGATGTCGACTTTCGATCATCTATATCGGACATGAAATCCGAGTCTGTGTATCCCTGGACTTGGAGTTCTCCATTACCAAAGACCAACATCATATCCTTAGTTCTTCTCAAGTACTTAAGGATACATTTCACAGAAGTCCAGTGTTCTTCACCTGGATTTGACTGATATCTGCTTGTGACACTCACAGCATGGGCTATATCAGGTCGTGTACATAGCATGGCATACATGAGGCTCCCTATTGCAGAAGCATAAGGGATCTTGCTCATGCATTCTATTTCCTCAGGTGTGCTAGGGCACATCTTCTTGGAAAGATGAATACCATGTCTGAAGGGTATTAATCCCCTCTTAGAGTTTTCCATACTAAACCTCTTTAGTACTTCCTCTATGTACATCTTCTGTGAAAGTCCTAGCATCCTATTCGGTCTATCCCTATAGACCTTAATTCCTAGAATAAAGGATGCTTCACCTAGGTCTTTCATGGAGAATTCCTTGGACAACCATATTTGACTGTCGTCAACATGGAAATATCATTCCCAATAAGGAGGATGTCATCCACGTACAATACGAGGAAGACAACAGCGCTCCCACTGACCTTTTTGAAGACACACGGTTCCTCTTCATTTTTGATGAAACCAAATTTTGATCACATCATTGAAATGAGTGTTCCAGCTCCGAGATGCTTGCTTAAGTCCATATATGGACCTTTGCAGCTTGCAAACCTTATGATCAGTATCACTGGATGTGAAACCTAGCGGCTGTTCCATATAGATATCTTCCTCAAGATATCATTTAAGAATGCCGTTTTCACGTCCATTTGCCATATTTCATAATCGAAATAGGCTGCAACGGCAAGCAATGTGTGGATGAATTTTAGCATAGCCACTGGAGAAAAGGTATCCTGATAGTCAATGCCTTCGCGTTGACTATAACCTTTTGCCACTAGTCTAGCCTTGAATGTCTCCACATTCCCATCTGCACAATCTTTCTCTTGAAGATCCATTTACA